>RSEF01000005.1:35263529-35276088 GCA_003993805.1 Himantopus leucocephalus | reverse complement strand
TTTCAGTAGTTAGAAGAGGCCCAGCTAAGAAGCAGTTACTGAAGAAAATTGGTCCTGTTTAACCTCATACCTGGACACAGGCAAATATGCTACATAAAAAATTATGCTTCCTCAGGAAAGAAAATCTCATCTCTCATATTTAGTTTTGCTAGTGAACTACAAAGTGCCAAAATATTACCAAGACCGTAAATATCCCATTGTTGTCTTACATGTACGCAAAGCATTTAGGACTTTTTAATAAATGACAAATTTTGGAGGATATTATAGGAAAGATTCCTGAAACTGTGCCATTTGCACATTCAAGAAATAACCCATGATATGCTTTTTGGTTGTTATATGACAAAAAGTGTCTGAAAAGTGTAGAATATACTAATAAAGGCTAATGAATGCTTTCACATATCAAGGCAGAGGCAGTTTATGCAAATTCCAAATCAAAATCCAAGGAAATGGAAATCAAGCTATGTGCCTACTTTCCTCTACTACCTTTTTTTTTTTTTTTTTNTTTTTTTTTTTTCAAAATTATGGAGATACGTATGACAAAAAATAATAATGTGCATGTTATACCGTAAGTGAATAAATTATATGTGGATCCTGGTTCTGCCGGTAACCCCTAGTCAAGAAAAATGAAAATCAGTAAAGAATCTCAAACATGATGGATAATAAGTTGGAAATTATGCTTTTAAATGTAGTTGAACAACAGTGGGCATGTAAATAAAGTCTGACTTTATGTGGGCAACATGCACACTTACTAAGATGTGTAGATCTCATAGGTCTTGGAAAAAAGTATATGACTTTAATTTTGACCCACTGATGCAGCAAATTAAAAAAGTTTAAGACATCTGGAACAAATATGCAATCTTGTAGGCGGAGAAAATTACTACTCTTAAAAGGAATGTTCTGCCTATATTGCCTTTATTACTGTTTCAATCTCTCCCAGTAGTACTCCCTAGCATAACTGCCATGGAGAAAGAAAGCATGATCTTCAATTTTATAAGAAAGAAATAAAAAGACTGGATAATTAAACTGCAGAGGCCAGCTTCACAGAGTAGTCCAGCAGTGCCAGATATAGATTCTGGCTCCTGATGCAAAATTGCAGAGATTTGAGTCAAATCAAGACTGAATTGACAAAGAGAGGTCTTGACCCTGAAGATCCCTTCCAAGCCATCAAGGTAGTTCAACATTCCTGTATAGTCCAGAAAATGATTACACAGTGGTTCAACTGACTCTGTTGTTTTAGGTTCTAGGATCTACATATTAATTTCTAGCTATAATATCTCTGGTTTGGGGTATTTCGAAGAGTATCCTCAAAGATTTTGATTTTGAAGTTAGTGTTAAATTTTCCACTGGTTCAGACCCAAGAAAAAATATCAAAAAGGGTAAAAATTTGCAAAAATGCTGGTATCATGTAACGATACTATTCATAGGGCATGAAAAGGACAAGAGGCAATGTCATCATGCAGATAGTGGGTTGGTGAAGCAACAGCAGCAGAAAGGAAACAGAGATGATAATAACAAGCCACAGGGAATGACTAAGGATGGAGGGAAAAAGAAAACTATGAAAGAAGGATATAGCAGACTCTGAGTACACAAATGTGGGAAAGACTATTTGCATATGACACGAAAATGTTTCACCATCCATGCATAGGAGGTAGAATTTATAAACAGTCTTGAACAAAACACAGCTAATTATATTAACGCTAATACACGAGATGGTTTTAACTTTTTTCTGGTTTTGTTTAGTTTTGTTTACACAGAATAAACAATCTGTTATTAATAACTTTTGTTTTGTTTATCTCAGCCATGGTATTCCCTCAGGTGTGCAAAGGTTGTTTATGTGAAAGTTGTTACAAAAATGTCTCTGAACCCAGACGCCCCCCAAAATTATCAATAATTCATCAGAGCTAGTCGCTGTTTTTTTTCACATGCAACTACAGTATTTGTTTGGTAAAACTCTCTTCACCTCATGCACAAAGCATTCATTCCCAAACAAATTACACATGAAGCACTTGATTGCAGTTTAGTAAAGTAAATTATACCCAGCTTTCAAAAGTGTTTCTCTCTAGGTCTTAAGTATAAAAAAGCATAAATCTGGTACTGACCTTAATCTTATTAACAGTTTAAAAAATTTTTACCCTAAAAGCTTAAACCCCCTGGCTTTGTTTGGTTTCATTACTCATAGAGGTATAAAAAAACCCACAAGAAAATATCATTGTTACAGGCTGTCCCTGTTCCATGATGTTCCCCTGTAAGAGTCTGGAGTGAAAAAAATGAACATTGGAGGCAAAGAAAGAAGGTGATCTGGGGAATAATGAGTGCTTGGAAGGGGTGGGATGCCTGCCACCCTACCTATTCACATGTATCCACAGAAGTACCAGTGCACATATTTTGTTCTTCCTTCTCTGCCATATAAACAAGCATTCATGAATAGCCTTGGTATCTGGGGTTCTGTATTCCAAGCCCAGAATATTAAAGAGGATAACATTTCTGCATACTGCATTGCTGCTTATTCTGAAATAGTTTTTAGACATTTGTAATTAACACTTGAAATAAGTTAGCAGAGTAGCAGAAATATCAAAGTGCCACGCAGTTGTGTTGCCAGAAACTCATGAGCAGCTTCATTAGTTCAGATCAAGACTCAGAGTCTTGATTAATTTTTTTTTTTAAAGTCATGTAGTGAATCTTACATAAGTATGGTAAATTGCCTTAGAAAACATTTCTATTTCCATGCATTACTAAATCAATACTCACTCATGTCAAAACAAATCCAAACATAATTTTTGGTATAAACAATTAGCAATGAAGTGACTCACACAGACTAAAGGACAACTTTTAAGGGAAGGGTTAACTTTTTTAATCTTCCTTTCTATTCCCAGTGGCACTAAAGAGTGCAGAAAGAAATTAAAATGGTTTTTATTATGAGATTCTTTATAGCTTTTGCAAGGTCAATAAGAATTAAATAGTTTTGTTTTGTCTCTGATCAGTCACTTCAGCGACAATTGACACTGTTAGTCAATTTTGCTTTCATGTATTTATGCAGAAGAAAAATGCTATTGTGTTTTGAATTTTAAAAAATGGAAATCTAAAAACATGTCTTTGAGTTTTATTTCCCCAACAGTTTCATTATCACATAAATATGCCTATATGCTATGCTTGTAGTCACAGACCAGAAATGTTTCTGCTGCTGGCTCAAGTGCTTCCTTTCCTGTAGGTCATGATGTGAATGCACTAAACTAAGCAAAAAGGGTAACACAGATAATTGCAAAATGTTGTCTACTGCTACCTGTACAAACAGTAACAGTTAAACCTCACTGTATTTGTTATTTTCAAAAGCAATCAGTCACACAGTGGACGATTAACCTGCATGCATTGCAGTGTATTGCTGAAGATACAAGATTCCATCATTTTACTAAAGTTTCTGATGAGTTTCTTGCATACATAGAATGAAGATTATTGCTACTGTTCTTGCAGCTTCACCTGCACTGTCCCTGTTCTAATTTAAAATTACTTGCTTCATCATTTGGCATTTTGAGTGCATGCTCCACCCTTTACCAGGAGAGAACAAAAGAAGATTGTGAGGCTGGTCCTTTAGAGGACAAATGATGAGAAGTCAACTGCTGACAATATGAAAGGCCTGCCAGAATTATCTCAGCCCCAAGAGCCTACTTACCTCACCTGTACCACAACTGAGACCTTGGGAGCTGACACACAGGAATCTGAAATCTACTTGCGGAGTAGGGCATGGCAGGGGAAGGCAGGGGAGGCAACAGCAGGGGAGGAGATGGAGGAAGTGACTGCACTTGTTTTTGGACATGTGAGCGTCCACCACCTTGAAGACTTTGCAAAGAAGAGCTGGCCACGCCAGATTTTATCATTCTGTGTCAGAGCAGCTGATAACAGTGTATTTAGCATAATTGTCATGGAGCTCTACAAGACTGTAGATCCTATTCTTACCATGATACAAACAGCCATGATGTAAGAATATCCAGCTGTATTGTCAGTGACACAACCTTTCCTGTTTACAGCTAGTGACCAGCAACCACAGGTCACCAAATGAGTCCCTGCTTCCTGACATATGAATACAAAGTGTAACTTGTTAATAGCTCTGCCTAAAATACCTAGTTCATTGCTGCATGGACAATCTCTTATAAATAAGCACAAAAAATGTCCTACAGCTCAAAGCATAGAGTTGTGCCAGGATATGACTGATGTGTTTTTCGGTGGAAATTATGGCCTACGGTCTCTCGTGTTTTCTCACACAATCCTATTTCAATCAGTTTTATTTTCTACATGAAACAGGGCAGATACTTTTTGTTGTTGCCCTAACAACAGGCAGGAATCTCACTACCCTCGTCAAAATTCCTTGACATTCACATGAAGAAGACCTCTGAGCAAGCAAACACTTGCTCTCCTCAGTATGATTCCTGACTTTTTTGTCTATACCAGCAGTAATCCTGTCAGGAATGACTGGTGTGCTGCTCTTGAACAGCATCCCCAGCTCAGGGATTCTGAAGAAGCCTTTCCCACTCTGGAAAGTACCACACTTTTTCTGGGTGCTTGCCTGTACACCCAGGACTGTGAGGGTGACCGATGTGAACTTGATTGCATATTGTTTGGGAATTCTTCCAAAATATGATTTGTCTGGATTTTAGATGAGTCATTGGTGGTCACTTTTCCCTTCCTGACTATATGCCTGTCATAGTAATGCCTGGAGTAATGATGGTGCTCATTGTTAAGGCTAGAATAGTGGCAGTGGTCATTATCAAAGCACCTGGAATAGTGGCAGAGGTCATTGTCAGAGTTGCAGCAGTGGTGGTGTTCATTGTCAAAGCTGGAGTAGCTCGTGCTGGTACAGGTGATGGAGTGGCTTGTGCCTGTATGGGTGGCAGAGCGACTCTTGCCAGTGCAGACGGTGGAGTGGCTTGTGCCGGTGCAGGCTGCAGAGTGTCTCATGGGATCTGAGTAGCAGCAGTGTATGTCATATAACACCAACTCCTGCACTGATTTTTAATAAGAAAACACCCCTGCAACACATTCAGGAGAATCAACAATAAAATCATGATTTTAAGAAAGTAACATTCATTTTTGAAATCCAAAAGGTTTCCATCCTCTAGCTCTGATGGTGTCAATTTGGCATAAACATCAAAGGGCGAAGTAAAATCAAAAGTGTAACCAGTGATAGAATCCATTATGTGATGCGTGAGACATGCAGGTAAAGCTATTATCCAATTTATTATATTATAGATCTGTATCCCAAACCACAGCAGAATAACATGATTAAACCACTACCTACAAACACGAAGACCAAAAAAAAAATGCAACACATTCAGCAGGTTAAGCAGTTTTGCATCAATTGCCTTTAAACAAAGCTTTCTGAAGGCATTAAATAGCATTTTGCTTAAGAATGACATGATGTGAGCTGTCTGTTTTAATTTCTGAGCAAGCTGGATTTCTAACTATTCAGGCAATCTATCAGAGTCTTGGTTGAGCCCCAGTTGAGCCCCACGTTGGGTGCCAATAAATCTGTCGTGGCTTTGGCCAGACTGGCCACTGAAGATGAATGACAGATGCTCTCTGACCTCTCTCCCTTCAGGGAGAGGAGGGAGGGAGAGAAAAAGGATTATGAGTTTAATAGAAAACTAAACTACTTTAATAAAAAATATTAATAAAATGACAAAAAGAAAATAATGAAATACATACAATATACATAAAACTGTATCAAGCTCCCAGGATGACAATCACATCACTGGCATGCATGGGGAAAGTCCCAGATTGGATGCAGCAATGGACAGGAGCTGTATTCCGGACCTGGATTCAGGAATGCATGGATCAGGATCAAAGGCAGAAGAAGAGAGCGAGTCCTCCTCGGACATCAGCCATTGAAGAAACAGGGCTGACCCTATGATCCCTCAGCTTTTATACTGAGCATGAGGCAGATGGAATGGAATACCCTGTTGGTCGCTTTGGGGTCACCTGTCCTGTCCGCTCCTCCCCGCAGGTGGGACCCCTCTACCCTTTTCCACTTCTGACCCTCCAACGGGGCAAATAACCAAGTTATCTGCCCTTGGGTGTTATAGCAATAAGTATAAGCAAGAGCCTCTCTGCATACCATGCCTTGGCATAAATTGTAAACAATGAGGTCTTATCACTCTGGGACCAAACAGTTTCTGAACAATATTCTGTTAATCTCAGAGAGTTCAGTTAGTTAGAAGAGGTTTACCTGCAAAGTAAAATTACTGAACGGAAAATCGGTTCTGTTTTATCTCAAACCAGGACAATGCCATTGGATCCTCCAGTTCCTACTGAGTTCCTGCCTGTATTGACTGTGAGAATGGTAAATAGACTGAAACCAACAGCAGACATCAACAAGCAAAGTTTCTCATATAGGTCTTATGTAGCTCATAACATTGTATATGGAAAAGAGACAGGAAACATGAGGGAAAACACTAAAAGGTTTTTGTAAGAGTGCAAGAGGGATAGTGTGATATGTGTTGATCAAATGTATCCATTACGGTGTGCGTGTGGATACTTTGTCTAGATCAACTTTGTTTACAGACCTTCAAGATCCAATAAAGCAAGACAGACATAGCCATAGCTGAATATAGGCATTCTTCTTTTTTTCACTATCTATTGGAATATATGCAGCAAGATTAAGTCTAATCCTAATTTTTTCTCAAATTTGACCTGAATATAATTTGTTAACCTGGACTGGCACCTAAGGAAATCAAAATCTGTATCTGAATGTTTTCAGCATGTTGAAAATTTGATTTACCTTTAATTTATTTTATTGTAGAATTACTGTCTGATATTAGAGAATTTATTAATTTAAGACTCGAAAGCAATGACCTTCTTCCTTTTAAAAAGAAACAGTTTTATCAGATACTTATTGTGAAAATAATACAGTTAGAAAGGAGAGAAATTAGGATCTGATGTAATATTTATCTCAGAAATCCAAGGAGAGTTCAGTGGGAACCTGGCATTTCCTTATCTCCTGATTTGCCTTTGAGATTTCAGGTTCATAATGGCATAATAGTCAGCAGACATACAAAACAGCCGATGTCTTACTCCCAGAATGACAGCCTATATGGATCATGACCTGATCAACTGCACAACTTCTGAGCAAAAACATAATTAAGATTATTAATCATATAAGCAATTATATAACTATATACATAAACTAATAACTTATTTATCAGTCTTGTATTGTTTACTACGGGATCACACTGAAACCCCTTAGGCAAAGAAAGCAGCTTTTAAACAAGGTTTTGTGGTTTATATAATGTAGTAATTCCACAGCCAGATAAAAGTGAGAAGAAAGACTGTGTCATTTTTTAGATGCTGTCTATATGAGTAAAACAGTGAATTAGTGACAAGTAAGGTAGTGTCGTGGTTTCGACTGGGATGGAGTAGACTTTCTTACTAGCAGATGTTATAGTGGTTTTGGTTTGGGGATGGGAATAGTGTTGATAGCATACTAATGTTTTCGGTTGTTGCTAAGCAGTCAAGGCCTTTTCTGCTCCTCATACTGCCCCGCCAGGGAGCAGCCTAGGGGTGCACAAAAAGTTGGGAAGGGACACAGCCGAGACAGCTGACCCCAACTGAGCAAAGGGATATTCCATACCATGCAACGTTATGCTCAGTATATAAAGCTGGGGGATGAAGAAGGAAGAGGGGTCATTTGGAGTGATGGTGTTTGTCTTCCCAAGCAACCATTAAGAGTGATGGAGTGCTGCTTTCCGGGGGATGGTTGAACACCTGCCTGCCGATGGGAAGTAGTGAATGGATTCCTTATTTTGCTTTGCTTGTGTGTATAGCTTTTGCTTTACTTATTAAACTGTCTTTATCTCAACCCATGAGTTTTCTCACTTTTATTCTTCTGATTCTCTTCTCCATCCCACCATGAGGGGAGGGAGCAAGTGGCTGCGTGGTCCTAGTTGCTGGCTGGGATTAAACCATGACAGGTAGTCAACTAGTAAATTCTTTTTTCCTGAGTTAAAATGATTTACCAATATGTAAATTTATATCGTAAATACAATCCAGAAATTATTAAGAAATGTTAGACTAATTTAAATGGCACCATTTTTCTTTGATTTTCTTCTATATTCCTTTTTTTATTCCTGGTTTGAGGAATTTTAGAAATCTAGACTTTACTGAACTAACTAATGATAAGTAAAGGTAATTATTTATTTTATATGCTGGTAAGTAGGAAAAAATATACTGTATAAAGTCTGAAGTCCACTTAGACTGATGTCTGGTAGCATGCATGTTTGGACAGTCTGGAACAAAGGTTTAAGATATATGCAAATACTGTTCACGTTATTTTTTTAAATTACTTTAGATATACCTCTGAACTTAATCCCAAGTCCTTAAGTCGCTCTTTTAATTTACATTACATTAATTTAGCAGTATTTTAACAAAGTCCTCTTCTGTATAGCAGCAGAATCAAATTATAGAGAAAGGCATATTTAGAAGCAGTACTATTAATCCTTCTGCCACAAGTAGTTGTATCAGGTCATTATATCCAATTTAGTTATTCTAAAAGTTTGAGTTATTCTTTAACTAGAGACGTTCTATAACTAAAGATTGTATGCTCACCTCAGGAGTAGGATAAGGAAATTTATGAACATTAAAAGAAAATTACTGTATAGACAAACATAAATACTGTATCCTTTACTCATGTGTCAGTCATTGGCTGTATTGCTAAAACTCATCTATCAAAGATTTTTCTAATTTGGATAGCTCTGTCTGGGATACTTCGAGGAACGTTACAGTTCGTGCCAGCTATGAGGTCTGAGGGACTTTACAGCCTCTGGAAATTGATTCAAGAGCACACCTGGCATTCTACATGTACAAGGAATGTGGATTATTCCCTTTGGTCCGCTCCCCCACTGTGCCTTGCGTTGGTCTTCACCTCAGATTGCAATACTTTGTCCTGCCCTCAGAAAGAAGAAAATGCTAAAATAACCTTTGCAGAAAAGGAGTAACTTACCAAAACTTCTTTGAAGGCTAAGTTTATGGACATCTACTTGCAGTATGTCTGTGCATGAACATAAGAATCATAATGGATATTATCATCTATGTATATATTTCAGGAGCACAAAATTACTTTTCTATTCCCTCTGACGTGACCAAGTTCTCTTCATTTCTGTTAGCTGAGAAGCTGAAAGTATTCTTCCTAATTTGTTCAGTTACTAAATAAGATGAACATTAAGGCAGGAATTTTAAGTGATATAAAATGATCTAGACACTTAAATGCACCTGAAAATCACCAAAAATTTTTTTGAAATATTTTCTTTCTTAAATATACCAGGCTCTTGACAAATAACTTTTAACAATTGTTTCTTAAGTAAAAGCCATTCCTAGATTTTTCTCCCTTTAGCTTGTTTAGAAAGGATAATAGATCTTGCTTCAAGGAAGGAAGAATCCAAATAAACAAAATTAAAGCCCTTCTACTACCAGCATGAGTGAAATCTGATCTACTTGCCACTTAAAATTTTGGGATTTTATGTCTCTTAAATCATTGATTCAAATGGTGTGATGTGAAAGAAGCGGAAAATTTCAAAGCCTTTCTTAAGCCTTCCTTCTACAGTTTTCTAAAGACATAAGGAAGAGAGGTCAGATGACAAAAAAAGGCTTTATTTCAGTTCAAAAAGAGAAGGAAGAAACATAATTATTCTTTTTATGAATAAAATTCTATTTTGAACACAAGAATAAAGGCATTAAAGGCAGCAGTACTATTCTAATAATTAATTTGCTTTTCTTATTACTGAAAACAATATTCTTTAACTGAAGATATTTTTTTTTCCAGAAGACTACTAAATGAGGTTCTCTTGAGCTTTCTGAAATGTATCTGTTCTCCACCTTTAAAGTGCCTGGATTAATTAGAGCATGACCTGCACAATAGGGAAGAGACAAAACTTTACCAATAAATGATGACACTTCAAAGAAATAAAAGAGGTTATTTGAGATAGAATTCTATGAGCTTCACCATTCACAGGGGGGCCCCCAAGGCATTTGAATTCAGTTCAAGCCATTATAGACACGCAGAATACTAGAATGTGTCTCAGTTTTGTTGAACACTTTTGAATACAATTAGCTGAAAACAAAGTGTTACCCAACTACAACAGAGCTTCATCCACAGTGGTGATGGGAGAACTTCAAAAGGTTCAGAGTTCATATTAATTTCAGTCCTTCAGTAAGAAATATCCACGCAGGTGGCATTGCAGCCTTTTGAACTTGCAGCCTAATTTTTCTTTGGTCCCTTTCTTGCTATCTCAGAAATTCTTTCAAAAGCCTTTCCAATATATCTTTTTTTTTTTTCTTCCTTTTTAGTCACATAGTGGTGTAGAAAACTACTTCACTTTATTATTGCATAGCTACTGCATCTCTTTTGTTCTTCATGGGTTTGAGGCTGATGTTCTGAAATAACAACTTGCTTCTAGAGTGTAAAATATTTGGAAATGAAACAATGAGGAAAACTCCCATGACCTGGACCACAACTCTGCAAATCCCTCCCTAGATTGAACAGTACTTTCAAAATTATAACATGTCATTGGAAGTTATAGCATGCACTATGTATATAGCCTATGCCCTCCAGTATGCCATCCAGAGTGATGACATCCATAGATGACTATGGCAGTGAATACTTGTTAGAGTTGTAAATGTCTAGATATAAGTAATACCTAGAAGAAAAGAAGCACATCAGTTCTTTATGCCTGCTTCTGGAATTCCCTACATTTTTCACCAGGGGTATTGGGAGATCGGTGGCTGAACGGAAGCTCACCTACCACTGAAGGTAAAATAGTTACAGAGAAAAATTGTACCGGGGCTTTGAAGAAGTCAGCACTATTTTCTTTCAATCTGTTTTTTTCACCCTCTTTAGGAACTAGGGACACTGCTAGTTAGATGAAGGCTAGCAACTACAATGAAATATACTTAAAACATACATAACAAAGTGGAATTTACAGTTAGTCAGGAAAATAAAGCCAAGACAGAAAGCAAGAGTCAGAACCAAAACAGCAAGTATAAGTTCCTTGGGAAGCTAATTCCTAAACATGAAGACAAATAAGCAGCCATTTTTTATGCGGTAGACATTAGGACCAAAGACCTGTATTTAAGATACACACATTTCCAGTATTAACTGAAAACAGAAAACAAATTTCAAATACTTGTCGTGCTACACATCATCAACAAAACAGCCAAGCTTCTGTTTATAGATAGACTGTAATTTTTTTTTGTTAGAATGGCTTTTATTCACATTCCTATCAAAAAATCTCTAAAGTGTGCATTATACAACTTGTTTGCAGTCTTAATAGCCCCTTTTTAACACATGTGCTTCTGGTGCGATCCACAGGAGTTCAATAAGTCTGTTCTGGCCATTTGTTTCTGTTTAAGACCTCATTGTTGTATGATTCTCATTTTACTAACAGTAAAACAATGAAGGGAATTATTTACATGGGATTCATCTGTGGGAGAGATGGGGGAGGTGTTCTTGATGACCAATTGCAGACCAGTCCTTGAGCTGTAAGGAAAAAGTGGACCAAACTCTTGGCAAGAAATTTGTTGAAGAAAACACAGCAGAATTTTTAATTTAAATCAAATTAGGTGGAGCCTTCAGTAAGACCAGTAAACATCCTTTCAGTAGGCCAGGTGCACGGGGAACTTGAGGTATGTCACTGCAACTAGATGTACGTCATAGCCTTCATCCTCAGCAGTGGTTACTGAATATATAATCATTAGAATAAATGCAGAACTTGAAATAACTGTTCTGTTTCTTGGAACATATACAAAAGGATCTGAATAGTTATTTTCAGGCATGAACAACGGGAAATATCAATATGGTAAAACACTACATTCTGCAAAGACAATCTTTAGTCTGTACATTAACAAAGAAAAAAAGAGGATGTTTGGTCCAAATAATTTAATAGACAAAACTCTGGCAAATAGTGTTGTTCAGACCTCATTTCTTTCCAAGTGTGGAATCCTAACAAGTTAAATCATCTGTGAAGCATTGACCATCACCAAGAAAAGAATTTCCACAGCTGCAGAACACCAGGTATTGCAAATTATAGGGGGTTAAATGTAAAAACAAACAAAAAAAATGCTGTGGTGACTGATACGTCAATCACTACAAGGAAGATTACATTTTGAGGAGAAAGCAAACTAGAACAGACTCAATAAGGTTTATAACACAAGATAAGCCAAAATATTTGCATTTTCCATTGTTTCTTTCAGTAATGCATGCAGTAGAAGTATGTCTGTAGAATGTATATACAAACACATGTGCACACACACCTTCCCCCCAACAAGTTCAGTACTTGCCAGGGCATAAAATACCTTCTGTTAGAGTGATACTGAAAAAAAAAAAAAAATCTGTATCTCATAAGGACTGTCATAAATTAGGTAAAATTAAAATGAGATGAAGCCTATTAATTTTTCCTGCTTTTGGCAGGTTCCATTTTGGGCAGTCCTGTGGTAGTTATACAAAATAGATATGCATTTCTTTCAGCAAAAATCAAGAGACATTGAAAACATTGTTACTAGAATTAAAGACATCCCAAAC
>RSEF01000005.1:35203383-35248086 GCA_003993805.1 Himantopus leucocephalus | reverse complement strand
GGTCCCTTCCAACCTTAACAATTCTATGATTCTATGACTCTAATTTAGGCCAGAGTCAAAATCTCTATTAAGTTCTCACTAGCTCCTGCTTTGAACTGTGAAAAGTATATTTTTGAAAAGTGAAGGTTAAAGGCTTTCTCATCAGCACCCTTTTTGCTCTGATTTCTCAACTACCTGAGGTTTCTGTCAGTTTAATTTTTATTTTTTTTAAAAAAAAGGAAAAAAAAACCCTGAGAATTTTCACTGGGGGAGATTTTGTTCACATTACATTGACAGGGAGGCCAATTTTCAAGTCGAGTGTTTCAAAAGAAAATCATACGCTCTCATTTAGCTACTTAAATCTATATTTAAGCTTACAGCTCTCTGCTTCTGTATACGTTTGAGTTTCCAAGTTCATTATCTCGATGTCCTGTTAAATATCTCATGTTTGGCAATTTAAACAAAGACTGTAATAGCTACTTCTGGAGTTATGAAACAGAATGGAAGATAATGTCCACATTCAGAATTACAATAATAGCATACATATGAGCAAGACCATTTTCTTTTCTCCAGGAATTTTTAAGGTTTTTAAGATACTTTCTAGGAAGATCTAGTCTTCATGATGATTTTAGAAATTAAAACATTACACTATCCTTAAAAAGACATACTTTCACATACAAATTATAAACAAAAGGAATTGACTTAACAATGTTCTAAAAGAGGAAAATGAAGTGTTAAAACATTTTTACAAAAAGTTGCTTTTAAGAATATTCAAAAGAGATTACTCCCCCTTCTACAAAATGCTCCTTAAGCAGACATCATAGTCAAAACATTGTTAATAAATTCTCCTGTTTTAAAAAACCTCTTGTGACAAATGACCTCATGCCTAAAGGAATTATTTCAAATATACTGTGCTACACTACTATTCCAGAGTAGTTAACATGACCAAATTTTCTTTTCAGTTTCTTGCTCAGTTTTCCTTCGTAAGACTGTTTCTTTGCCTCTGTCCTAACACACATGCGCTGACTTCTTACATCCAAAGATCTCATAAAAGTATAACGACCACTATCATTTAAAAAAAAACAACACAAAACTGTGGTTTTCACATGGTCATTCCAGTATTCCCTGCATCAATTCTATGAATTGTCCTTAAAGCAGATTCATGATTTATTTGTGACATCACTGGAAACAATTTAAGGAAGACAGCAATAAGTCAGTGAAGATTACAGACACAGTTATTGTGGTCTAGTGGGAGGTGTCCTTGCCCATGGCAGGGGGGTTGGAACTAGATGATCTTTAAGGTCCCTTCCAACCTAAACCATTCTATGATTCTATCATTCTATGACTGTATAAATCAGATACCCACTTCTTGGCTTTTGTGATGAATCCTCCCATCCTTCTGACCTTAGGTCTGTTCACTTCAAATAAAGGAGCATCCCTATAGCATCGAGAATTGAAGTGATTGTTAGCACTTACAGCCCCTTTATCTTCTCTCCAGACCAGAAAGAAGGTATTATTTGTAAATATAGACAAAAGATCAGAGAATCATAGAATAGTTTGGGACCAGATTGCTGCCTGACCTGACCTTGAATGTTTCCAGGGTTAGAGCATCTACCACTTCTCTGGGCAACCTGTTCCAGTGTTTCACTGGTCTCATTGTAAAAAAATTCTTCCTGATATCTAGTCTAAATCTTCCCTCTTTTTAGTTTAAAACCATTATCCCTTGTCTTGTCTCAACAGCCCCTGTTAAGAAGTTTGCTCCCATCTTTCCTGTAGGCCCCTTTTAAGTACTGAAAGGCTGCAATAAGGTCTCCCTGGAGCCTTCTTTTCTGCAGGCTGAACAACCCCAACTCTGTCAGCCTGTCTTCATAGGATAGGTGTTCCATCCCTCTGATCATTTTTGTGGCCTTCCTCTGGACCCCTCCAACAGGTCCATGTCTTTCCTGCAGTTGTACAGGTGTAAATTCGTCCAGATGTATCCTTTCTTGAGGACATGTAGAAATATGTCCCTGCAAACAACATATCTACAAGATTGTTAAATCTTGTGTCCTCCAGGAACAAATCATAGACAAAGGGAATAGGGAAGATGTGGAGTTAGGGTTATGCTCCTATTTGCATGAGACCATAGAGCTTGATAAGTGCACATTGACCACAAAGGACAATTTTGGATTTGGTCAGGGAATAGGTAGAGTGATGAAACAGAGTTCTGGGACAAATTAATGACTTCTGGGAATTGTTATTGCCGTAAATAGAACAATTTTGAAGCTTCTTAATGGAAGAACTTAACGCACATGTTACCTTTCTTTCTTTTCCTAATCAGTTCCCTGAAGAATCTAATCCAAAGCTATAGAACATTTGAGAAGGTACCTCTAAAAACTTTTTAAGTACATACATATTTATCCAGGTTATACATCTGTTATAATCACACTTTAGGGGGGAGCTGGAAGCCACAATAACAACAGTAGCTGCTGTGTTTTTTAACACTGTCTGTCCCATTTGCAGCATCAGGAGGCCAGGTCTACATTCTGGATGAGGCTTCTGTTATTGGAAACTACCTAGGAGATGTGCTAATGCAAAATTTATGTTGTCCTTAATTAACAAGATGGGCTGATACCTGGAAATATGGCAGAGATGGGCACAGCAATTCATACTGCTGCACATGGGCGGCTTGCTGAAAGTTTGGCCCTACAGCCTGAACCATACCAGTGGCATTTCAGTAGTTAATTTTGACTTCTCCAGGTTTAAACTGAAATGTAATTAAACACTAAAAACAGCAAACTGAGTCAAGTAAAAACATGGAAATTATATCCTTGTCCCATCAGAAACCAAACAGATCTTCTGACTCAGAGAGTGGTTTATGGAAGATGACATATTGCAAAACAAACATGATTTCACTTTTACAATTCAAGTAAAGATTCTGTATAAATATACAGTACAGCACTAGTGGAAGTAAAAAAAAAAAAAAAAGTCAGTAACTAATGACACAAGCTGCTTTTTAATACGCAAGAGGTATAAACGTTCCTTGTTGTGAATCATAAAGGGTACCATTTGGACAAGTTTAGCGTTGTTCTTCAAGTTAAGCTCCTTACTTAAATAGACAAATATAAGTTTGCTGTATTCATGATTTTGATGAAGTTTGATGTTTGTTTTACTTTAAGTAATATTAAAGTTGGGTTGTGGAAAAGCTAGGGGCTTGTTGCAGAAGTGGAAAATCACACTTTTTTTTAGCTAGGCATCTTGAAGACTACAGACTTTTCTCTCTGCTTAAAGAAGGAATCTGCTGTCATTTCACAATGTGGTTAAACAATAAAACTAGCATACAGGACTTCTATCTTTCAGGTGAAAGATAAACTTTGAACATCAGAAAATTTTTTTGTTTCTTCAAGAAAGTGAAGTCATAAAGAAAATAGAAGTGAAACAGCAGAACTCTGAAATCAAAACATAGAAGTGTAAAAGAATGTTTTGACGTCTGCATGAATTTTATAGAATTGATCATAACATGCATGTGTAGAGCTCAAGAGCAGAGTATTTCAGCTTTCCACTTCCTCCTACAAGTGAAGGCAAGTGAAATTTTATACTTTTCCCTATCCATCCTCCACAGCTCACCCCACAGTTAAAAGATTACAGTACTACATATTTTATGGGGTTTTCTGCAAACGGTTAACATATTTTACACACTCCTGCAATCAGGTTTAAAATAATCTAACAAATCAGCCTCATGAATTTGTAGCAGCAGCAGTAGGAGCATTGACATCAGGTCTTGGTACAGTGTTGTTAACTGTTGTAGAAATGAATTACAGTTGTGATACTTTGTAACTGTCACCACCACACACACTGGGTAGAACCGTGTTCAACATCTCCCACTACAAAGTTACACAGAAAATGATCTAAACATTGATTTGAGTATCATTACTTTAATATAAGCTGATCTTAAGGTAAGATACTCATGAGTGTCTTCCATCAAATTTTTACTACAAGATACATTAGTAGCTTTTCTGTCTACAAATAAAAAACAGTGGGTTCTTTAATGCAGACCATAGTTCTACCATCTTTTCACTTCAACTTATTTTAGATTCAACTTGAACAAAAGAGACAATAAAATTAAAAACCCACACTAGAACACTCATCAGAGAGATGTACTACTTCTCATCAGTTCTGGGCTGGCTAAAAGAAACCCCAACTTTTGCAGATATGAGCTTCTTTAGGCATAAAATTTTTACCCATAAAGAGCTAAAAACACTATCTTCTGTAATTAGTAAAATTTCTTGTTAATTTTTTAACCAAAATTAAATATTAAAGGGAACATAAATTTTACCTTCTAAAGGAAGCAAGTTGACATTTTCAAGCCTTTATGCATTTATTCTGAGCTGTAACACAAAGTCAAATACCCCAAAATTTAAGTGAAAAATTTTAAAATTATATTTTGGCCAAGCAAAAATAATTTTACTTAAAAAAAAAAAAAATCTGTGCCCATATCCTAGGCAGGTGGTAGGCAGCTTATATGACAGCTGATAGGTGAACACAAAGAAAGTCAGACAGGCTTGCCAGAAGGCTTTATGCAATGCTGCAGTAAACTTGAATGATTTTTTTTTTTCCCATCATACAAAAATTTTGACCAGCTCTGATTAAAGTATAAAATAACTTTTTTTCTCTTTTACTTCTTGCTTATATCTATTCTTCCATCTTCTAAAAACCTGTTTACATGCATATCCCCTAACTCAGTCTTTCCTGAAATAGAATTCCATTTGTAAGAGAAATCTTATTTTACAGTTAAAAGTAAACCTAATCATTTAGGCCGTAAAAAAAACCCAACCCATACCTCTCACCTCCAAAGACTGGCAACCACACCTATATTAAGAAAGACTCAAAAAGTACAGTATAATATCTAAACTCAGTAACCAGATAACAAGTCATTATAGGTTGGAAATTTGCATTTTTAGTTTATATGGCAGAAAGACTGGTGTTAGGTAGGATATATTTCATCTGAACCCAATCATACTGTTCTGTCAGACTCATTAAGCTGTACATTATTAAGGCTGCAGCTATTTATGCTTACCTGGCAACCTTCTCAGAGTGCCTGCTGTTATGAAGGGGGGGGAAGAAGGTGGAAAAAAAAAAGCAGCATACTATGCAATTTAAACAGGAAGCTGTAAAAATTAAATGATCATAATACTGATCAGGTGACACATTAAAAAAAAAAAAAAAATTAGGCACCCCCTTCCTAGTGGAAAAAAACACGTATCTCAAGTTAGACATTATTTGGAATGTTTGATATTTCTATGAGGAGGAAAAGCTGATGTTTTGGGCAGTCCTGTTTGTTATTCTTTTCCTCAAAACAGAATAGAGCAAAGCACAGCAAGATTTTTTCTCTTCACAGTTGCAGGTCTTTTACCAGCTACTGTTTTATTTTTGTCATGAAACTTCTCTCTCCATCTCTTCAGTTGTTAATGCCTCTTTTGTTCTCACCTTGTCTATCTTTGTTCAATTCTGCCTGCTTAGGCTCTCAAATGCTACAGATTGCATGAGGTTTATACTCAGCTCTCTACATTTGTATTCAGACGAAAACACTTTCAGCCCCTTGATGCAGGCAGCTTAACTTCTGACCCATCTTGTATTTGCTAGTGTTTCACACACAGGCTTCTATTGTTTTGACCATTTCATTCCAGTAAAGGAGTTCATTTGCTTCTACTGTTTTCTCTGAAAGAAGATTGGATCAATTGATTCCTTACCTACAACACCACCATTTCAGTAGGTTATTTTTTTTCCTCAGAGGCATAACCAATGACTTTTGACATGGCACCACCCTTACAGTCACAGTGTTTGAATTAATCTAATTGATTATAAAGCCTATTAGAAGTGCACCAGTGTTTAATATTCTGTACAAAATAGGCCAGAGACTTCTACACATTAATTACTGTTTCTGTGATACTATCTCTTTCACAATATCGTTTAGCTTTAGTAGGATGAACTACTTTTTCTTCTTTAAAAGAAAAAAACCCCAAACAAAAAACCCCTGCACAACTAGATGATGTTTCCAAATTTGCCTAGCTACAATTACCAGCAAATAAATAATTTGTAATATACATTATTCTGTACATCTACTGAGACTCCTGTGTCTTCCATATTAGTTCTTTAGGTTGGTGATAAAGTCACCATTGAACTTTCTGTTCAATAAATTAAACAAGTTGAGTTTATGTAGTCTCTCACTACAGGCATATTTTCCTACCCTTTCTTCCATTTTTTCTTTTTTTTAAGCATTCCTCTGCTTATGTAGTCATTGTTACTATTCTGGCCAGAGCTCTGCACTACATCCTCAGCAAATCATCGTCTCTACCTAAGACTTCCTCTTAGAGCCTTCCTTTTCAAGCCTGTTACTTGCATAGCACTACCTCCAATATAGAAGCATGAGCTTGATTCTTTGCATCATGACACCATATTTTCATTTCTTCAAATTCATATGGTTTTCTTATATCCACCCTAGCTAGTGGAGTCTTAGGATCTTGAAGGAACACAATTGCTTGAGAATGTGTCCCTGTTTAACCCAGCATATAAGTGATCTTATATGCTTATGCAGGAACTCGTTTCAGTTTACCAGCACCCCATACCCAGACTTTCTAAAATAATTTAATTTCCACTCTGCCATATTACTCCAGACACAGTAGTATCTGTTTTTGTGGGAAATTTATTAGTAGCTAACAATCCTCTAAAAAAATCAAATCTGAATTTTTCTTTTTGTAAAACATTGTTTGTCCCATTATATATTATTTTCATCTGATTCCATCCTAGTCTAACTACAGGACTCCTTTCAACCAAAAATATTTACATTTACTAAATGTAGATTAAGGACTAAGAAGAACAACCAAGTGTAATCACACACATGTGTGCAGATGCACATACACACATTTGTTCAAATGTTCATCCTTATTCATCTCTTTCACAATCCTCATGTGATGATGTCCTGAGAGTACTGACTTTTTGCTGGGATAGAGTTAATTTTCTTCATAGCAGCCTATATCGTGCTCTGTTTTGGATTTGTGACCAAAGCAGTGATGGTAACACAACAATGTTGTAGCTGTTGCTGAACAGTGCTTGCTTAGCATCAAGGCCTTCTCTGTATTTCACACTGCCCCTCAGCATGTAGGCTGGGAACAGACAAGGGATTTGGACAGCTGATCGGAATTGACCAAAAAAGATGCTCCATACCATATAACATCATGCTCAGCAATAGAAGTGGAGGCAGTTTTTTCAAACTAACTGTTTCTTGCAGACTATCTGGGCACGAGTCTGCTGGTGAGAGGTGGTGAGTGATTGCCTTTGCATCAGTCTTCCTCCCACTTCTCTTCCCTTCATTTATTAAACTGTCTTCATCTCAACTGGTGAGTTTTTCTCACTTTTACCCTCCTAGTTCTCTCCCTCCATCCCAATGCAAGGGTGTGAGTGACAGACTGGGTGGAAGTTTAGTTACCAGCTGGGGTCAACCCACCACATATGGTTAATATAGTAAGTAGAATTCACTGAGCTGATATTCTGTCTTAGTATCTTACATTTTTTGTAAAAATCAATAGAAGAAAAATGTTGACAGCAGAAAATCTCCAACCATTTCTGTCCTGCTTTTTTTCATAATGTAGGGTATTGGCCTCTGGCTACTTTACATATCCAATATTCACCAAGGCTTTCTGTAACAAAAGAGCTCCAGGTTTTTTTTCCCCCAGAAAAGAGAACAACTGATTCAGCAAATTAGTAATGAATGAATGCAGAATGAAAGAACAAATAACTCAGCAAAATTACTTGTGACACATATTTTATTTTATTTTATTTTATTTTATTTTATTTTATTTTATTTTATTTATTGTAATGCTTACTCAGAGCAGCACCAAAAACTGGGAGGAGGTGATACAGAGAGCCTTATTACTAGTATCATGCACTGTAATACTAATTACTAAAACCAGAAGTACTAGAACATTACTAAAACTAGAGTTTGAGCCAAGAACCAGCAAAGTTTATTTGTGATAGTGACATTAGCTTTCAGCAGATATTTATTAAACTAAAGTGTTCCTAGTATTTATTTTCATTGTTGTTTTTATTTTGATTGTGAAGTAAGTATGAATTCTTTTTGCTTTTTATGTTTCATCTCTTTTCATGACATATTTTTGGCTAAAATAATTTTTAAGAATGTACAGCAGGCATCCTTAAAGTAATGTGGACAGAGCACAGAATCTTCAAAAGATACCTTTCATTGATGAGTTGTGTAGAAATGAATAGACTAAGCAAAAAGCTCAGTGTACGATGAAGTGTGAAATGAAGTTTTGACAGCTGCATACCCCATACTTTATCAACAATCAATGGCTGCAGGTCTATATAACCTTCAGAATGCTGCTCTACAGGCTGAAATTAGCTAGTCCAACTTAAATTAGTACATTATTAAGTGTAAACAGGGCAGCAGAAAGATTTTTGAATATATTATGTCTAGAGCAAGAAAATATTCTATCTGCAGGTGAAAGAAAATACATGTATAACTATACCTTCTGGCTACTTCATGTTTGAATTCGGAGATTAAAGTCTTTCCATAGCTTTTTGTAGACCACAAATTTCTTGCATGGAATACTAAATTGTGCAGTAGTCATTTGCGATTACATGGACAGCTTTTTGGAAATGTCACCTAGGTCAACGGTGAAAATCTGCTTGAGAAGTGGATTTGTTGTGCTAAAGGTACATTTACCTGTCTGTTTGCTAACTGGCCAGAAATAAAAAAAAACCTGTGGGTACAGCAATTCTTGTGTATTATCAAATCTGAGTAAAGTATGAAGTACTGTAAGTCCTCTGCCTGCCCTCCCTAAAGCCCTTTCCTTTTTTGCTTTAATATAGAAAATGTAGACACATAGCTAATGAAGATTTGGGATTTCAAAATCAATTTTCAAACATGACCTCAATCAAATTGATCACCCAAAAAGGTTGTATGACCACCTAACCTTTTGAGAAATTTTCAGAGAACTATCTCAATAATCTTAACTGCAATATGTATTCCATGCAACACATATAATTGTAAATCCAGTAAACTCACGACAACTTTATTTTATAGTACGTGTATATTTTCACATTACTTAAAGGTTAATGAATTACACTCTGTGTTATTGTGTGGGCAGCGAATTCTGCTTCTAAGGCAGCAGACTGCACTGTCTGTGAGATACCACAATTTAATAGATAAGAGAGGGTTTTATATTTATTTCATAACTTTGGGCAATTTTTTGGAACATCATTGCAACATATGACACTGCAATTTTACTAGCTGAGAAGTTCAGCTGTACAAACCCAAAATCAATCTAACCAAATACTGCTACTAAAGTATGCTCAGTAATGAGTAGTAAAATCAGCACAGTGAAAAGTCCAACGTCTTCTACAAAAAAGGGAGAATGCAGAATACAATCTTTAGTAGGTAAAGGTCACATGCAAGAAGTGAAATAAGAATCACCATGCACTTGAATTTCTCCAACAGATCAACAAGAATTGAATGAACCTAATAAAGTGTAGGATAAGTACATAAGGTTTACGTGTACAAAACCACATAAATTATTACAACACAAAAGTACATATATATAGAAGATAAACTCTAATGAGGTATAGGAGAGAAAATTACATAGCATTAAATTTTCCTCAAGAACATAGTCACATGCAAGCTTAGATGTCTTCAGCATAAGGCAAAAATTCTGTCGTAGTGCTTTGTCTAAATATAGATTGCATTACCAGAATCATTTTCATCTATGGTCTGGTATGAAGATTCAAACAGCTTGCTTTACTCAGCTATTTATCATATATGCTGCTTCATTCGCATTTAACAAACCATCAGTTTTCATAATATCTCCATAATCATATGTTATGTAATAGTTTTGACAGCATAATGGATGTTTTCATTGCTTGAGTTTGATTCTTTTCTTACACGTAAAAGTTATATAAGCTTTCATAACAGGCATAATTTTTTACAATGTCTTTCTTTAGAGCTGTCTAAATTCTTTTAATTAGAGTGTCAGGGCTAAAGGGATGTATGAATCCCAGAAAATATAAAAATTGCTTCTTGATTTGAGTCTTGTGATAACCATTAGTTGTTCTTCCTATACTGCCCAAGATTTGGAGCTTCAAAAGTCAAATGTGCAGTAGACTTAAGATTAGTTTGCTCTATAACTGAAAGTCAAAGTGCTAATGTGAGCCATTGGAATACAATTTAGATCTTTATGGTTATCTAGTGCACAAAACCAAAAATAAAACTATGCAGGCATCCTGTTCTAGCTTGTTTAATAGTGAAAATGATTTTGAAAACATGCTCTTGTATGCTGCATATTCTATCCACTGAGCTACATTATGAAGACTGTATTCTCATGAAAGACTTTTGGATAGACAGCACAAGCTACTGGAAAGATGTCTCCCATATTGGTGACTGATTTCCCAAAGGACAGCTAAAATTGAAACTCTAACGATGCTCATAGCAAATGCCCCTCAGGAAGAGGACTTCTTCTCAGAAGAGGCGCGTACTGAGAGCAAAGAATATGGTGTTTTTCATCTAGAAGCTCTGAGAAGCATCAGGTTTTGCTTTGTGAGGGACGTACCTCCATATTATTTTTTTCAATTACGGAGAAATAATCACAAAAAATCTGGCTCTGAACATGGATTTCCTGGCACAAGGAGGAGATATTTTGTATGAGGAAATGCAGAGATAGTGTAAATGTAACTGAAAAATAGAAATATTTTGTGTGTAATAGGAGATGTGTGCCTTGAAGGCTTCTTGGTATTGAATATAATTTTAATTAATTCTCTTATTTCTGTTAATAATGATGAAGAAAATAGTAACAGTTGATAATGTAATAAAAGAGATTAGTTTTGAGACATAAGAAGTCATTCTGGCAATAGAAAACTTCCCTGCTCTAACAGGTGGATGTATTACCCACATTTGAACAGAAAACCAGCGCATTATGTGACAAACCATGGAATAAGTCACTTCTCAAATTATTTTGTATGGAACTGGTTGAACAGGTAACCATACTGATATTGTGTTTATTTGCAACGAGTAATTATATTTTCCAAACTTTTAAGAGTGCCAGTCAGCTGAAGCTGGAACTGCAATTCGGTAGGCCACAGAATAATGACTCACATCAGTGAAGAGGAAAAAAGCAGAATACAAATAGCATGACCTTATGAGAGGTGTTAGAACATGCATATTTGTCAAGACTGGTGAGAACATTTGAAACCATATATAAAATTAGAATAAAAACATCCAGACACAACTGTGCACATCAAAATTATAGATGGCAGAAGGAAATTTCAATAGAAATTTTAGTAAAAGGTACATGCTGCATAATTTAATCACGCAGCTCAGATAAACTGTTCCAGGCATCAAAGCCTGGAAGTCCACTATTCCCTTTTATAGTGAAGACATCCTCGTTTACCTTGCCCTGCTCTCTATTGCCTGCACATGGTAGTGAATGCAGTGCAAAGCAGTGGGTGCCATGTCCACTGGTAGCTTGCCCTTCCATTCACTCAGCCATGAAGCTGCAGCCTAGAGTAGTCTTTTACACACTCCTGAAGACATCGATGGCAGCAAGGAAGATAATGCTAAGCTTTGGACCCTGGCAGGAGGAAAGGGAAGGGAGGGAGAGAGACAGAGAAAATTGAGGTTTAACCCCAGCTGGCAAGTAGAACCGTGCAGTCACTTGTGCAGTTCTTCCCATTCCCTCCCAGAAGGGAAGGGAGAAAAGGGAGTAAAGGAGGGGAAAGGGAAAAAAAAACCCAAAAACATTCATGGGTTGAGATAAAAACAGTTTAATAGAACAACCACAGAAAAAGAAAAACAACAATAATAATAACAATAACAGTAAAAGAATAGACAACATAAAGTAATGCAGCACAAGTCACTGTCACCACTTGGGGAATTGGTTGTCCAGCCTGTCCCAAGCAGTGATCATGGATGCCTGCCCCCTGGCCAACCTCCATTTATATACCGACCATGACGTCTGTGGTACGGAATATTCCATTGGCCATTCCATTGTTCTGCCTGTGCTCCTCCTCAGCTTCTATGGGAAGGTGAAAATAGTCCTTGAATAGTATAAAGATCACCAAACAACAGACAAAACAAGTTTTAATACAGACTACCAATCGCCTTGATTACACCAAAAGCCATTTTCTTGACCTCTTTCAAACTGAATTCATCTTTCTTGAACAAACATAATCAGAATTGTACGTAATACTTCAGATAGCATCTTGGTGGTTTTCTTGGTCCTTCTGAGAACAGTCAATTTGAAATAATATAATGCTTTGTGAAACACCAGGCTTCCTGACTGTCTAAAGTAATTGCAACAAAATTGATTCCCTGTAAAATGTCTTTCTTTTTCTTCCTTCTAAAAACCCCTAAAACAGTCAGAAAGAATTTGTATTGATTAGCCTGTGCAATTGCTGCTTGCAAGATGGCAAGTCTCTGGGGAATGTTTTGTCAACCAGATCAGAAATACTAAGTGGTTGTTTCCTACCACTCAAGGGTTTACACTCTTGCCCTTGTAATTGTGATAGCAGTAGAACTGTTCTAATATTTATTGAACACCTGACAGTCAGCTCAGATGGGCATTCAACATAAAGGAAACTGAATAATGTGATTTCAGACCTTTAGAACATTATACAACACCAAGAACCAGATGGGATCCTAGTGTCAGGGCAATTTAAATATTTCAGAGTTATCAGAAAAATAGTCCTTTCTAATTCACTACATGGCACCAAATGGCTGATGATTCCAGTGATATCTTATCTGTGAGGGAATGACCTGTATTTTTCGCTTTGCAAAACAGAAGTCAAATTTATTATTTAATCTATTGAAACTTAAAGTTTCTATTACAATCAGAATGAATCTGATAAATTAGAGTACAGTCATATATTAAGTTTCTGAGTCAAGCCTAATAAAAACAATGAATAGAAGTGCGGGTATCTATATGTAAGAACTGCTTTTCAGGAAGAAGAGTTTTCTCTTTTGTGAATGATGCTATGTGCACTTGTATTGATGAGAGAAAGTGCAATTTTGTGGCAATAGAGGGAAGGAGAAAGTGCAACTGCATCACTTAATGGAATACAGAAACTTGTGTCTGACTGCAAAGGGCAGCAGATGGAAAGGGAAAAGCAAAGACATGAAGGAGGAGTGTTATGAGGCAAGAGAATAAACAAACAGAGGGAACATTTAGGCTGACTGTGAAGAAATATTAAACAAACAGCAACAAAAAAAAAACCCCAACAACTTTAAGAAAGAAGAATCTGCTCAACTTTTGATTAAATACCTAAGGAAAAAAATTAGGAGAGATATCACTTGAGACATAGGCTGAACAGTACCCTGTAAACGTATAATAAAAACTAAACCTGCATTGACAGAGAGACAGATGACAAGACGTATTGATTCTTTTCCAGCTATAGTGCCTAAGATCCATAAAGCAGAGAGTGATCAGAATGAGCAATGGATGCTGAATCTAATTTACATGTCAGTAGACTTTTTCTTTCTTAACTATTCCAGTGTGAACAGCTAATTGGCAGCCACCTATTAATTGGCTAGTCAAAGCCAAAATGCCAGCTGGCACAATTTTACATCACTCTCTCCCAGGGTTCATAGATGAATTCTGGGTAAGGTGTGAACAGTTTTACAGCAGCAATTAGTTTATTCCTGGGGCAAAGTACAAATAGAAGTGGGTATGTATGTACAGCAAGAAGCTTGTTTTCCATTCCACTGTGACTGAGGAAATGACAGCCGGCTGGCAGTGGGCCATACAAATAAAAAATACCAGCTGGCAAATGTCGGATTATTTTTTCCCACATGGCTAGAGGTGTGTTGGATGACAAGAAGATATGTTACTGAGTACTAAGACATCTATTCCTTGATGGTTATTTAACGCACCAGTCACAAACCAGTTCATAACTAAAAGTGAGGTACTTAGCAACCTTGTCATTGTACAGAAGTTATTTGGAAGGTCTGAAGACACTAGATTAGCCAGAATGATCATAGTGGTGATACAAAACTGATTTGAAGTAACTACCTTCTTTTAGAGTATATATAAAATCTCAGCTTTGTGTTAAAATTCTCTGTGAATAATTCTCAAATACTGTGTCTTTAGTGTTGGCTGGAAATTTTGCAGCTTCTGCCTTCTTAGGACCTTTTCAGTAACTATTAATTTTAGATTAATTTTCTTCCTGTTCACCACAGTTCAGTCCTACAGACAGTTGGAGCATCAAATAATATAAACAAAAATAAATTTATTACTTCAGAACCGAGGAAATAGATCATTAAAGCTTAAGAAAATTATTAATGTCTAAATTGGAAATAGCCAATCTAGGTATGCCTCTGATGTGTAATTCCATAATGGGAATGAAAGTATTTTATTTTATTTTATTTTATTTTATTTTATTTTATTTTATTTTATTTAAAATATTTTTCATTTTATCTTAGTTTATTTCTATTATTTTATATTTTATACAGAAAATGAAAAATTTATCTTTTTCTTTTCTTCTTTGTTAGATCTTTTGAAAAGACATCTCATAGTTGTTGAGCTCAGCCTTTATGTAAATTCAGCTGTGAATATGTCAATTATGATTCTCAGTTATAGGGATATTATTACATTTTAATATCCATATGCAATATCATAAATTTAAGCTGACCTGATGGCATTAAAATAATGTCAAAGACATGTCTGGTTTTTAGGCTTCAGGTATTTCATGGCAGTATTTATTTGAGACTGTATTAGTGACAGGCCTAAAAGATCAGTGTAGTTTTTGTATTACATATTCCACTTGCAATAGAAGTAAAGTATTATATATTAGGATAGAAAATTAACTGAAAATAAGCTTTAGGAAGAATGTTAGAAACCTAATGAATGGCAATTTGAGGAAAATTAATCCTGGCTAGTATTAAAGATGACATATTGTCAAAGAAGGCATTGGTCACAGAATGAAGAGAAGCAGAAACTCCTTGAGAAAATATTATTAATAAAAACTCCTCACAGTTCTTATCCAGTTCTATCAAACTTCTCATGAGAAATGCCATTCTGTGATGCTTTCTACACATTTTACACCAACTTTTTCCACGTATGACAATAACTTATCTTAATTACGCAATAGTTAATCCTCATTTCATATCCAATATTTATACATATAGTCCTCAACAGTTAGGAGTTAATTAGGTACCAAAAAAAGTTTCACATTAATAAAACCCAGATCTTCCACTGGTTAGAACGTAGCAATTTACTTTAGCTGATATTCTTCTCTAAGTCTATTTACATTATCCAGTACTTCAAACTATCTAGAAATATTTAAAACGGGATGCATCCGTTGAAAAGCTAACACCTTACAGCTGTGTGATTGCGATAATTTAAAATGTGTTGAAATCTTGTAGCATGACATCTTGATGGTCTGGTAGACCTGACTCATTGGCAGGCATACATTACTAAGTAGATACAAAATATAAGAAGGCACACATAGAACACGTATATCCTGAAAATGTCAGGAGGTTTTCTAACTTTTGAAATTATTTTTTTCCCTGATTGTGTCTTAAGAGTCATTACCACTTGATCACCAGTACAATATCAGTTTTAGCTGTCTTCACTAATAAAATTAATTAGACTGGTTTGTTCTCTTTTCTTGGTTTTTAAAATTTTTTTTATTATTATTATTTTAAAGCTAAAATATGATTAGCTTGATATTGTTCATGTTAGATCCTTAGTAGATTATGTTAATTTAGCTTTTAAAGCAATAATATTTCATTTAAACAAATTGTAAGCTGCAACCATGACATAATGATTGTTCTAGGTCTTTCTCAGTTAATGTTTTGTATTTTTCAGTTGCCTTCTATATCCGTCTACCAGAAGCTACTTTTGAGAATCCTTGTGTCACAATTTACTGTTACTAGCATACTAAATCTTGCCGCTGGCTAGAAGTAATTTTGTGAGTTGTCATGGTGTGTACTTAGTGACATACTCAGGAAAATATTTTTGTTATTAACTTATTCAATAGAAAAAGACATGTGCTGGCTTGTTAATCACATCTGTTTATAAAATACAAATTAAATGAAAAAAAAAGGACAATCTAGTCTTGTTCCATGATCACGGGATTTACTCCACATTATTGCATAGTTATTATACATTGGCTCAATTGCCATGACATGGGGTGTGTCTCAGAAGTCCCTTCTAAAACAGCGTTCACTGATAACATTCAAGATTAATAAACAATTATTGTGTTTTTTAAGATATAAACACTAAAAGAATGAGCTGTTGTCCTCTATGAAGGAAGTGAGATAGCATAGCACAGCTACTACAAAGAATATTACTTACCTAGAGTTGTACAATTTATAGGTTACTTGTTCATTATTATAGGAAATCTGCAGGAATCAGTACCTCACAGAGAGATTCAATGAAGGGAACAATATTGTGAAAGGCTGACCCTGGGTAAAACCTTTTTTTTTCTTTGAACCATGATAATGAACTTATGTAAAAACTAAACACATAACTGCGTAAAGAACATGCACCTTTATCGTGACTTGAAAATGAAACCCAATTATATGAGTCAAAGCATTTTTACAAGATGTCTTTACAAGTACAGAGTGCACTCCTCTATCTTTGTTATCTTTAGAAACACAAGTTCTATTGTTATTCTGCTTAATTCCCATGTATTCCAACAATTCAACTTGTTTGGCACCAACATGTTGGTATTCAGCATTTTAGCTGCTAATATGAAAATATGAGGCTACACCAGCTACACAGAAATTGCTAATAGAAGGCTTATCTCTGTCTTTAGAGGTAAAATGTTTAATGTTAAAACATAGATAAACTGAGTTCATTCAGGTTCAAAACTGTACTGAGTATATCTGCTGAAAAGAATAATTTAAGGAGCAGCTAAAAACTAGATGTAAAACAATGAGGGCAAGCAAATCTCTCCTTTTTATTATTACTATTTGCTTGGTCTATTATACTAACATGTTTTCATTAGGAAGCACCAGTTGAACAATAATCTACATACAATTCAATCAACAATTTCCACTGCCAAAGGAAAGTGCAGACAAAGCCCTGGGAGTGTTATTATAATGGATGAAAACACGGAAAAATATTGAGAAGACACAGTATCAGCCAAAGTATCTCAGAATAGATTAAGACACATTTTCGAGTATGTTCGTACTCCTTTAACTTCCAAGACAGAATTCTTATTGCCTTCCTGAGTGTATATTTTCATGAGACAACAGAAAAAAGGCCAGTATATTTTTGGAGTATCTAGGAAGACTGACTGACAAAGGCATTTTATGTTAAGTAATGAGGAACCTACTGAAAAGAGCAGGTTTTTACGATGGCAAGCCTAAGCACAGTAACTGGGAGTGGGTATCAAATTGAAGTAAAATATGGTAATAAAACAGTAGTTCTTTGAGTTTACTGATTCGATCATGATTTCTTGAAAGTTATCAGCAGAATGCATGAGCTACTGATTGGCTAAATTTCAAAAGTAGAAAAGCACTCAAGTATTTGTTGTAACATCATTTTTGTGAGCACAAGGTATCTTACCTTTTTAAAGTTATTTGAGGGGGAAAAAAAATCCTGCCACTAACTGGTGATGAGAAGGCACTTTTTGAGGTTACTTCACAGTTAAGCTTTAACTTTGCAGTTTGTAGCTGGGAGTCGTCTCTTTTCGCTCACAGAAAATTTTTTAAATAAATGGGTATGTTAAAACCTTGATCTCCAAAATCACCCTGTTTACCTCTCCTATTATTTTCTTTGTCTTAAGAATATTGTAATCCACAGAAATATCTTATCAGTGATCAACAGATTTACTAAACCCATAATAAAACTCTGATCAAACCTAATGATTCAAATTAGCATTTCTTAATTTAATTTTTAATAACTATATAAAGTTAATTTTGTTTTTTAATACAGTATATTCTAGTAAGGCTGCATCAGGTTTTAATACCAATAACCCACTTCATTCAGGAAATGTGCTGTTTTAAACTAAAATGTAATTATATGGGATTAAGCTAGACTATCTACAGCTATATCTGGAAAAAGCTGTTTTACCACAAATTTTTCGATTAACAAATAAGTTAGCTGTTCCTAACAGAAACTGTCCACCTGCGTAGCCTTTCCGACAGCAATGTTTCTGACAGAGTACCACATTTCATCTCATGCTGCAGGCAGGTTCTCTTTAAAGTTATTACATCAAGCTGATTAGCCTGTCTGCTTACCCCACTGAGAGAAACCAAGAGAATTAAAAACAAATAATAATCTGAGAAGTATCTTCTGTGCTTTTGAAATGTTACCAGGATAACCTGGACCAGTTGTTGTGCATGTACAGAATGCACACATGAATGTCAGACCACCTCTGCTCATAGGACTCCCCCGTTTTCCAGCAATGGTTTCTATCTAGAGCTCCACCCTTTCCTGAGGCCTCCCAGGTACCCATACCTGTCAAATTAGTTAAAACTGTCACACAGTCTAGAACACCTCTCTGTTGAAGAAACATATATACCAAGGGACTGAGAAAACACCTGCTTTTCAATTAATTGTAAGGCTTCACGTGGGGTCTAAGGATTAATACAGTGGTCAAACAAAGTGAGACATCAATAGAGAGGCAATTTCAGATCCTTAAGAAAACTAGAGCTGCTGACAGGCAGTCAGAAGACCCTATGTTTCATTTGACTCAACTGGAACCAAGTGCCAATGAACCACTTACAGGAATTACTGCCACCATGAGTAACCTTCCAAAAGGAGGATGAATATGTTGTTGTCTTACCTGGCAATTTCGGTTATCTTTGTTTGTTTGTTTTCTATTTTTCTGATGACTGGCTCCATAGCAGTATTGACTTTCCTAACTTCTGAGTTTGACAGTTATTTCCAAACCTGGTTTAGATTGGATTTAAGGCTAGGCTGAATTGGTCATGTCCTTGATAAGAAACTGTGATTTGAGATAGCTATATACTGTACCTACAATGCTTTGAAAACCTCACCTTAAGTATCTGTAAAATGAAAATATTTACTAGCCAAGCAAATATGGGTATCTTGCTTCTGTGACTGTAGGAGTCTTCTGAGTGTCACCTGCTAACATGTTTGACATTTCAAAAAGAAAATTACAGATTATCATACTGCTCCAGAAAACTTAAAGCTGCTCTTATCCAGTTACCATTAAGTTGAAATAACTGGATAAATATTGTAATTTACTATATCAGCTAACAATGTTAAAGGCTACCAAAATGCATCATCCCCAACAACAGAGAGAATTTTGGCCCTACATTTGTAGTCATTAATTTAATACAAAGGCTGTAGAATGAAAACACATTAGACACGCTTACCAGACGTTAAGTTACCCACAGAGCTGCAGACACTGAAAAGCTAATGGGAAATGGCAAGGGCAAGGGCAAGGGCAAGGGCAAGGGCAAGGGCAAGGGCAAGGGCAAGGGCAAGGGCAAGGGCAAGGGAAGAAACTCACCCCTAAAACTAGTCAGGAGAGAAAAAGAAAAAGAAATAAAAAGGATTGAGTTGCATTAGTAAGATTTTGGAACTACTTCTTGATATGAGAGTTTTGTACCCATTCCACATTGATTTGTAGACCTGAGTTGTTAGCTGTTAATTAGGCCCCCGTAATTAATGACATCAACTAGTCTATAAACAGAGATTAATTCTTCAGTCTTTTTGAGGGAAAATGTACCAGTAACAGTAGATGACCCTAAATGAAATACACCAGCCTTTGATAGATACCCCAAATAGCATGTGTTTCGGTTTGCATTGTAGGAAAGAGATAGTTTGGTGACTGATTAGAAACTACCATTATATCTTGAAGCCTCTGATCATAACAAACAATTAGCATTGAAGTAATTTTTGATTTTCATAATTTATGTTGAAAACCTAACTTTCTCATGTAGGATGAACCATACTCTTTACACTTTGTGATCTTTAGAAATCTTCACTGGCAGAATGTTTAGAAAATTTAATATCCAAAATGAAGTGTTCATTTATCAATGATGATTAGCCCCCATCATTTAGGAAAAAAAAATGTTATTTATTATGTATAAGAGAAAGGTTTTCAAAGTCTGAAAAATTATTTTTCACTTGTAAAATTAAAACAGAGGAAGACAATAATGGAAATATATAAAGCAACAATATGTTACCTTAGATTTGGTAGGCATTAGCAAAAAAGACCTCAGAAGCTTTTTCAAACAGCTTAATTCTATAATATGTGAATGCCCCTACTATGAAAGTAAAACCTTATACTAGAAGAAGTACACTAAAGATGTGTTTAAGTACTTTCTATACTTATACAGCTTACATATATATAATAAACTTATACAGTACTTATACAGCTATTATCTGAGATCAGTATGCGATATATAGATGGGTAATATCATGTGATAACTGTTACCTATTTAGCAGAGCAACAATAGATGACTTTTATAACTCAAGATCTGGTAATAAACTAACCAATCATGAGTGAACTAGTAGAAACAATTTGATTAACCTCAGCCATTTGGAACTTTTATTGGCATTAACCTGACCTCCATATTTATCAAAACAAAAAAAGAAAAAAAAGGGCAAAAGGGGTATCTCCAGCTGCATAATTAATGGAATTGAGCTTTTATAATACTTTGCAACAGACCACAAAAAAAATTGTTGAAAGACATGTAAAGTTTGAACCTAGGTGTTCGGTGTCTTATGTAGCCTTACATATGTGGACTTGCAGAAAGATTATTTTTGCTAAAGTTCTGAAGAATCAGAATCAGAATCAGAATCAGAATCAGAATCAGAATCAGAATCACTTTGTACCATTAAACAAGTTGTGCTTGTAACACATATTTTGTATGTAATTTTTATATCTTCTTATAAACTTTACTTTCTGTGTCTTCAAGAAAAACATTAACTGTCCAGTGATCTACCCCACTTATGTATAGAGGTCCTTAATAATGGTTTACAGTTTCCTTTTGTTTTGAGTTGTAACATATTTTTTAATGGACTTAGTTTGTACTGTCTTGATTTTTGTATCATTCTGATTTCTAGATCAGTTCTTGCCTAGAGTGAGATGTCTTATGTGACATAAACTATTATTATTATCAATCAAATTTGAAAAAAATTTTAAAAACTGCTTTACAATATCTGTTTTCCATAAACAAACCCTAGCATCATCACTGTGTTACTAACCTTTAGTTCTTTATCCAGTGATTTCTGACCCATCATTTCCATTATTTCTCTGGGATCAATGAAGAGTTGACAGGCCTACAAGTACCCAAGTCACCTGCTTAACATTTTAAAGTATTGGCACAAGACTATCTTTCTTCTAGCCTTGTGGATCTTCTCCAGTATTTTAAGACTTACTGAAAATCAATATTAATTGTCTAAGAAGATTCTCTGTCAGCTTTCTTAAAAATTTGGATGAAAATTCCCTGAACCCACTGCTCTCAGAAGTCTACTAGCTCAATTAAAATTATTGTATTACTTTGTTATACGGTTATTTTCCTCAAATAAGAATGATAGATTTAACACTTTTTAATTCTTCTGGATTACTGTCAGTAACTTTACTGTTCACATATACCAAAGAATCGATATCATTGCTGGGTTCATTTTTATTCCTAAAATGGTTTGAATTTCTCTTTTGCTTCTTTTTTCTAGCCACAGATTCACCTTGTTCTCTTCTGCTGCCTTATCAGTTTTCAGGTGAAAATATTTTTAGATTTCTTATTTCCATACATTTCTGTGTGTATATGACTGTAAATGTATGCATACATCTCAGTGTCTGTATATGAACACAAAACAAATGCAAAAGTGAAAACAGCTTTGCTCTTGATTCTCCTCAAAGGACAATTTATTCTTTGGCTTTTTTTTTTTTTCCTGTGGGCTAAGAGCTTTTAAGTTTTTATATTTCAACTGGACCATTTCAGGACGTGCACTAATGTATGTTGTAACTCAAAAAAAAGTAAAATACATGGAGTTTGGTTGTGTGTCTCTGATTTTAAATAAACTTTATTATGGACTGTACTGATGATGCTATGAACATAAACATGTTCGTTCAACTTATTGTCTAAAACCAAACCAGAGTATCTAAGCCAAATTATCCACCTTTCCTCAAGAAACATCTATTTTTTTTCTGTCCTTTTTAGCATTTTTATCAGCACAGAGACAAAATTCGTCAGGGCAGTGTAGGAGAAAATGTATTACATGGAAGATACGGAAGGCCATTGTAGTTCCGGGACCTAGTTTTCTCAACATTAACCTGCATTGTTGTTCTTTCCTTCACATTTAATCAGCCTTTTATGTAGATATGTATTGAACTTTCACAATTATGCATGTTTCTTCAACACATGTAAGACATTAAAGACATAGCAGCTGTCAGTTGGTACACTAATACCAGACTCAGAGACTAACAAGACTAAAGCAATGAAGAAGACTCAAGTGATGAAGTCATATGTTCTGCATTGTAATTTCTTTTACCTGAAAATGTAATTCAGTGGCAGGATTTCACTGCTACAGAAGTGAAGCACTGGAGTGCTGTATGTTGCCCCAGGCATTAAGCGCGTAAGCAACAGGCTTTTTATTTCAGCACATGCTTATGGTCATAATAGAGATTTGGCTCATGCAGTTAGGTCTTGGGGCAGGCAGGGAGAATCTTGCCTATTTAAAGAGGAGAAAGCCAGTTTCTGTAATTTATAACTAAGGAAGCTTGTGCATAGAGTTTCCCAAGAGCATTGTCATTGTAGACTGTACTAAATATAATCATGCTTCAACACTAGGTTTTCTTGTGTCTGTAAAAACTCATGATGTGTTTTCATAAACCTGCACAGTACTGTTTTGTCTCAGTACATTGCAAATTGTTATTTAGAGAAGAAAAAGAAGCCAAAAAACATCTTGTGGAGGAAAAAAATTAAAATCTGGGCAAAAAGTAAGTATTTTGAATGGATGGAAACATGAAATTAAACTAACTTTTGAAATAACACAAAGTAAGTGGGAATGCTGAAAAGATCAGCATGACTTTCCATGTATTCCGGTTCAAGAGTTTGCCACTGAATACACTTGAGTATGCTGTAAGTTCATGCACAGAAGATAAGCAGTATTTATGCTTAAGCGAATTGGTTATGTGATTGGGTGGTTGCGCTGAAGTTGTCAATTAACAGTTAATAGCATTTAGGTACAGGCAGGGACACATCAGCAGCATGATTTGGTCCTTTACTATAGCTGAGGGTACTGTAGTTTTGAGGGTGACTGGTTTTACTACATCTAAAGTTACTGGTGTTTATTGTTGCCTGTAATGCCCACCAGCTTGATGGAAAATTAATAATGTCACAGAGACAGCCCACAGCCAAAATCTCAGATCCAAATGGATGGGAGTTTTTGTTTGTTGTTTTATTTTTCATTGATTTAAATTTTCAGAGTCACAGTTTTAACTTTATGTCTAGATATTTCTTGACATCATTTAGTGGTCTGTCATCCATTCATCTCAGGAGGAAGACACTCATTGAGGAAAACCTTCAAGATCATGAAGATTAAAAGGGCCAGCTGATGAAATACATGACAGCACACTATCAATATGACTCCTTTTGCCATAACCTACTAGAAATTCCACAGACAGATACATCTTAATGAAGAAGATACTTTATAGAAAACAGCATCTGATTACGGTATGCTTATATTAACATATTTTGATACATCATTATTTCCTGTTGTCTCTTTTCCAGCTTTATACTCTGGGCATGAGAGCTTTTAATGCCATAGCTCATGAATATTGGTTCATAATGCTCAGCAGGTATCCGAAAGTATATACCATAAATGTCCTGAGCCATCAAGCTAGAATGCCTGTGCACTCAGATAAGAAACTTTGGAAAAAAAATATGCTATTGTCATGAAAGTAAAGAAACGCTGAGGCTAGAGAAAAACTGGTTAGTTTTCTTGAGGATTCTTTGCAGGTTGAGTGAGGAACATACGCAGCATAAGATAAGTACTTAAACAATCTCTGGATTAACACCAATTGCAGATGGGTAACCTATGAACATAATTGTTTGCAAAAAATTTGAAGTATTATGATTCTTTGTATTTTTAAATTCCTCAACCTTTCTGTGAGCATCTGTTTAATATCACTTATGCTAGGCATGCAGAAAGCTGTCAATGAAATGACCTAATCTCCTCTGCAAGGTACTTCTGTTTGCTTCTTTTTCCTTTGATGATCAGAAGTAAAAAATTCATTTGATTTAATCTTAATCATTTCAAGAGTGCACCAACAGCTGAGATGTATTATAAAGCCATTGCAGAGAGTCTTGGTAGATAAATGACTTTGGGTAACCCATTGACTATTTAATTGATATATGTTAAAGGTGAGATAGAAAGAGTGGAAAAAAAAAAAAAGGGCCTGAGAGGAAATAGGACTGGAAAAATAATATTAGTAGAAAACTGTTTAATTCTTTCAGGATGTGATTTTGTTTGTATTAACTGCATAAGGAAGAGACAAAAGTTTTCTTACTCCATGCAGGAATACATAGGAATGCAGGTGAATGAGAGACAGTCAGCCAACTTCAAGTTCAATTTGCAAAAGAGTATTTTCATACTTATGTGTGAAATTAATTAGTTACCCATAACCACCTATTTCAATAAGACCCCAACAGTAACACCATATATATATATACATTTGTTTTATACATAGACATATATGCATACTAATTTTCATTTCAAACGCAGCAGGGAGATAAATTGAGGAGTCAGAACCGTGCCTCTCTGCATATACTTACTCAGCAGCCAGATTCTAGTCTATAGCTTAGAAAATGCATTGAACAGCACTAAATGGAACAACAACCCTTGCACTGCATCTTTGTTTTCAGAACCACACAATACATTGAGCCTCAGCATTCATACCTAGTATACTTAGTATTGCAGTGGTACACTAGTACTGAAAGATTCCTTATTTTTGAGATTTCCATTCCCTAATTCATAGTGGAAATTTTCCCAAAGTTTTCAGTAGCTTTCTAGTCCTCGAATGTAATTTCATTATTAAAAATATTCAGCATAACATGTGTTTGGAGATGTGCTTTCCTCTGGGCAATGTTACTTAGGCACAGCCACCCCTTGGTCCATATCCAGGCCTACATTCAGGATAGAATGATTTCTCCACTGAAAGAGATTAAGTGGATAAAGTTAAAACTTACTACTTTTTAAAAAATGTGTATATATTTAAAATTCAGCATTAAAAGTTCTTTATTTAGCCTTGGGAGAAACAAAATCAAATGGAAAGCCTTCTGTTTTCTAAAGCTGCTTTCTTTTCTTTCTCCCAAGTAGCAACTGTAATAGTTTTAACCTTGGGCATGTAAGCATAGCTTTACTTCACTGGAGGCAATAAGGCAACTCACTGTGGGAGAGACTGTAATGAAAAACATTACCTTCCACTTGTGACTCATGCTGGCTTGTCCAGTCCTTGTAGTCAAATGTTGTCACCTCCTCAGCCTGGCCTGAGTAAGGACAGTAACATTTCATTGACTTCAGACTACATCAATGAAACCAATATCTGAAACAGAAAGAGAAAAAAAACTGAATGAAACAAAACAAGCCAAAACCAAGAACATGTTCTATCCAACATTATGCTTGGACATCTCTCATATAAAAAAACCAGTGGTTTTAAAGGGTAATATATAAAGCACACATGACATATCTATTGGTTTTATTTAAACAATATAGCTTAAGATTTATGGAGATGACATTGAGTATAACAGCTGATTCGTTTAGAAATGCAGGCACCATGAAAAGGCAGTGAGATTTCAGCATTTACTATCTGTAAACTGATTTGCCATTGAAAGTCAACATTATTCAATGTTATAAATATTATAGAATCATATTACAGTACCCCATTGCTTTATGAAGGTATTTAGGCTAATGGGGTTTCAGTAAGATCATTCACAAATATTTTTTCTACTAGCTATTTTAAAGGTATCGATTTGTCCCAGTCCCAAAACTGAAAAAGGGACTGAGACAAATTCATACCTTTGAAATAGCTAATAGAAAAAAAAAAAAAAAATTGTGACTCATTTTACTGAAACTCTACCCTGATATTTATAACCCAAAATATCTGTTATAGTTGCTGAGTAAGGAATAGCTTTTACTTTTATTGAGTGGCCTAATAAAGGCAGCTTAAGAAAAAATCAGTCAGATCCTATAATGAAATTTACATTTTAATGAAACTATGAACACATAGCATTAATAAACTTCCTTTTAATGAATTACAAAACAAGTTCATGCAACAAAAAGCCTCTTCTCCACGAATCATTTCCTTCTGCTTACTTTGCAGAAACAGAACCAAAGTAAACATGCAACTTTTGTCTTCATATGCATTTTTCTTTATCTTGACTTAAGTTTTTAGTTGCAGACTAAATATTCTGGTCTTAATCCTTACAAAACTATAGATGTTTTCATTGTCTGTATAGCAGAAAATGAAAAGTAGAAAGAAAACCATAATAAATATACACTTTAAGATTATCCTTTACTCCTACCTTGATGTTAAGATTAGTCTCAAAACTAGAAATTAGAAGCAAAAGAATCCCTAGTGTGGTCCTCTAAGGTCCTGCCCAGTGTGGGTGTTTTTAAAACAGATCTGACTTGTGCAGACAACTTCACTGGTGAAGAAGGTATTAATTTGGAGAGCTTATTACCCTCACTCAGCACTTCCAGACTGGCTTTTCTGGTTCTTCAGAAAAATTTCTTCTTTGATTTACTTTTTCTTGAAAGACACTGATATTGAGTCTCTTCGTAAAGATAGATTTAGGCAGTTACGATTGCAAAGATGGAGCAAGCAGAGTTTGAAAAGGTATTGCAAAAACTAAATTGGACAGTAGGAAAAAATCTATGAAAGAAATTCAGAGAATTAAGAATGTTTCAGTCTTTAAATGTATAGTTTCACAATTGTTTATATACATACAAATACATACAGTTAACACAGCCTCTCCTTTGGGAAGTGTAATTTTTTTTCTTACAATTCACTGCTTCTAAGAGAAAGGTCTGCTATTCTCAGTAGTGTCACATACTAATACTAAACTGCAGCTTGAATTAATGAGTCATGACAGAACCTGAACAAATTGTTTGTTAATAAACAACGAATAGAAACCTATACAATTTTCTGGTTAGGCTTCTAATCTATTTATAAATTTTTGTCATGAACTGGTTACAGGTGAGTTAATTCTGGGGAGTGTCTTTATACCACTGTTACCCTCCCAATATAAGCTCTCCCTATTGCTAAAATCAAAGGCAGTTCTACAAACAAACTTGGTCTTTCATACCCACAATCCTGACAAGGCAGAATCAAAAAAACCTGAAGTGTTGCATTATCTTCCAGGAAGACCCACAATGAACCACTGATTAATATCCTCTTTACTTTCAAGCCAAGTAATTTGTATGTACCATTGATATGTCTCTGCCTAGTTGTACTGGTTTTGGTTGGGATACAGTTAATTTTCTCCATAGCAGCTTGTATGGTGCCATGTTCTGGACTTTGACCAAAACAGTCTTGATAACACAGGGATGTTAAAATTATTGTTGAGCAGTGCTTACACAGCATCAAGGCCTTTTCTGCTTTTCCTGCTGTCCCACCAGCAAGTAGGCTGGTGGTGGGCAAGAAGTTTGGATGGGACACAGCTGGGACAGCTGACCCCGACTGACCAAAGGGATATCCCATATCATATGGCGTCGTTCTCAGCAATATAAGCTACAGGGAAGAAGGAGGAAGGAGGAATACTCGGAGTCATGATGTTTGTCTTCCCAAGTAACTGTTACATGTGACGAAGCCCTGCTTTCCTAGAAATGGCTAACCGTCTGCCTGCCAATAAGTCGTGAGTGAGTTTCTTATTTTGTCTTGCTTGCACGTGCGGTTTTTGCTTTACTTAGTAAACTGTCTTTATCTCAACCCATGAGTCTTTTCACATTCACCCTACCAATTCTCTCCCCCATCCCACCGGGGAGGAGTGAACGAGCAGCTGTGTGGGGCTTAGCTGCCTACTGGGTTTAAACCACAACACTGGTGTAACAGTGTGTCAAACCTCAATATCGTATTGATTTAAGATCATTATATTTACTCTTTTTCCAATACACTCAAAAATATTTCAGTTCTAAAAAACTGATGCATCATAAGGTGTATCATTGTAGAGCTAGTTAAAAACAACAAAAACTTGATATACGTGAGGTCAGTGATTTCCATCACTTCTTCCATATTTAACAACAGTTGTTAATTGATGAGGCCTCTATTTTTTCAAACTGAATTTATTTTCCTTTACTATTTTCAACACAAATAGGAAAACAGAAACTCATTCCACACAAGGAATATGAGAAATATTTTGAGAAGTTATATTTTGCAATACTTAAGGATAATAGTTTAAAATTAGAGATCTTTGAGGAGTAGTGAGTAATGCAGATTTTACTGTAGTCAGAAACTGGAAAACTATTAGCTAAAATATATCTATAACTGATTATTTTTTCTCAGCACCCAGATATCAATAACCCAGGTAACCCAGATATCAATAGAAAGTAAAGTATCCATCCTATTCTGTCGTTAAACTGGAATAGCTTTTATACGTGCACGCAAATTTAGATGAACTCATTTTTCAGCCAGATATTCCCCAAACCCCTGCCAAAGCTCACACAAAACTCTAAGAAGATTTCACCAATTCATGACAGATTTAAAAAATAAAGTACCTACGGCCATATAAAGTCTCTTGCTGCTGTCACTAACACAACAGTAGAACTGCATGTTTGGACAAACTGAGATTTAAGTTAAATATCAAAATGAGATGGCACAGAAAACAAGTGAGTGTCTGACAACTCTGAAAGAAACTTTAGCAGGAAAGATCTGAGATTAAGAAAGTTGTTGTCATATTTATTTAGACAGAAGTTTATTTTAGAGACTTAGTTTTTTACCAGTGCATGACAACCCCTATGTTCTATGGTATTCATTTGAATTCTACATTTTCTGTACAAATCAAGCAAAAAAGCCCCCAGCCTTGAGAAATCCGACCATACTAATGACTGTTCCTTAGAAATCAGTTCTGCAAACAAATCAAACAAATCTAAAAAGCTTACACAGGCAAGATCTATTTTCTGCAAAATCATGTTGACAATTTAATGTAAAATCAGACAAAACTTGGGTACAATTTTTGTTAGTAAAATTCTTAGTTAAACACTTAGTAGTCAATGCTTATAGTCTGCTTATAGTTCCTGATGTTCTCTTTTTCACCAACATCATTCCAGGATTTATAAAAGTTGCTTCTTACTTTTTTTTTTATTTCATCAGTTAAACAAATACTGATAATAAACATTGATAAAGTTCGTTAACTGCTACTTTTAAAAAAAAACAAGTATGAGGAGTTTCAGCTGGTTCTTGTCAAGTATTTACTACCCTACATAATTACAGACATTGACCTTTCAGTCCCAGAGACTTCATGGATGACAAATTTGAAAGACTCAAGAACAGAACAAACAAGTTAATCAAGGAAAATCTAGTGTGAGTTATGAGTGAGATAGCAGTCACACCCTTTTCAGAAGACTCTGATCTGCAGGTGCTTGGAGGATGCACAACTGCTAGGGAGAAGTATCAAATATACATTCCTTGTTCTCACTCTTCACTCTTACACTTTTGGGTACCATCTGAGAAAAAAAATCTGACTAGAGGAGATCTTTTTTACGCATAGCATAGACAATGTCATTTAAGTATGATGATACATTTCCACTAAAGAGCAGAATTCTCTGCTGAGCTTTTCTTCCTTTCCTGTATTACTTTTACAGTTTTATCATTTACAGATAATATCAGATAAAGGCTGGACTATGTTCTTTTCTTACTTTTAATACTACCATAAAAGAACTACCTAGTTTTCATGCCATTGTCCTTGTTATTTCATTAAATCTCTCTTCAGCTGTTAATCTGTGTAAATGTATACATACACACACACATTTACTTCTCCATTGTCCTCACTTCTCTACCTCCTTATGGCAATATTTTTGCAACTTCCTTCTCATCTTCTTTTGTTCTATTTTACTATGTTCCTGTGGAATTATAACTTTTCAGGTTTCCAGTAGATATCTTGAGAAATTTCCCAGTAATCTATTTTTCTTCCCAGTAGGCTATTTTTATCAAAGCAAGTTACTGTCTTTCATCGCTTGAATCTTAAAAGGAAGATTGGAAAATCTTTAAGTAAAATAAAGAAATAGTATGTTATGCATATGCTATTTCATGTATATTTTTCATTACACTTTCTGGAATCTTTATGTAACTATATTTTTTAATTCAGAAGTGTTCTGTAGCTGTTACCTAATCATTAACTTAAAAATTCAATGTGTACAATGCATATATTTCTGGGCAATATTTCTGGTAGAATTTGTAGGTTAATTGAGATTTATAATAGCTTGAACAGTAATCCTCCAGGAAACCCATTGTTTTCAGTTCAGACCTAAACATTTTCTTAACATGTATCTCTTATCCTCAATGCCCAAAAAATTGCTTGTACAATCAAGTTGTGAAATAATACTGGTTATATTTAATGACGTTGGCTCATCATTAAAAAGCCTTTTTGAAGTCTAGGCACCTATCCCATATATTGTGAATTCCATATTGTACTTTTGATTCACTATGCAAGGGCTTTGCTTTGATTTTTCAGTATAGATCTCAGCAAGAGTATAAGATACATAAATGACACATCTGCAAAATTTGCAAGGTTTCACTTTGCAAAACAAACTTTTCCAGTGAATCGGCGACAGAACCACCAGACTGGTTCAAGCTTCTGGTGGACACATTAGAAGGAACAATTCTCTTCATGCTGCAGCTAATAATACTAGTACTGGCAATGTTTTGTTTATTTCCAAACAGTTAATAGTCACAAGTCAAGCAATCAGCTTAGGTTGTTAACCTTCAATTTCTGTCATGAAAAAAGTACACTTCCTCAAGTTATATTCATTTTTTCAACTGCAGTCAGAAGTAACATTCTCCATATGTATATGCATTTACACTGCACAGTTTCTGAACTACATCATGTCTACATCATTTGTCTCTGTGTGGAACATTGGTATTTTAGTTTTGTATAACCCATACAGAGACAAAAATATTCTGTTGAAACTCATTGAAATGTATATGTAGAGCTTTTATCCTTCATTTTGGTGAACGGTAGGATTATGTTCCCATCTCAAAAGAAAAACTCAGGGTTGCCTGCCTTCTCATTTCTGGGATAAAAGAGTTGACAAGGTTTATTTTAGACAATATATGTGGAAAGAAAGATAGGCCAGGTGAAGAAGAAAAGTAAGAAGCAGGGAGGAGGCAGTAGAGCTTCCGCAATGCCTCAGCAAAACAGCTATAAGGCTTTGGAAAAATCCACAAGAGTGATTTTTGGAATGGCAGCACTGTCTGAAAAAACAGTGTGACTGAGAATATGCAAATAGTCTCCAGCTGTTTGATTCTTCTTCTGCTCATTAGTGTATGTCTCCTTGGCAAGATAAAAATTGTATCACTATACTCAGTCTGTCACCGTTTTCCAGTCCCAGGCAGAATAATTTACAATCCCTTCATTTCGGCTTGTGACTTGGATAAATCCATTCCAAAGTACTTTCTAGAAAAAAAAAAATTGTTATCTAGAAACACTCTTCTGTAGTTGTTTTCAGATGACAAAATATAAAATAAGACTGTCAAGCATTTCTGTTCCAGTTATCCTCTCAGCTTCCTGTGGCAACATAATCATGTATATATGAAAATGTTCTTTCTTTTTGCTCCATTTTAAACTCCTGTCATGAGCATTAAATTGGTAGTTACTTTTTAACTCTGATTTACCCTCTTCCTTTCTTTTCATTCTGCTTTAAATTTATACCTGAACATTTCACTAGGGTTGGTTTTTTTATTGCAATTCCCTATTAACCTTCTTTATGCCATTCATTATTGTAGAAGTTATATCAGGTCACTATTGTACTACCATTATAAAGATCTCTGTTGTATTTAGCCTGCTTTGTATGGAAACTGTACCACCTCTCTAATTATTGCTGTCATTCTACTTCTAGCCTTTTCTAGTTCTATTACAACCTTTTTGGTCAAAAATTCATGCAATAGTCGAGGTGCAGATACATCACAGTTGTAAACAGTGTTGTAATACAGTTAATCAACCACAGTACTGCAGATGCCAGCCACAGGATGGTGGAGATGTAGGCTTTTTCTACTTAAATATGTATAACATATTTGAAAAAAACAGATAAGTGCAGTATGATGAGGCTATAAATTATTTTTAACATTCAGAGAAGAGGTGGCTACAAGAGAAGCAGACAAAATAAGTGAGCAGCCGTCATGTAGTCTTTGCTTGTTTATTTATGAGTACTACTAGGCAAATGTAGTTGACAAAACTTGAAATTGTCCAGAGTTTCACCTAGAAATCAAGCGCATGTAGTTGAGTATTCATGATTAGTGCCTGTCACCATTCCCTAATTTTTATTTTTTATCTTTTCTTTTTGCCAGAAAATACAGATTTCAAAAAACAGGTCTTAAAGAAGAAATATATCATCCCTTGGATGGAATTTCTGAACAAGACTACAAGGAGACACAGGAAAGAAGAAACATTTTCAGCTCAGTTCCTAGGACCCTCATCAGAGATTCAGAGTCAAATCCAGCTTCCTACCTAATTAGATTTATACTTTGTATGGGTGACTTTGGGCAGAGGGCTGGCCACAGTTTTGCTGGAATATCCTCAAGCCTGGAACTAGCACAAAAAGCTGGTTCTTCTGACTTTATTTTACGGCACACACCAAGAACATATTTACCTTTCAGGCTGATTGATAGGTCTCAATAAATTTGGGGATTTTTTGCAGCTTTTATCTATTCTAGCTGCCCTTGCATCTGTACCATATGACTGACACTAGACAAGAAACTATAGTGTGCCAATGCCAGCTACAATGAACAGAGAGAGCGAACTGAATTCAGGCTGTCAGTAAAAGAAATATGCATGTTAGTGTCAAGCGTCACAATCACCTTGGTCTTCTCTCTAGTTTAATAAATACAGATTTAACAACTCAGATCAGAGACAGCCATTTGCCACTCTGGAGGTTTGTACTGTAAAGATCAGTAGCTATACTGAACTCTTGTTCGTGGTTCAGCAACTCATATTTTCCTTTTGCTTGAGAAGCATCACACTCCATTGAGGACAGTGGAGTTCACTGGAATAGCTTCTAGACATACGGATTTTAACTTCATATTTGTCTAAGTCTTATCCATCTATTGATAAATTCCAGAAACATATAGTTAGGTAGATTTTCCTTTAAAAAACAAACAAATAAAAAGCACAAGGATAATCACATCCTCTTCTAAAAAGCCAGACTCTGTTTTTTTAATAACTCTAGTCATTCTGTGAAATGTATCATTTTCTTGTACGGAATGAAATGTCAGTTTTCTGAAGATATGGCTGTCATGAATCCACCTAACTGACAGTTTTTACCCCGATTTATGTCAGTTATAGTAGCAAGACTGAAAGCCTGCATTATTTGCAATCAAGCAGAATACTATTTGTTTTAGAGACAACTTGAGCTACACACTAGTAATGAAGATTGCAAGGAACACAAGTCACTTACTGACACACTGGCAGTGCTGCTATTCCTTTGCTCAGCTGTACCTTTCCACTATTAAAAAAGTATGTCCGAATGGGGTACTTGGATGAAGCTAGTCAATATTTCTGGAAGTGCAGACAGTTATTGTATAAACACAAGCAAAAATAAAAGAAAAAAAAAAAAAACAAACCAAAACAAAAGGGCTGGGACATGTTTCAATGCATTTTGCTTCCCAGCATTGTTGGATAAAGCAGATTAAGCTTGCTTTTTCTTGGTAGCCTGCTTTTAAAGAAAGGCACCTGACATTAGAGTTTCTTCAAAGAAGAAAAAAAAAGAAGAAAAAAAAAGAAGGAAAAAGAAGAAAAATATCTAAGCTTATGGTATTTTGAGGCATTTCATCTCTCATTTGATCTACCACCTGTAGCTTAACCTTTACTTGTTTTAATTACTCATAACCTGTGTTGACAGTCATAGTCTGTCTGTTGACAAGCATTATCAGTTCCTGACCCAGTGCTGGCTGGAAAGCCTTAGAAGTCAGAGAGTTTTTACAACTTCAGTAGGCTTTTGGATGAGGAGCACAACAGAGAAAAAGCACTAAATTCTCTGAGACATTCAAGTGCCTAGCTTGCATTCAGCAGCATATCACTGTGCTGAATCACTCTTATTTCTGAAAAACTAATACTGTGCTTTAGGGTCAGTAAGGAAAAAAAATGTTTTGCAGGGTTAAGATAGAATATTGTGAATACAAAGATGAAGCAGTGTAGCCATCCTGAATTCATTTGGAACCTGCTCCAAGGCATTCTCAGCCATCAACTGAGCATTACTTGGGAAACCTTACAGTAGAGACTAAACCTGTAGGAATATGGATACTACTACTATTATTAATCGCATTAATGATGTGTCCTGCTATTGTAATGGCATGTGGTGAACAAAACATACAACTACCTCCTCATGTATAAATCCAAAGTCTTCTGAAGCGTCTCTTCAAGAAAGAAAAGTGGACAGGGTTATAACAATACCCATTTCTATTTATATTTCAAGAAAATTTATTACATTCCAAGTGTTATTGTGGTGCTTCAGTATGCTAACATTTTCATTGATAAAAGTTTTGGCTAAGGTAAACTTTAGACACAGACAAATGAAATTAGATTATCTGTGAATTACATCTCTTATTCATTGCACCTTTTGTTTTAATTTAAATCACTAGTTTGTACTCAAGAGATTTCAAGGGGAAGCAACTGTATTTTTATTTACAATAAAAACACCAAATTGTAGTCTAAGAAAAGATGTGACCTATTTAATTTATTATGTGTACGTACACACGCACACTCTATATATATTTATATACAACTGTGTTTCAGATGTGATCTTTTCACATGATCATAAAATGTGAGGAAATCATGATTGCATTGTGGAAATCTATTTTAACTGTCTGTGTTTAATCCTGAAACATATCTCTGCATCAGTAAGATATGCCGTTAGGCTCAGTGTTAAACACAGTATAGCTTTTCTGATAACAGACCTATTATATTTTTTGTCTCTTGAAATGTTTCATTCAAAAAACTCAACCATAACTGTTCCTTAATAATAATGCTTAACAGCCTGTAAAAGTAACTGTCAACTCATGATTGCATAAATAATGGGTTTTTTTAGAAGACTTACATCATGTTCTAATCATGTTGTAATACCTCAGGCCATTACTGAATTACTTTGAAGTGACACTTATCTCTTAAATTACTTGTCCTTCATTTTCCATTAAACCTTCTTTTTAAATGCCTCAAAACTTCGGTGAAGTAGGTGAACTGACCAAACTGTTTTAGTTACAGGAATATTACTAAAATTAAAGTGTTGTTTTATAAACCTTATTCATTACATCTTATCTCACAAATATTTTCTCAATATTCAGATAAGTTTTTCTGAATTAAATTATACTTCTGTACACATCAAGAATTCAAACTTTCATCTGAGATACCTACTGCTGAATTAGACAATTGACATAAAACACATTCTGTGATATTGCACAGTGAAAATGTTAAAATCCTTATCAGCTCTACTATTTATTATCAGACTTCAAGCCTTTTGTTTTACTGTAATTAGCTTAGCTTAACTTTAAATGCTGTAAGAATAAAGATATTCAAAACTAGGTCAGATACTCTATTCTTATCTAATGTTACCATAAGTAGTCAATTAGTTCAAGTATTGAATCCTCTACCTGAAGTTGCTGGCCTTTTCAACTGTAGATGTATTTTAGCTAAGTTAAAGTCAATATATCCATTTGTCTGTCTAACTGTATTAAAGTTAGATATGTTACGTATTTATCTACCTGTTGAAGTCAGTAATTTTCCGTATATTGGAATAAAAATAAAATGTCCATTGCTGTTTTGTATCCTCACATTAGAGTCTTGACAAGCAGCAACACATTCTATTACATTACCTGGTCTTACTTAGAGAGAAGTAACACTGCAAGCCTAAATTGAATTGTTTCTATCCACATTGGTGTTGTTCAACCCACTAATATCATATACTTTATAGAAAGTTTGTATTATAGAACCAGCATCAATCACATCTTGCTCATTCAAGTATCATTATGGACCAAAACCCAACCAAACCATTGTTCTATAATTCTTCTTAGTTTAAAGTGAGCCAAAATCCCATATGTACTCTTCAAGGACTTAATTTCAAGTTTACTGGATGTTTTCTGTCAACCTTGAGCAGACTTCAGCTATCTCTGTTCCATGACACTAAGAAAGAAGAATACAAAAAGAATAGGTTTTCTTTACAACATTTAAATTGGAAAGAAAGAAAATAGCAACATAAAAGCCAAGAATTTAATTAAGATGTTGAGTCTGTTCACCTAGTTTTAAATTATTCCTGACTCTAATTTTGAATTTAACTTCTGTTACAACTCCAGCTTTGGAAAAGTTGACATAGTTCTGTGACTGAAGTAAGCTAAAGTAATTCAGACAAAAACCACCATCTTGTCAACACCGAGACATGGTAGAGGATTCTTCTGTGGAGAATTCAACAAACTTAAATTTCTGGGGTTGATTACTGGTAATTCCTTTTTTTTTTTTTTTAATAGAAATATATTTACCTGTTTCCCATCATTTCTAGTTTATCTTCTTTTTGTCTTATTTAGGTGGCTGGAATATTTTTATAACTGTGGAATAACTTTTGGGTTGCACGGAAATTTCAGCTTATGACATAGAAAGTCCTTGTTTTCAGGTTTTTTTTAGAGAAAAGATGACTCTCTAGTGTGGGACAGTGACTGATATACAACATCCTTGTCATGCTCAAAAATTTTGTCTGCAATGTTCTCTACAGAGAATCCTAAAGCATGCAGTTCTCAAAAACACAGAGAATAATGAAAATTCCTAACACATCCTTCTGATTACAGCAATGAACGATTAATTGTAACTCATGCAAGTCTTCATCAGAGCTGCCAAAGCCCTTTGGAAGGTAAGTAAAAAAATATAGTGTTGTTTTGGGGTGTTTTTGTGGGAAGAAAGCAAACTGCAAAAATTCTTCCCAATTTTTTTTCAGATTTTCTTTGTCCTCTATGTTTAAAAAACCCCCAAATTTAGCTAAAGTGTTACTATTGAAAATAAATCAACGATATTTTGTGAACACCACAGTCGGATTTCTTTCAGTTGCTGCAGTTAGCTGTTGTTAGAAAGACCTTTTCCTGTCTTGGGCTACATTTTCCATTCCTGGAGGTGCGTAGAAAGGCAGGGGTTGCAAGGTGATGCTGAAGGCTACTTTTTCTGAAAAGTGCCTAAACTGCAAGAAGAGAAATGTACTTCCTATGAGACAAGTGTTATAATTTCTGTCTTTTTTTTAACTAAAAATAAGTACAGTTTGTACAGAATTTCTTACAGTCTACATTTTTTTAGTCCATTTTTTTGTGAAATTTTTCAGGTCAGGCCACTGAATAATGAAAAAACAACAACTTCTTTCTGTGGCAAGAATTTGAACAGATCTATGTGAAAAAGAACCTATACAGATAAAATGTTATGAACATCTTGATTCAATTCTCTGACACTCCATGAAGGAGAAAAAAATAAAATAACTATTCATAAGAGAAAATTTCTGGGAAAAATCCTCGGAAGAATTTACTTGGGAAAAGGAATGGAAAATTCCACAATAGAGTTTTAGCTTATATTCCTATTATTATTGTTTTTAAGTTAGTGATTATTTCTATTTCAGCCTATTCACGGTCATCATTTGACTGAGACGATTCACAAGCTAAATTTGCTCTAGCGTTTCTACTAAGGGAGAAGGTTTTAAATCCACCTCTATGCATCATTGATTGGCAAAATAACATTGTATAGCACCAAGCCCATAAGGCTTAAGTATGTTTGCATTTCTACTCCTATTGATTTAAACTTAAGAGTGTTTGCAGGACTAACATTCCCGAGTTAGACCCACACAGGCATAAGAAAAAAGCTCCAAACAAAGCAAGCCAACAAACCCACCAAAATTTGTGACAATTTTTTTTTTAAGAGTACTTTCAGGCCATTTAAGTTAGTCTTCTGGTCTTACATTATGTATACAAAATATGTATACAAATTTTAGTACTTAGAAATTCTTGCAAGCCATGTGTTGGCAGTTATTAAGTTACCCTGTTATTCAGCAATGGAAAGTGGTTGTGTAGTGCAGGATGGCCCTAATATGGTCTTTGTTCTGGGCATCAAGGTATCAGCTATTTCACACTGGCTGACAGGCATTATCTTGCTCATAGAGCTAGGAGCCTTTACCAGTATTTTGCTGTATAAAGAGGTGGAACTGTAAGAACTGCAGCTTTTGTGATTTAATAGTTCACTTTTAGAGTAATGTTGTATGTTGTATTAATCTGAGGTTCAATTCCCCCCTCTCACTTCACTTCTGTTAGTCTGTCCTGATTACACATCCTACCTCATAGGCTAAAGGGAATGCTGGATAAATAAATGCATTTTCTTCTATCTGCAGGAGCTTCACTTTGCATAAAATAATTAAATGTTAATTGGAAGAAGAAAAAGAACATGCACAAGGATGACTTTTCCAACAGTGATGGCTCTGATTTGGGGAAAGTAGCACCCATCTTTGTGCTGACATACTTAAGGTAAAATGACTTGATGTTCTTTAGAGCAAGGATTTGAATGTAAATCTCTTTTTTATCAACTTACATTCTTAGTCATAAAAGTAATTTGGTTTGCTTATTTTCTTCCTCTGAATACTCAACATTTATATGATTATAAGCATGGTAAAGCATCATATATTTAACTATGTTTGACTTAATTATTCTTATGGAAACAATATTAAAAAGTAATGAAACTAAAACATGGCATTGGCTAAGTGGAGGTCCATGATTTATTTTTCAGAAAAAGAGACAAATGGCCAAACCTGAGCTTAACTGTGATTTTTTTGCAGTTATATTTACACAGGCAGATCTTTAAGTAATGAAGCTCTAACTCTGAACTCAGGTTTTTAAAACTTGTCATATACACCAGTATTCCACTGCACTTAACTTTCTCCATCTGTTTTCACAATAAATTACTGACACATTTTCATAAATGTGGAACACAGATTATTTCTAAATAGGTCCTTGGGAAAAATAAACAAACTTCCCGATTACTGCAGAATATGTAGTCAAATGATATGTTATAATCCTATTACAAGCACTTTATTTGCTCACTGTGCTGTGTCTGGGTAGGGGAAAAAAGGGAGAGAAGAAAGATGACATTACACTTGATTGTCTGATGCTTGTTTCTTACTATCCAGTGTGTTGTCCTTCACTTTTCCAACACCAACACAGGTTTTGTGGAGACTGTGATTTCTTACACAATAATTATCCTTGAAGACCTGGCCGTGATACCAGGGAGGATTCATGATGTACGCCTGTGGACTTCTTTGGCTTCCAAAGTAACTTTGTCACTCCATTGAAAAAAGCCATGATCCAAGATAATTTATGTTAACTGTTCTATAAGTAAGCACCCTTTCTTACTCTCCTCCCTTATCGGAAGTGGCCTCTAAGTATAGCTTTAAATACATTGCTATATATATTTAGTCCAACATTCTTAATGTGTTATTAGACTTAGTTCCTGCACATCGCAGTTATCTTTGGGGAACAGGTGCCTTAAGAATTACAGTCGTGCACTACTGGCAGCCAGAATAAGACTTGGTTGTCAGTTGATTAAGTCCTGGAAGCTAAAAACCCACAAAGGCTGAAGGATCAAGGTCAGAAATATATTTAAACTTAGAGAAAGTAAGAGAAATAAATGCAGTAATAATTAGTAAAGAGCACCTCCAAATGTACTGATGATCAGTTAGAAAGTTAGTTTTCCAACCATATATAAGAGGAGTTCATTCTAGTCTCTGGCAATGTTTGAATGCTTGTTTCCTTTCACACACTGCGTTCATCATTCACAGACTGGCATCCTTTTGCCATATGAGTTGTTTCCAAAGACATTATGGGTGTTCCACTAAGCCCCTGATTTAATTTGACTTATCTGGGTAATGGATCAAGCCTTTAGTCAGCTATCTTCATGCTATAATAGTCCATGGACTACCGTCTGGATGAAATCTACTATGCATTTATATCTGACATCAGCAATACAAAGAAAACTGCCTTTGAGTCAAGTAGTATTTATATGACAAGATAGTAAAATGACAAGCTAATTTATACTTCTAAGTCATAAAATAATCAAAATCATCACTCTAAATGTTAATCATTTTTGTAAAAACAAACAAACAAACAAAAGAGCTGAAAATCAAAATGTAACTAGCCCATTTTGGTTACTACAAGCCAGGCCCAACTACAGTCAGTAAAACTGTAATAAGGAATATTTAAAATACCTGTGTATATACTCTACCTATGCAATTATCTGATAAGTGTAATACATGGATGTAATATATATAATATACACGGGTAATCATGTATGTAATTAAGCAGACACTTATCTAACTTATCTATAAAGTCCTCTAAAGATGGTCACAACAGAAACTTTCTGGTCTCCATTTTGTCCAAGAAAAGGAAAGGTGAGGTAGACTTTAAAAGAGGAGAGAAGATGATAAATCCATTAAGAAACAACACACAAATATAAATTATTCCTTTGTAATGCACACTGCTGGATAATTTGCATGTAACTTTATAGCTGTTCAGGAAAGTTCAGTTTCTTTTAATTCTTTTTTTCTTTTAGGTTTATCTTTAAGGATTTCACCATTTTCACATTTATTGCCTTCCTGAATGCGACTGGTTATTTGGTTTTAGAGTTCCTGATTCTCCTTTTCCTAAGTAACAAAAATTTTGATGTATCATTAATGCGCCTGACTGTATTGCCTTTTTATCAGTCATTTTAGCCATTTTCTCCTGGCTGGATTTGATTCTGGCCACAATCAAACCAAGATCTTTACTCAGTATATCCACCTTTGGGGCAATGAAAAAAAAAGTCACCAGTGCATTAATAACTACCAGACAGCCTGTTTCACTATTTCTTTTCTAACAATCATCAAGGTAACTGATATCCCTTATTGTTAACCATTTTTTTTACGTCATTCTGATGGTTAGTCCCAAAATTATTTCTTCACAGTGGCATAATAGATAGAGAATTGCCACACGTACACTTTATGCTTTTTCTCTTTATAAACCAAATATTAGGGAAAGTATATGAATTCTTGATATCATTTTTGTCAAAGATTAAACCAGCATTTTTTACAGTACTGTCTCATCAGAAATGTTTGATAAAATAGTATTAAAAAGATGTAGCATATTATTTTCTGTAAGTAAGCATTTAGAATTTGTATTAAAAGTATGTTTCATAATGGTTATGAAGATGTATTTTTAGTTATGGGTATAATTCAGCAGTTTTATTTCCCCATAAACAATGTATTCTTTGCCTTAAGAACTTCAGTGGACCAATCCAATCTTTCAGGTGATTTTCTACACAAGTTGGGATTGTTTTCTAAAGTATATTATTTATACGATTAGGCAATATTTTAAATTTAATCAAGTAATTATGTACATGACACAGACTGCTTTTTAGATCCTGTTAATAAATTATTTGACAAAATAAAAAATAATCTTTATTATTGTCTGTTCAGTTTTTTCTGTTTTCATTCATTCAACCAGAAGTTCTGTTTCCATACCTGTTTTCTTTCATGTCCTCTGTATTTTATTGTAGTGGTGGCAGGCCTGGATTAAATAGAACTGTTTGCTTCGAGCTATGCCTGTGTGCAGTGTTCGTAGGTTTAGAAAAAGGGTTCTTTTGAGAATTTTTATGTGTGTTTAAAAGGTTGGAACACTGTGTAGGGAAGAGATGTGTTTTCCTTCTTTTGGTCTGAATCCAGATTCTATGGTATGCTTTGTTTCCATAATACGTACAGTGGGACACAAACATTGTTGACAAGGCTGTGTTTAGGCATATTTGTGTGGTCACAAAGGACTCTAACATACACTAAGCATTAAGTTACTTCAGAAAGTTTTATCTTATTATTATTTATCCTCAACAGTAGTTACCTGTGTTTTTCAAAATTTTGTTTTATTTCGGAGTTGAAAAGCAAAAGTTTATTAAACAGTTTCTGAGCTTGTCAATTTCCAGTTGCCAGCCTATGGTTGCTTCATTTCCTAGTGTTCCCAATTATTCATGTCCTAATGGACCCATGTGGACTCCCTCGGAACTTCCAGTTCACTCAAGATACCTAAGGATAAAACTTCCCATATTCTACCATTTGTACAGTCCACTAAATTCTGTGAGGCCAGATAAAGTCATACGACTTACTGTCTTTAATATGCTGAATTGAGTGAAATTCACCATGGAGGAAAATATAATATTTGCTTGTCAACTATTACACCATTGAAATTTCCTGTAACCTGATTAAAGTTAAAGGTGAGTGGAGAAATCAGAGCATTTGATTTTTAATGCACCTTACATACATGTAAAGTACCAGAGTATTCAAAAATGACCTGGAAAGACAGCCAGCGATGGAAATCACCAATGAGCATAGCAGCAGGGGGACTTCATTTCTTGAAAGCTATGTGTTTGAAGTAGACAAATGTTTTTTCTCTAAACAGTATAAAATTTCTTGTTAACGTGGTACTTGTGATCCACTTTAACACTCATACTTTTATTTGCAAATGTGGTTTGGCTGTTGAAGAGTAATTCCTGTCTAATACTGGCACTGATGAATTTAATCCTTTATTTTTTCTGTGTCACTTTTGAGGAGCCTTGGTCTTCAAAGAACCTAGAAATTTACCTAGAAAATGTCAATATTTTTCCAGCTAGTTTTAAGCCTGTCTTCATCCAGTTTCCTGAAGAGCTACACAAGCAGTTGCTTTTGGCAAAAGAAGGAAGGGGCAAGAAAAGCAGTAAAGATGGGAAGAACCAGGCTAATTATTATTGTTGCTTACACTCTGTCCAAAAGGATCTGAAAGCCAACAGATGCAGAGAAAAGTGAGCAAAAGCGTGGCTTAAGTGTGGACAAAAGGCAGAACTTTCAGAATTGTACATTGCTGGAAAACCAAGTTTCAGGATTTTTGAACATGAAAAATGCCTTTTTACTTTTATTTCTACTCTATTCACAAATTTCTCTGTGCTTTTCCTTCCTGAGCAAAGAAAGATTTCACTGAAGAATACAGCTCATTCATATAAACAATATTTCCCCTCTAAAGTGAACAAAGCTATAATGCTCCAAATATCAGGCTACTACAGTATCCACAGTATTATTTTTTCCTTTATTTTCTTATGTACTGAGGTTCTTACTAGATGATACAGAATCTTTTAGTTTGTCTATTGTTTTTTTCTTTTTTCTGCTTTTGGTTTGAGAAATTTTTTTTCGCTTTTTTATAGGCTATGGAAAATTGACCAAGGAGAATCAGAGCCAGAGTCTGGAACCAAATGCAGAACCCAGATGCACCGCTTCACAGCCAGTGCTCTACTTGCAGAAGGATCTAATCTTTGAGATTAATACTTTCTGCTGAAGCGTAGCAAAATCATTGATAAGGCAAATGTTTTCTGCTATAGCTAAACATTTAGAAAGTTTCTTTTGAATTCACTATTATCCGGGTATATTACACAAACCTTTTGTAATACTTTCTGTTAATAGTTAAGAAGGAAACAGCATTTTTTTCTTTGTTCTTTTTCTTTTTTAATTTGCTATCAGTCAGACAATGTTGCTGGACCTCTATTGTACGCTATTAAAATACTTTGGTTCCTAGTAGAGAGAAAAGCTATGTCACACCTAGGGAAGAAGCATTTGCCTGCTGATAGAAAGCAGAAAGAAACAGCAGGCGCTTTGGTTTTGGCACATCCCTAATAATAAGATTCCTGCTGTCAGTTGAGTTCCTAGTTGACAGGTGGCTCCATAAGAAGAACAAACAAAACATCTCTCAAAAATGACACCTTCAGAGTCAGCACATACCTAAAAGGACAATAACTACCAATGGGCCAGAGTTGTCAGAGGCTAAATTCCACCTTACCATAGCACAAGGAAACTTGCACTGACTATATCCTATATCTTATACATATATGTGTGTATATATATATACATAGCCTATATTTATTCCCAAAAATAAAAAGGGGGGGGGGGAGGGGGAGAAAAACAAAGGAGGATTTTTTTAATGTTAACGATCTATTCTACTTCTTTCTTCCCTAGGGGGATTAAAATCACTTGCAGATCTCCCAGTTTTGGGATTTGAAACAAAACAGTTTTCAAATCTAATTTTTGGTAACTAATAGCAGTCACTGCAGCAAAAAATAGAAAACATGGTAGCAGTGCAAAATATATTGGAGCAATACATTTTACATCAGTTACTTACACTACCATACTGTTGGAAAGGCCAGGTTTCAAAGAGGTACAGGTTTCCCAACTTGGTTTGAGCAACTGAAACCTGTTATTAAATCCTTTTCTGTTTGCTACCTAGACACTTCCTGGTGGTTTTGGTTTTTTTCCATAGAGAATATGTAGTACAGTAAAATTAATTTATTCTTGGCAAAGCCATTTAAACAGCTGGAAAAATAGTCTTCTTGCTTTTCATCAAAATGCCTCAGGTTACAAACTTTTACACTACAACTAGGTGGAAAAGTTCCAACAATGGAAGTCATTACAATTGCTTTAAACAAAAGAAAACCAAATGTTTACAAAGCATATAGAACAATTGTCCTGGTTTGAGGTAAAACAGGACCAATTTTGTTCA
>RSEF01000005.1:35177138-35192742 GCA_003993805.1 Himantopus leucocephalus | reverse complement strand
TGTTATTGCAGTGTACCCTTTATTATCTTCGTGAGAAGGCTTTACCATCATAAGTACTTGCATCTGAACTGTTGCACAGAAGAACATTAAAGACATACAGATGAAAGATGCCAGTTGAAAGGAAAAACAGTCTCCTGGATTTGGCCTACAGGCTGTAAGCAGTAGGGGAGTTGGTTTTTTTAATCCTATGTGTTTATGAAAAACTTCAGCTGAACAAAAAAATGATTTCCCAGTCTTAGAAAATTTTTTTACTGGTACACAAGGAAAACATTTACTTTATTGAAAGGAAAGTGAATAGAAAAATTGAGAAGGTTGCAAGATGAGAAGAGAAGTAACCTCATTGAAATTAGGCAGCTGCAAGGACACAGCGAATTTAAAGTGCACATTTCAGAGCAGGGCCAGCACACCCTGCAGAATATTCATCATTAACATCAATCATGCAGCGGAAAACCACAAGTTAGCTGCAGTAATATTCTCACTCACGGAACACTAACTTTTAAAACTAGTGTTTGGATATTGGCAAGAGCGCATCATTTCATGTTTTTCTCTTCCTCAACTGTCCTTTTTATTTTAGGAATTTTTGGCCTGACTACTTTCCTCTACTGCTCCTTACAGGGAATCAAGTCTTGAGAGAAAGAAGTTGCATAACAGGGATTTTTTTTTTCTTCTAACATTAGAAAAAAAATTACCTTTAAACATAAAAGTGAGCAAATACAACAAATATCCAAATCTTTTTTCACTTAGGCGAGCTGGTGTCAATGAAAGGTGATTTTAGTATTACTTATCTAGACACTAAAGTGCTTATAAAGGAGATAATTTTTCCTAGCTGTTTGCCAGATATGCAGGTTAAAAATAGCATGGTAGTGAAACAAAACACACGATGACAATGTGCCAGATGACAACTAAATGGCCTAGAAATGGAATAGAAATCAATTACATGTACAAAACCTTCTCTCACATGCTCTCATTTTCTACACAAATTTTCTCAGTTATCCTGCACTGTAGCATAAGACTCAAAAGTAGAATAGTTAACAGAAGGCAGTTTTAACTTCAAGTTACTACTAGGTCTGAGGTTGGTGTTTCAGTAGTTGAGAGTGATTGTTTTGTTGGAAACAAATTCTGGATTTTATTCATCAATGGTATTCATCATTATTTCTCTTCATAGATTAACAGCAAAAGGCAACTCAAATATTTTCTGTATCATTAGTTTAAATGAGTCACAGGAAACATTCCTACTAAGTACCGAATGTACTTTGAGAACGGAATTTATTCAAGAAATTGATTGGTTTTCATATTTAGTTATCTCTTCTCTTTCATAGACAGAGAATGTTTTACTATGTTTTTTTTCTTCCCTTAATTTGCGGAAATTAAAATGTAGCTAAGAGAAACCAGCCTAGAATCCATTTTTTAAAATTTTAGATCCTTATCAGAAGCGTTAACAATAAAGCCTAATGAAGACAAAGCTTAAGTTGCAAAGAGGGTCCGTCCAATTTATCCTAAGAATTGTTTACAACGAACAGTAACAATGACATGAAAGGAAGTCAGTGTGACTATTGTTACTGTTATTCAGAGAATGAAAGCATTTCAGAATGAACTGCGCTTTAAAATTAATCTCTTGGTATTCAGAAGAGCAAACTTCAACTACTTAGGAAGTTTATAATCCCTCTTAGGAAGTTAGCATCACTGGCCATATATAGATGCGTAGTGAAATTCATTTTCTAATATGAAGGAAAAGTCACTGATTCTTTTTTAAATACCCAAGACTATTAATTTTTAAAGCAATTTTCCTTTACATATGCTCAAATCCTTCAAAAGCTGTATTGCAAATACATTAACTTCCCCCAGCCCAAAATTTATTATGTCTCTGTATATTGACTACAGCTATTGAATCAGCATTTTTAGTATTTAAAGAAACTGGATGGTGCTATCAATTGTATTATTTGGTAAGTGATTTCAGGTCAAAAAACACAGTATTGATTAGACTCCAGTTTTGAAAGAAATAAACAAACTGAACATCTATTGCTTTATCTTTCTGTATATATATATATAAAAGTGTATATGTGGGCGTGTATGAATATGCATAGCTGCTTATTTTGACAAACATGGTTTGACTAGCTCCATCAGGGAACGGTGCCATTAATCAGCTAATCATGAGTGCAAAATTGTCCATTGGACTTTTGGTTCATTGTCAGAATACACAAAGCCATTTCACCTAACTGATTATTTAAATGATTGGAGAGGCTGGGTATTATGCTATGTATGGGTTGAAAACTGATTTTCTGAAATAAAAAACAAAACTCAGAAGTTATTAAGTCTACGTGCTTGCTGCTGTCCTTTGCTGTATGCAGTGAAACCTTTTTCAAGTTTGAGATGTTTACAGTGCCGGAGCTGACTGAACTCCAAGGCTCTTCTCTCTGAAGTAAGGATTGTGAGCCCTATTACTCCTGACAGTCCTGGTGGGCAACCGAGAGCCCATGCCGTGAGTAAGTGCACAGCTTTGCACTATTTAGGCCTCACTGCACAAAGCTCTTTCACCTCTATTGCAGAAATTCTCGGGGCACTTGTACTGAGTCTTTGAGGACTGTGATTATTTCAGTAAAGCGATAACGTTAAGCAGTATCTCCACTGAAACACACATACCTATGTGCATATGTAGGATATAGACATAAATGTACATGTAAACATTACAGAACTATATGTTCATTAAATAACCTATTAATTTCTTTCTTAAGACCACCGATTTGATTCTTTCTGCCTCTGAAGACAAGATTTAATTTATTGTCATTGATGTGGGCAGTGTATCTTGCAGCTTTCGGGTTGTAACTGGACTTCTACATAATAATCCTTACTGTTCTAAAAAAAGCACATTCTCCCACATGCATACATTCCTATCCAAGAAACCTGTCCATACAAAGTGTGTCTAATATAATTTCAGTACAGCCTCTAGCATTGGCAATCAGTGAACCCCTTTCAGTATTAACGCCTTAACAGAGCCTGTGGCTGATTTTACCAGAAGCAAACTGAAATCCAGCCCTGAATTTAAAACTATTTCACATATTAAGTCTACTATACAGAGAACTTTGAAACTATTTTCAATCTGATGTGTCCTCACAACAGGCAGACAGATGGTCAGTGGTAGAAAAATAAAGAAAAAACCCGCAGGAAATCTATTTTAATGTTATTATAAATTTGTATTAGGGAAAAAAAGCTATCCAAACAATTCATGGAGCTGTGGTGCACAATTATTTCTGGGACAGGTTTTTGTATCTGCCTTCTTGTATATTTGTCAAGACTGGTTGCAGAAACAAAGGTAAACATAATTATTAGAACAACAAATCTGAGTTCCAGAGAATAAAGCTTGGCAAGATCTTGAAGCTTCTCTAAGATTTATGTTCTTCCAGTTTTTGACCGATGCTGAATCAACTGCTCTGCAGATATGGATTTTCTGATTTTTATGGTTTTATTTGATGAGTCTTATTAAAAAAAAGAAGATATAAGCAGCAATTTTGGTGAGTGAAAAATTTTTATAGTTCAGTGTGTACTTCAAAAGCATGCCTTATCATCGTGTCCTGCCAATGATGAGTTTTTATAAGCAGAGGTTTTGTGCTTTTTTAACAATAAAATGCCTCCTTGCAATTTTTCTTACTCCTTATTCCCACTTTGAGGATTCAGCAATACACAAAATAGTTAGAAAAGACAGTACAATAGTGGTTCCTTGAAGTGTTTTATGTGGGATGTTACAAGAAACATAAGAAACCTCCGTATTACCAGACATCTGACCACCATGAGGACAGAGGAGAGCTTTGCAGCGTTTGCCACAGTCCCAGTCCACCTCCCCACATACCCTCCAGTGCCATGTCAGGATAGAACCTTCTCAGGCAGGTTTTGAATGTCTGTGCTGGCCTCAGACAGAGCCTCCTCCCAGTTCTTCAGGATGACACTTGAATCTAACTCAGCCTTGGAATCAAAGGAAAATTTAATTAGGTTGGGACCTTTAGAGGTCATTTTGTGCAAACTCAAAGCAGGGCTAACTTCAAAGACAGATTTGTCCTTCCCAGCAACGGCTGTTCCACAGCCCCTCTGAGCCACCTCTCCCCTTGTATCATCACTCTCATCACCAAGAATTTCTTTGCAGTTGTATCTACATAAAATACTGTAGTTGCAGCAAAATTGTTATAGTTACATCAGTAAGACCTGTTAAGAAAAGAAGTCCCTCTTAAAAAAAGCACAAAGTTACAGACCAAAGGCTCTCCTGTTCCAAACCTACCAGCTGCTGAGCAATCATGGTCACACTTTTAAAAATTACTTCTAATTAAACATTTCTTTCTCATGTGTATTATTTTGGGCATTTTAAATGTTTCTTCAAGTTTGAGAGACCAAGAAGTTTGAGATCACTTTTGAAGGTGCAGCTTTTGGTATCTCTGGGCTTCACTTCTTTGCTTGAAAAGTTAGAATATACTTCATAGGGTATTATGCATGTTAATTATAAACAATTGGTATAATTCCATTTATTGGTTTAGAATGTTGAATTTAAACTGTCGTTACCTGTGGATTTCCACTAAAAGCACTCTTTTCATCTTCTAAAGTTCCTATCACTACTCTGGAACGTGAGTTATCCACAGTTCTCATCCAGAGCTCCACTTATGTCAACAAGACTGTTATTCTCGCAGCTTTAGGAAGTACAGGCTACTGTCCTATTTCTGACTTGTAATGAGACATGAAGTATGAGATGCTTTCTTTTCAGTTACAATGGGTTATAAAATATGAATTCCATTGTATTGCCAATTTGCTGCAAGGATTTTTGTTCGCAACCTTGACTCTCTGATAGGATCACATTTTTGTTCAAGCTAAATGTAAGACTCTGACTAACAATTTTTTTTTTTTTAGAAAATTGGAATTTAGAGTGTGTATCTATGTATGTATGTGTGCACCAGTAATTAGCTACGAATCCAGACAATTGCACACACAAGTGACAGCATTCAGCTATCTTTCACAGACAACCAAAAGGCAAGGTAGTTTGACCTTAATTTTGTCATTTGCATATGCAAAAATAGAAGCCAGATCGAGGAGCTTTTGAAAACTTTGCATCTTCATAAACAATTGTGAAGCCAACATCATAATATTGCTAAAAATACTACAGTTTTGAAAAATCTATTTGCAATGCTTCCTCCAGCACGTAGTGTATCTTCAGTTATCTATGTGGTCTTTAAACCTACTCCTCTTCATTACTAATAAGCTGTTTCAAATACAATATTTAATTTGAGGAAAATACATTTCATGTACATTTTATATTTCAAATACAAAACCACATAATGTTTTCCACCTTAAACAAAATTAGGGTCTATAATCTCCGCAGTAATAAAAAATAAACTGAATGGTTTTCTGGGAGAACAAAACTTTCCCAAAACAATCAGATTTTTCTTTTTTTTTTTTTTTTCATTCACAGCTGCAAGTTGAATAGAAAAAGAAACTTGTTTCTAAGGAAAGAACATATTTGTATTAGCTAATCTGGGACATGATTTAGGAAAGAATACTACAGAGCCGATAAAACATTACACAAGTGCTTTATACAGGCATCACAGTAAATTAGCTAGTGCTGTCTTCTTTTTCTCCACTTTACCATGAAGGGCGTTTTCAAATAATTGCTATAAACTTTCCAAGCACCCTTGACTTCAAAGCAAAAAAAATATCCTCAGCTGTAAAATTTTTGAAATCAACTGTTATGAAAGCATGTTTCTAACCTTTCTAAAATCCTTGNCCTTTCTAAAACCCTTGAATTTCACACTCGGCCCCATGATCTTTAACGCTAGTCTCCACGTGGCTATGATACTAACCATTTGGTGATGATAAGCAGAAAGGCATGCTGTGCAAATGATATATAATTTTATGTTGCATTCCCCATACCATGTTACGAATCACAATAGAATTTCTGTGGTCAAGTCATACACTTTGCCAGGCCAGGCAGCGTGTGACGTCACTCGCCTGGTAATCATAAACATTATGCATAGATTTTATCTGCTGTTCAAGAGAAACCTGTAATTAGTGACTAAGCCAACCAGATCTAATAAAATGCTAGGGTCTTCCAAGTCCTATAAGCACGCACTAATCAAACCCCTTTAAAGCTCCCACTGCTGCCTAACCCACTGCATGTCTTTTCAGAAAAGTGCACCTTTTCAGAAAATTTAGGCAAATGTCACTTGTTCTCCCCACGGCCTTGCTGTGTGTCTGGAAGCTTTCTGAGGTATCACTGGTCATGGAAAACCATTCTTCATCTCATTCTTACACGGCTATTTTTAAGCTGATCCATGCGTGTCCTGTGACAGCAAGCTCCAGTACCCTTATTTTAGGAGGCTGGTCAGTTCTAGTCTATCCCAGTAATTTAGGATTTGGATTTTCTTGATTATATCTTGATGTTATCTCGGTTAGATTTGAATTAAGGGCTATTTCTTTTGGACAGTGCTCATACTTAATTNATCTATCCCAGTAATTTGGGATTTGGATTTTCTTGATTATATCTTGATGTTATCTTGGTTAGACTTGAATTAAGGGCTATTTCTTTTGGACAGTGCTCATACTTAATTAAACATTTTCATTTTCAGTTGGAGATGAGGCTTAGAGGAGACCTGAGTTTGCAGTTAGGGATATTACACTTAATGTAAACAGGAAATGAATAAACATCAGAAGATATCAGTGAAGAAACATAATGAACAGAAAAATGATGATGAAATATTATTTGACTTTTTGTGGTGCTTCATTTTATCTGTCTTAAAGAAAAATAAAACAATCTTGTAGAACAGCATCTCAATGATATTTTGAAGTATAGAAACTTCCTGCTCTTGTTTTATGGTTCTGTCAGATGAGAGTCCCTCGAAATACTTCTTTGCTTTACATATCCTATAGATCCTGCTGTAGAATATCCAAAGTGTCCAAGACGTTTTCTACAAAATGTTGTTTGTTTGGTCTGACTTGCTTCGTAGCCTCAATCCTTTTGGTTGTTCTTTCAGCCTCAGAGAAGGAATTCTTTCAAGAAGGTATATGGGGGGGTCTTTATTATGCAAGAAAGGAAGAGTCCAAAAGAACAGAGAGAAGGAATGCCTCCTTTGCTACCTGCCAATACTTTCTGCCGCTGCAAGTGCGGAATTCCTGAATGCTCTCTCCATTGGTAACAAAGGGGTGGGAGAAATCTGTTAAATGACCTTATTATCACCAAGAAGCCTGTATCTATTAATATAGACTTATCAATTTTGCAGTGCATAGATGCATACTGCTTTTCTTGCAAACATTAGTAAATCGTATTAATTCTCTGGACCAGGTTGTACCAAATTTCTTTTTGTTAGGCAACACCTGCTAATACCGAGTACTTCCAGAAGAAAATATGACTCAGCAAGGGTGATGGGAAATATACTTTTATGTGAAAATTTTATTTGTACCTTTTACAAAAATACAGATGCAATTCTGTCCATTTACTTTCCATCATATGGATGCATTCTTTCATCATCAGAAAAAGCAATACAGCTTATTTCATTCTGAAGCAAAACCACTGGGTTATGGTCCTTCAGATGACACATTGGGGATATGCTGTAGTTTTGCAGTCTACATGCTGTTCATCACAGATGACTGGTTTCTACTTTTACCCGTGTTCACAAGGTTCTACCCCTCCTGCTGTCAGCTCTCCACAGACCCCACATCCTGACCCTTTGAGGCTGGCTGCCTTCCCACCAGGCAACAGGATCACCGGCTGCTCCAGAGCCTGCCCCTGCCATTCACCGAGTCCCCTGACTCACCCAATTACTTTTAATCACAGGCTTGGATTTGCCACGTGGGGCTTTCTGATCTGAGGGCTAGAACAATTAGCAAGAGGAGCGCCGTATGCAGGTGACAGCAGAACACAGTCCTGGCTCCCATAGCACTGCTGTCTGAGAAATCCAGAAGTCCAGGACACAGCTCCCCTCCCCATCAATACATTGCATCATGCACTTTCTTATGAGTTGTTATCTCGGTCTTGCATCTGCAAAACATTTAAATTGGTTAATGACTTGAGCTCTGCACCAAGCATGAATGCCAGCACTTGTCATTAGCAGCCTTGTGCACGTAGTTTATGCTACATATCATTAAATATTATGTTTGAACATTATTTCCCATATAACACTTCAGGTGTCCTGCATAGATAGTGCTGTGGTGGACTTTAGACATCCTGCTCGTTAGTCTTTTATCAAGCTGTTTATTGGTGACACTCCTCAGCACTCCGGTGGTTCAACTGCATAGCTATGATAGTTAAGATTTCTGGCTCTCCAGGCCTGCATGACATTTCTTTAGCCTAAATTCTGAGGTCATGTTTTTTGGAAGCAGTTTATTATATGAAATGTGATTTTAATTATCTTGCGCACAAGCCATTTCCACAGTCTCATGTGCTCCTGGAGAAAAAGCTAAACTTCGCTTTTGAATACTCAGAAGAGTCTTAGACCGACATAACTACCAGTATCTCTATCTCACCTCTATTCTGGTGGAACTGACAGAAAGTGAACCTCTCCAAATCTGGACCTCCCTCCTGATCCCACAGGATTACAGAACACCCAGGCAGGGTCGGAGTTTGTTTCTCGGATCTCAACCCCGCAAACACTGTCTCCCAGAGATGCGCTTTGGTAGAATTAGTTAAAATGGTTTAAGACAGTATCACTTCGCAGGTTTAATTTCCGCCTCCTGGCCAGAGATTGCTGCAAGGAACGTTTAGGTTAGAGGTGAGGTTAGTTTGTACTGAGATAACAGACTATGAATTGGGGTAGGCGTGACACAAACACAAGTCCTGTTCTACTATGAAGATGGTAAGCCCTGTGAAGGAGTCTGGCATGCTGCTGTGGGCATTAATCTCTCCAATTTATTCATTTAAATCCCCCAGATATTACTTGTCAGAACCCTTAGGCACTCAAATAATTTCACATGGTTGACTGACAGATCTTTTTTTGTGTCGTTTAGGGCTACTTACACGTGTAAACCCACTTGCTTGCCTAGACCCGTTTGGCATGAAGTCTGAAGTTTGCTGGACAGTTTTGGTGTGCTAAATCTGTCTAACTAATAAATTTATCCAGTCGTAGGAGGAGAACAATGGCTGAGCACAAGCATGCCACTCAGCCTGACAAGCCCAAGGACATCGAAAAAGACATTTTACAGGAACTGTACGAGTCATTGTAAATGACAGGCTATATGGTTAAATATAAACCATAAGTCCATCAATGTAATTCAGCATTGCTAGTAGCAACAATCAACTTCCCAAAATTAAATACTATCAGTTCAAAAGATGATGGAAGCAAAAATGAGACACATTTGAAAGGGCCGAGTAGCTGCAAAAATAAAAGTTGGATTTCAAGTTTTACTTTTATCTGAAATATACTGCCTGCAGAGAACTTACAGAGGAAAAAAAAAAAGAGGAAAAAAAAAAACACAAAAAAATCCCCCCAAAATGAAACTCCACCAAAATACACTAGAACTGAAAGAAGCAAAAAGGGTTAAAAGGTTGAAGGGCTGAAAACTCTCATTTTTAGTGTTCCTGAATGCACATTCCGCTTTTTTCTTCTTGGTTTCTGGAACCAGGAAATTAAATGACCATCTCAGCTTCAGTGTTACTAGTCTGTACAATTGCAGAGAAGTTAAGAAATGACATTTGAAGAGACTTGGTATTTAGATAGGAGATAAAAACGGACCACATATCTGGACGTTCCCAAGTTTATCTTTCTAAAAGAGGTAGTGACAAACTCTTTGAAGGTCTCAAAGCTCAGATTCATCAGAACAAATGTAACCTTGTTTCCAACTTTGCCTTTCAGCACTGTGGCCCTTTTTCCCTGTTTTCTTTCATGGCTGTGCATCTGGCCAGAAGTCCATGGATGCCGGAGACACTGAACTGTGCTGGCAACCAGACTCACACAAAAAAGGGATCTATCTTTTGGAATTTATTTTTAATATACAGGGAAAACTGAAGGCCATTGGGAGCTGAACTTCTTTATATGTAAGATGGGGAGGCTGTAAGGCATTTGTGGGAGGCTGTTGCCTACAACAAAAGCAGATTGGCCTGTTTCCACGACACCAGTGCAAAATTTACTGAAATTAATATGAGTCACTGAATGGATTTTAGAGCATTTTTAAGAGAGATCTAAAGGTGCAGCAATACAACTGAGTGTAACGGACTGAACCACTGGGGCAGTAGTGAACAACTGCCACTGCATAACATCAACAACCATTAGATTAAATGATGGGACCAAAAATACACAGCCAGCGAGCAAACAATCAACTTACATTTTCATTACCCGACGGAAACTGTACTAATCACAATTCACGCGGACAACCATACAAAAAACCGCAGCGTTACAAATTAAACACTGTAAAATAAAGTACAAAAATATTTTGCTATGCTAGGAATGTTTATTTTCTTACTAACCAGCTCATTGTTTCCAAGCACTACATTCCCAGTACTGCCACAGCGAAGGCGCAGCGGTTCGAGCGGCGCGGCGCAGAAGCCGGACGTCTCGCTAACACCCAAAGTAGAAATAAGGTACAGCGGCAGAATTTGTTCCCAGTCTCACCCTCCGAGCGCGGACCAACCGCCCCGTGGTGTTATTTATTTGAAGTCGGATGCCTTGGCAGAACGCGACGCCTCTCAGGAAGGCCCACCCTGGGCCGAGGCAGCCATCCCCACACCTGACCGGCCCGAGGAGGTCTCTCTCCGTTCTGTTTTACCTCAAACCAGGACATTATTCTGCAGCTTCTCCGGGCCGTGTAGAAGAGCCGGCCCCGGCTCCTACACCGCGGGCTTTCTGGGACAGGGTGTGAGTGCGCTTCTCTTTTCCTCGGCGCATTCAGCGCTGCACAACTCACGGGAGGGCTAAAAGGCCGCTTTATACCTTCATTTTGGAGGTTTGCCCGCCTAAACTCTCTCAACCCCGGCGCCGCCCGCCCGGAGCCCGCTCCACAGCTGCGCGGGGCTCCGGCCGCGGCGGTACCCACACCCCGCGGGGCCCTCCCCGGTCGCCGCCGCCGCCAGTCCGGCTCCGCGGCGGCCCCGCGGGCGCGGAAGCGGCGCGCAACTCCGCGACTGGCAGCGTTGGGGGTGTCTTTGTTCCCTCCTCTCCAGCCGTCCCGAACTCCCGTCCCAACCCGGCTTTCCGAACCAGCTTCCCGCCCTCGCTCCTGCCGCTGCCGCCGCTCCTCCCCGGCCGCCCTGCGGCCGCTTCGCGGGCGGCCCGGGACGGTGGCGGCGGCGGAGGCGGGGGGGGTGCGGGGGGGGGGGGGNGGGGGGGGGGGGGACGGCCCACGGGCGGCCCCGATTGGCGCAGCCGGCGCACGTGGGGCCGCCCTCACGCCTCGGCGCTGGCAGCGCGGCGCCCGCCGCCGCGGGGCACGGCACGGCACGGCACGGCATTCCGCGCGGGTCTCCGCGCATCGCCCGCGCCGCTGCGGCCAGGAGAGGAGAGGAGCCCAGCCCAGCCCAGCCCAGCCCAGCCGAGCCGGCGGGAAGGTGGGTGTAGGGGCGGCAGCCCCCGTGCTGCGGGTGGCGGTCGTCGTGGGGCGGGCGGCGGGGGGGGGGGGGGGGGGGGGNGGGGGGGGGGGGGGGGGGGGGAGAGGCTGTGCCGTGCCCACCGGCTCCCTCGGTGGTAGCGCCGCGCCCGGCCCGTTGGGGCTGCCACGGTGGCCGCGGGAGGAGCTCTCTGGGGAAGCGGGGCAGGGAGTTAACGATTAACTCCACAGAGGCGTCCTCCGCCTCGACCCCGGCGCCGGGAGCTCCCCCGGGGGTGCCGGGCGGAGGCAGCCGGGTCTGCGCGCTCGAGGGAAGGCGGCTGTTCCCGGGCCGCTGCCGGGGCCGGCGGAGCTCCGCGGCTGGGGCGGGGGCGGGGGGGGGGTTGAGGCGAGGGGCGCGTTTGTCAGCGCGGCTCCGCTTCCCTCGCCGTCGGGCGCTGCGGGAGCGGGGCGGCGGGGCGGGCGCCGTCCCTGCAGCTCCCCCCCCCCCCCCCNCGGGAGGCTCCGCTCTGGCACCGGCCCGAGAGCCCGCTTGCCGCCGGCAGCCGGTGTCGCAGCCCGGCTGTGGTCGTTCCCCCCTCGCTCCCCCGGGGGAGGTTCTGCGGGTGGTGAAGAGCCGCACGGAACCGGGCAGCGGAGAGGTGGAGCGCATCCAGTGGTCTCCTTCCAACGCGGTGTTTTAGGAGTAACCTTGGGAGTCCGGTGGAACGGCCGCCGCCGCCTTCCCCGCCTGCTGTTTGAAGTAGCTTTGCTAATGGAAAAGTAAAACTTAGGACATCTGTCTGCTTTATCCTCTTGTGTTGCACTGATGCTGCTGAAGTCTGAAGTTCAAGGGATTATTTACCATTGTTTAGAGAAATGTGTTACGCTTTTTCCATCTTCTTTTGCCCTCTGTCAAACAGAGGAAGTTTACATTTTGGGAATTACATCACTTTGCAAGTCCCTCTATCTTCCTCTAAATACAAGCTGTATTTTAGGTTGTCTTCAGCTTGGCTGTTTTCCTTCCGTGAGTCAGAACTACTGTTACTGCTCTTCATTGCTCGAACAGGCTCCACAGACCCATCACGCCTCCCTTAAGAGTTTTGGGAGTTGTTGCTCATGTGGTGGGGATGATCTGGCATCTCTTTGTGCTTAATGTTACTGAGGCAGACAGGACCTTATCTTTTCCATCCTGAAATGCTGGAAGATGGCAATATGGTATCTTGATTCTCTCTTGGTTGTGACATCTATTCAAAGCTGCAGCATCTAACTGTAAGGGAGGTCTCTGACCTGCCATCTCTTTTATAAAAGAGAGGAATAAGCAGAGGGCAGGGAAGTTGTGCCTTGCTGGTGATGCATTGAATTAGCAAGTCATAGGTTTCCACATCTGTAATTTCCAAGCACCCTTTAACTCCTGAATTTTTCTGTACGTGTAGTTAGCTATTTTAATGAGGCCCTAAAAACTCCAAATGTGATGTTTTTTGAAGTAATGAACACAAAAGAAATACTTGTGGTAGTTCATAAGTGTGAATAATCATGACGGTGAGCTGGGATTTTTTTTTTTCCCCCACCCTCTGTGAAATATAATTTTACAGTTTCTTGCCTCTAGGAAGAATGATCCCCCGTGGGGTTGATGGTAGTCTGCTTGATAAATTACTTGAAAAAGGTCTCTTTCAGTGAAATGTTTTGGGGCCTTTCTGCCTGGGGGAATGCAGTTATGGTGTAGTCATGCCACACTAATTTCCCTTGTGCATACTCTAGGTTTTCTTTAAGAATATGCCTTAAAAGTTGGATGGCACCTTTAAAGATGCATTGAGGTAAATAAATGAAAATAAAAAATACCGTGACATTTTGAGTGGAGTGAAAGTACCATTTTGGAAGTTGCCATTTTGTGATGGTTTCCCCAGGTGAAGGAATTTCCAGCTGGAAGAAGGTCTGTGAAGAATTGTGCTGTGGAAAGTGTTTTACCCCTGAGTAAGAGTGTTTGCTGTGGGGACTGAGGTTGCTGTTAACTCGCACATGTTGATTTCTCATATCCATTTCATTTATCTTCAAGTTTCTGAGTGTCCCTCTAGACATGGTCTGGATCTGAACATCTAGAGTCAGGGAAGTGTGATGATAACACAATAACGTGTGCTATGCAAGGCCCAAAGAGAAGTATTTTATGTTTTTTCTTCCAGGTGTGTATTCAGATCACCTCACTATTGTGTGCATGTGGGATTTTTAGACAGTGAGCATAATATAAAAATAAGCTGTTTATAAAATCCGCAGTATGAAGGTTGGTGTTTTTTTCCCCTTTCCTAGTTGAATAATTTTTCATTACACTACTTCAGGCTACTTATAATGGAAGTTCACTTCTTAAATAAGGTGGATTCATCAATACATACTTCTTGTTTTTGTACTGTTGTTGGTAGATTAAAGTGTACGTTTTAGAGAACTTAAAAATATGTTTTTTTAAAAAATGCAGTTTTTAAAGCTATGGGATAAGATGACTTCTGTTTTATTATGAATAAAATTCTGTGAAGTGTTGACTCTGGAAAAGAGTAGCTGTTGGTCTGTTTTGGGGGGAGGTATGCTGTCTAAATAATAGTGCATTTGTTCTTTCTTTCTCTTTTCTTCCTTTGTAACTGCATGTTCCTTTCCAGTGTACAGCTGGTAAGTTAACACTGCCAAGGTTGTACAAAAGTGTTTTAATCACAGTTTTTGGAAGCCTGTGTTTGGATAACGTGATGGTAAGACAAATTGATTCCTCTTGTTTTTAACCAAACAGGAATGCCATAGCTAATGTGTGTACAGAGACAAATCAAGTCCTTCAAGAGAACACTTAATTTGCTTAGTCCTTGATTGGCAGTCTCTAGTGATGTTGGGGATTTGAAAAATGGATGAACTAAAAAGCCTTGGCATTAATTTGTATTGTAGCCAGATATGCCAGTGAATTCATTAATACACTTTTGCATATGACTGCAGCAGGCAGTGCTGTGTTAACTGTATAGAAGCATGTTTAAATTTAGGCTCTTGGTTTGACTGTTTCTTCTTGTTCTGAGTCGGGACACACAAACTAGGGTAAATGTAGTATCTTATCAATGCTAGTAAACATCACCTGATTGTGTCTGGTTGCTTCTCATGTAGCATTCCTTGGTTATACAAATCTTTAATAGGGAACAATTAAACCATTTTTTTTTTTTGTATCCCAGAGAAATTTCTTCAACTTGGAGAAAAGGAGAACAAAATGGTAACAACAATTCAAAACAAGAAATATGTCTACAGGAGAAGGACTGTTGGTTTTATTCCTCCCCAAATGATGTCATTGAACATATACACTGTGATGTGAAGGGGGGAACTGTGGTTTTAGAGGGATGGGGGAAGGATGTTGCCTCTTACTGCCTTTTTTTTTTTTCCTTCCCTACTCTGAGTAAGCTGCTATCACAGAAATGAATGATGGTTTCTCAGGAAGCAAATGCATTTCTGAGGATGTATGTAGCAGAAATAAACTCATGAAATGTACTCACTGGGTAATTGGCGGGGGGGGGGAGGGGGGGAGAAAAGAGACCAGACCATTTTACAGAATCGTTGTATTCAAGCTCTTTCAAAACTGCCAGTACCCTCTCTCCATCTTGAAACATCTTTTTCTGGTAGTCCATTTTCCTTCTCCAGTATGCATTTTCTGGAGGCCCAGTTGTTTTCTGGCATGTGTTGTTCATTGTGACACTCTGGAGCTCATAGTTGAACATTAACGTGTGGGTTTTTTCCATCTTAAGCTTAGGCAGACATCCTCTGCACCTGAGGTCTTTGACACAGTCAGTGCTGTGGGGCTGCTTTGTTGTAAGTGTAAAAGTGTAATTCCTTTGCAAATGGGATTACATGACTGTAGGTTAGCTCAATAATATTATGTGTTCCTACTTTCCCTTTCATGATTTTTGTTTGGCAGATAGTGTTGGGAAAGGATTCCCAGCTGTGCTGGAGTGCTGCAGGTCTGGGAGCAGTTTGGACTGTAATGTTGCTGGAGGGGCAGGCTGTGTTCTTTACAACATAGCACTTATATTGGACTTGGATCTTGGATGCTTGGAAGACCTAGGTTTTGTCCTGGTTTGAGGTAAAACAGGACCAATTTTGTTCAATA
>RSEF01000005.1:35163775-35176138 GCA_003993805.1 Himantopus leucocephalus | reverse complement strand
AAACAATTTTCTGGGTGTATACAGCACAACTTCTGTATAATACTTAGTTGATAATCAGAGCTTGCAGGAGACATTTGAATACTTAGTTTTAGTCCTTCTAGCCATGGTTNAGTTTTAGTCTTTCTAGCCATGGTTCAATCTTGAAAAATCAGCTTTCCTCATTTGGGGAAGTACTTCATTCACTGAAAAAGCTTTCCAAGGAAACAAACTGAAATACATAAGCTCTTCAGTGAAATTTAAGGGCCAGTGTGAGAATTCGTTAAAGTGAGTCAGGAGGCTCTGGCAAACATTAAAAAGGGTCAAGAACTTTGTCCTTTTCAATATGTATGGTTTTGTCTTGAAACTTTCAATGTTTGGAGGGTGGAGTAGGCTCATTCCACTTTCTTCTTTGCTTTGCTTCATTAATTTTGAAAAAAAAATATTTGATCATTCCATTGTTTATCTGTTCTACTTCTGAATGAGATAATGCCTTCATGGGATTGTGTACATGGCAGATTACTCTATTTTCTTTACCACTGAGTGTGTTTTACGCTGGTGCTTATGTTTGCTGCTCAGCAAAGTTATTTCCAGTGATGATACCAAATTCAAAAATGTCATTAAATGCAATGCAAACCCACCCCCCCATGCTTACTGACTGTAGGGATTACTACAAAGGCAATTGCTGTATAACATAAATTCTCAACTGGAAAACATTTGTACATCATCAAATATGCAAGAATGATTATGGCTTCTCCTGAATGGATAGATTTTTTCCCGTTATTAACATTGCTTCAGAAGTCAGTCTGAGTGGAGTTGAAATCCTTTCTAAAAGCAATAGGATTGAAGCAAATAGGTCTCCTCAGCACCCCTACCTTGTCTTTACTAGGGTTTCTTTTAACCTTTATTAACCATCATAGGAGTTTGGAAGAATTCTTTGATGTTTACTCTACCTTTACTTCTCCTTTTGAAATAATACCTACCTAAAAAAATCATCAAAAGCTTTTGGTTAAAACTTTTTAGGTTATTTAAATTTTACTAAAAATAAGGAATTAGAAGTTTATGTATGCATAGGCATAATATGACCATTAACCTTTCTGTGGAGTGACCTAAGGTCCATTAGGGCCTTGATGTTTTCTGTTCAAAGAGAAATAATAAATAAAGTCCAAGAGATGTTTCAGACCTAGTTTTCCCTACCATTAGCCTCTAACCATGCATGTGTGTTGCTCTATCTTCAGGTGTTAGCTGGGGGTTTTTTGTGTGTTTTGTTTTCAACAATAACAGCAGCAGCAGTTTTGTCCTGTGTTTCATGGTGAAAATGCAGATCCTTTTTTTTTCATAAGACAAAACAGGAAAATAACCAAACAAGCTTCTCTTCCTTCCACTTCTCCCAAGGGTGGAGTTTGTAACCATCACTGTCTCATCTTGGTAATGGCTTCTTTAAGATGTAGGTTTAATCATTCAGGTACCTGTAGGGCAAATAAATGTCTAGCTCCTCTTGCTGTGTGCTCAATGACCTGTATTCACTGCTCTGGATTGACCATTAAGTTGGGTAAAGGAGAGCACTGATATCTTTTTAATTGTTGCTTAACGTAGTTACATTCAGGTAGTGTACTGTGTGTGTCTAAATACACATATATTAAATCTATACTTATGTATGAAGTTTCCATCTACCCCTAGCTGCTAGCCTCAGGGCTTGTAGAACCTGTGGAAGCAGTTGTTTCCAGTAAGGATGGTTGATTGTAACTGGCCATGCTCAGATGTATCTCCTGTCGTGGCTTGGAAGACTGGCAGCACAGACAAGGGTAATGCTTGTCTTAAAAGGTTTCCTTGTTGCATCACAGCTCAGTGAATTTCCCACGATGTTGATGTTTTGGATGCAGTGCTCATATTAAACTGTCAAAATATAAATTGCTTTCATCTACTTACAGTAAGTGATTATGACACTGAATGCAGTTTTAACCAAGCCTCTTTTCCCTTCTTTATCAGAACGTGTTTTGTCTTTGTTAGGTATTTCTGACATTTTTAACTCAAAAGGAGTTTTAGAAGTCCAAATGTCACTTGGCCCTTAATGGTAAGAAATGACAAATTCTATTGTACAAAAGGAATTTAAAAATCCTAAGAGGGTCTTTGAAAAATTTTACCAGTGATCAAATTATATGAGTGAAAAATTGGTGGCTTTTGGGTGGGAACCAGATTAACCTTCTCTTCTTCATTATTAATCTTTTTGTGTTTATTTAAAATAGAATAGGAGAAATGATGAACTTCTTTGGCGGGTAGGCTACACTTACTGATCGTATTCAGAATAACACCCTTAATATATATTGATGCTCTGATCCCTCCTGACTCTGAGTTGTTCAGTACTTTTTCACAAGAATTTTGTGTAGGAGGGAATCTTGTTATAGCAAAGCTACAGAATTGTGTATTTGAAAGCATCTAGTCTAAAATGAGTGGGGTTTGTTGTTTTTTTTTTNTTTTTTTTTTTTTTTTTTCTTCTTTAAGTGGAGAAAGAATGTACGTGTGCTCCCATGCGTCCTCCCCCAACACAGTATTTGACCTAATTTGCATGCAGGAAATATTTTTCTAACTTGCAAGCTCAAGGTGTTCAGTTATGTGTCTGCTGTTTAGGTGTCATGTCCCGTCCTGTCCTCCCATCTCCCCCCTACCCCCCGAATGGAATTGTTACTGATTGATGAAGCTTAACAGTTAACTATTGTGCATCACTTTCAGTTTCATAAAATGTGTCAATCCAGGGAACTTGTGTTACTCATGATGCCTTCAGTTTTATTCAGAACTGAGCTTTTGGAATTGCTTTTCCCTCCACCTTATGCATATGTGGCCTCCAAAATCCTAAATGAGATTATATTGGAAAAATAAGAAAGGAAAAAACACGAGCAAACCAAAAACATAAAAACTTGATGGGAAAAGTGAGGCATCAGATGTGTTTATTTAGTCAGATGCAATTTTGCAGTAATCAAAAGGGATAGATGTAATATTCATAAATATGAATGCATATATATAAATGAAATATATAATGATGCAATAAGCTTTTATGCGTAAAATAAGGTGGTTGCAAGGCTGTACGTTGGAAGTTGTATGCTGGAAGCTCTATGTTGCCCCATTCATCATAAAGGAAGCTTGATGAAGTTCTTAGTTGGAATTTGTAGCCTTCNGAATGCATATATATAAATGAAATATATAATGATGCAATAAGCTTTTATGCGTAAAATAAGTTGGTTGCAAGGCTGTACATTGGAAGTTGTATGCTGGAAGCTCTATGTTGCCCCATTCATCAAAAAGGAAGCTTGATGTAGTTCTTCTTAGTTGGAATTTGTAGCCTTTNATTAGTTAGGTTGCAAACTTCCTTTCCCCCCCTCCGTCTTCAGAAGAGGATGGTGGCTCTGTAGTGCTTTATCCATTCGTTGGAATTACTTGTGCTGGGTAGGCTTGTGTTCCTCAAGAGCTGGCAGTAGATTCCTTCAGTGAGTGCAGCGTATTTCACTGCAGTGTTTTGCCCAGAACATGGCAGATGCTTGCATCAAGTTTAATGCCAGGTTAAAATTTTTGAATGTCGTGCTGTCTTTGGAAGCAGTTTGTGTGTTCTTTGTCCAAGTGAGGCTTTTGGCAGGGCTTGGTGCTATCTTGTATGTGACAAAAATGCAGAGCTAGAAGTAAGGATGAACTAAACAATGTTTCATGGTAACCGTTCCTTCAAGTTTAAGTATAGCAACCATGCACCTAAGACCTGTATGAGTATCCTCTAATGGCTAGCTTTGGTTGAAACCATTTTCATTGTACCATGACAGTTAAAACTGGTGTGTTTTGCTTTGAGGTAGGCTTCCTTTTGAACAGTTTTCTCAGTTGTCATGGTGCATGGTATTTATAATACCCTGACTGACTGCATTAAGGATTGTTGAACTTGAATCATACTGGGCAGAAGACATCTGGATTGTTCCCTTGCAGTTGCACTTCAGAAAGCATTTCTGTCAATTGCTGCTTAGCTCTGCTCCTAGTAGTTGTATCAGTTTGTAAAGAAAACCAGAAGTTCTCTTTCTGCCTGACCAGTGGTTGGTGTATTAGACTCTTTTAGTAGATAAACATTACTATAAACATCTTATCCTTTTATAGTTCTCCAAGCTGTAGGAGTCAAATCCTTTACGTTTTCATCATACTTCTGACCTTTGAGGACTGTACTATCAAATAATTTTCAGTGCAGAGCACCACGTAAGAAGTACTTAACAAAGGAATTGCTAAGCCGATTAGAATATTACATCAAGCTTCTCTGTCATTAGGTAGGTTTTATTGTTGCCTCGACAAAGAAAAAGATGAATAATGCAGTCCTGGTCTCTAAATATTTTGTTTGTGATTTTAATCCATAAATAATCTTTTTAAACTGAGTTAAATAGAAAAAGAACACATCAGAACTGATGTCTGATCTTCTCCTGTGATTCGCCTGTATGCCCTAGTTAATTCGAACTGCTGCCACAGGAGCTCAGATACTAATCAAGTAGCGTGTCACCTATAAAATACAGTAGAGAGGGAATTTTGAACTAATTCTGTCCAGTTCCATCAGTGGTGTAACATGTGAACATCTCTAGCTGTAGCAATAAAAACAAGGTTATGGTCTCGTGCATGCGTGTATATATACTACCACAAACAATTGCTCTGTATTTACAGCAGGCAGTGCTTTTCCTCCAGCCTACTTACATTAAGATTTTTACGTAACTTGTTTTTTATAGTCTGATTATGCATATCCTAACAAGAAGGAAAAAATAACATGTGAAGGGTGGGGAGGCTGAGAGAATATAAACTACGCAAAGTTTTGTTGGCCTTGTATCAGGGAGGAGCCTACCCGTTTGTCCAAGTTAAAACAATCTCTAGTAACTGTTTAGCTGGAACAACTTCATAGAGAATGTCTGGCACACCCTGTCAGCTGCTGTTGTGCTGTGTTCATTAGAGCTCAGCAGCACACAGTAACTTTCGGTATCCTCAGGGAATGATGGAGTTAATCCTACTGCAGCTCAAATTTTCTGACATTAGTGTTTTGAGAAAAAGTTCATTTAAGTGAAATTTTGATGGAGTGGATCTGAGATGGCTTTATAATACTATGGAACATATGCATCAGACAGTGAAGTTTCTTGGGCAGTTTTATCCCTTAAATCTATATGGCTATTGGAAAATTGCTTTAAGCAGCTAATTGTCCTTCTGTATTGTCTCATCAGACTTGTCTTCAGAGGACAGGCTCAGCTGGAAGGGAAGCTGCAACATAAACTTCTTGCTGGATGAAATAACTAGTAAATGCTTTTCATGGATAATATGATATCAGTCCCTGCTGTGTTAGTTTTCTTAAATCGCTGCCTCTTGTCACACTTTGTGGAACACAGTAGTAATGGCAAGAGCAGTTTTCTGTGACTGGATCAATGACTTGGAAGAGAACAGTACTGTTAAAAGAATATTCTCTTGCTAGAAGCAAGAGAAGCATTTACACAAAGCATTCAAACCATTTGCACAAAGTGTGCTTTTCCTGAGTGAGGTGAAAAGCGAAAGCTTAAATAAACAAAAACTTTCAACCTGCAGTCATTATGTTTGTTGACCTGCATTAATGACATATTCCTAAAGAAATCTTGGCTGTTCAAGTGTCTGGGAATATCTGAAGTTGTCTAAAACACTATCTGATAAGATTTTTGGCAGCTGAAACTTGTTAAATTTACTTAAAAGGAAAACAAGAAGACCTAGGTAGAGAACTTTCGTAAAAGTTATGGAATGATTTGTGTTCTGTTTTATTTTTGTATTCAGATATCACAGTTTCTTTTAAGAATAGCTTTCTTAAGTTTAGCCCACATAAATTTAGCATACAAATACACACAAACCATCCTTCAGCTGTACTACCTGCCTGAGGGAATGCTGGTTGTTTACCCAGTGTTTTTTCTGTAATGGAAGGTAGTTCAGAAGCAACTCAACAACTCAAGTTGTCCTCAGCTATGGAGAATGGAAAATTGGAAAAGACTCTGGAATTTGTTAGGAGTTAGAAAAAGGGATGTCTTGTACCATTGCATTTGAAAGTTTCTAAACTGATAGACCACTCTGTGTGTTGGATGATAAAGCTATGAACTATTCATGTTTTATTCAGTTGGACTCCCAAATGAATTCTGACTTTTTTCTTGGTAAATTTAAATTTTAAAAAAAGTTTTCCTGTTGTGTCTGGTGTGCTCCTCCCCTCTAAAAACATAAGTAAGCTTGCCTTTGGATGTGTCAACTTCATGAAGTATTGGTCTGTGTTCGTAGCAGATTGTATAAAGCAATAAGTATCATTTTTAACCAAAGGTGCGTTTGGTTTGTTAGTTTTCTACCTGATGCAGTCTAAGAAGACATTTTTGTGCTAGTGTCAAATAGCTTTTTTTTTTCTTGGCCAGGGTTAAGGGTCAGGAGGAGAATGGAAAGATTTAATCTGTACAACTACACAAGCTGGTGGAACTACAGGCTTCTCTTGACCCTAATGATGTATTGCAGCATGATGTTGCCATTTTGGAAGATAGGTCTTTCAGTCCATACTGAGATACTGTGAGGAATGAAGCACTTTATCATCACCTTCCAGTGGTAGTGGGGTTTTTGTGATTCAGGTGATGAGAAATAACATAGGTTTTATTGAAGGCTCTAATTGCCTTTTAAATATGACAAAAATGTCTTTTTGTTTCTTTAGTCATATTTCATTCCTTATGTTACAATATTCATAGAATGGCAGAACAGCCCAGGTAAAGATTTGGATTTCATAAATGAATTTCATAAAGACTGTTCTCACCTCTCTGCTTACTGTGGATCCATTGAAACATTCTTTCCATGTGCTCTTTTCTCTTTTTTAAAAAAAAAAAAACCTCTATGATTTAGGGGAATCAACTTGGTTTCATGATGTCTTTCCCCTTTTTGTGTATCTAAAGGCTGGAAGGAGGTTTGAAATGCCCTTTTTCTGTAAGTAGCTCCTATTTTCAAACCAACCAGCCTATTGTGGACAGCTTCTTTTAGTCTTATTTGTGGAAAACTTTAGCAAGGTTTCTATTTATTACTCCTACTTTTGAAAAACTCTTATTTTTTTTCTTTGTGGTTAATTGGGTTCTTTCTGCAGCCATTTGTATTGCCTTTTTCTATCTCAACTGCTTTCTGTCAGCTGATTGTCTCTGTGATTCTCTTAGGCTGCAACAGCTTCTTGGAGAAATTTCTGTCACTAAACATAGTTCCTTCACTTCAAGTTAATTTGCGTCTTAATTTTGCACACTTCCTTCCTGAATGTGAATATTCACTAGTAACAAGCCATTGTCATCTTGCCGCTATTTCTGCTTAACTCAATTTCCAGCTGTCCTGCTCTACACAAGAATCTACCCTTTTTTTTAACAGATAAAACATAACACTATTCTTCCTCTATCAATCGCTGATTATGCCAATCTCATTCCTTACACAGACTAGTAATGTTGCTGATTGTCTTTTAACCTCATGTGATTAGCCCATCCCCTTTTACTTTCTTGCTCTTTTTAAGCAGTCTGCTCTTCTGACTTTTTCTGTCTTACAGTCAAGCCCTTTCACTTTTAGTATCTCATCTGCTCTGTTGGACCGTATTTTGGTTTGCTTCGCTTTGTTTTTCTCTTTCCTTTTGTTTCTAGAATCCTGCTACAGCTGTAAACCCAGGCTTCCGCTATGTGATTTCCATGAGAATTTGATATCCTATCACTTGGCTTTGTTCCCTGCTCAGGAGGGATCATTTGGAGTGCAGAATTCCTATTTCTTACTGTCCTCGCACTCTTTGCGTTCAGCTGAATGGGACATTTGCCATTGGGTTTTGTGAACTCTGTGCTCTGTTAGTGAGTGTCTGTTGGGAGATCAAAAGGTATCATTCACTGATTTGTGTAATATTTGATTAAAGCAGTGCTAGCACTTTTTTCCCAGCTCTGTACAGGGAGTCACATAGCAGAAGGGCAGAGAAATTTTTCCTGAAAAACGGTTTGGGGTTGGTTTTTTTGGCCACAGAGCCTGGTTTTAAAACCCTTTGGAGAATTGAGAAGTGCACAGAATAGCAAAGAAACAATGAGTATTAGAACAGTCTTGTAGACCTATATTTTTGGCTGTGAATGAGTGTGGTCATTAGGACACGTTTGTGGGGATGGATCATTGGAAACATCTGTGTTGCATTCTCTTGGGTGTTTGGGATTCAGCTGTAAGCTTCTGCTTTAGCTAGTTGTGCTCTGGCTTCCTTTTCACTTGTTAAAGCACATTACTTCTTCCCTCTCGAAGAACTTTTTGGCTTCACTGTTGTTCATGGTTCCTTCTCTTTTGCATATTAATCTCAAGAGAGGGATAATTTACAGCTTCTTCCCCCTCTTTTTACACAGTCCTCTCCATAAATACTATCATGTATATGTATAAAAAAGAAAGTATATTACATTTTCCATGTGTTGATGCTTCAGTGAACAATGCAGAAGAGAGGAATACAAATTGATCTCTCTTTCAAAACATCCATCCTCATCTGTTTTAATGCTAGCTTTAGACCTAGTTCCTCTCTTTGTTATAAGCTGTCTCACAGCATTTCTTGCAAAAGAGTGTGGATAAAAATTGAGTAATATGGTGACTAATTTTTTTTTATTTTTCATAAAATGCTTTATCTCTGATAGGGTGACATGTTAATAACACAGTTTGTCAAACATCTGTATGTAATAGAATATAAAATAAAAGAAATGCAAATTCTTTGAGCCTTGAAGTGCTGCCTAAGTAGACAATTTTTCTTAAATCGTAACTTGAATGCATGAATTTGAGGGCTGATTTTAAAATTACTTTTCCTAAGTATAGAAATGATTTTGAAAGGATGGATTTTGTTTCATTTTGAGCATAATACAAATATCTCAAGAATTGGATGGAATTGATATTCAATAAATTCTGGAAACTTAATATAATATATGCACATGCAACTTTGTCAAGCTATGTCTTGACTATGTGCTTTTATCTGTCAAAGCAATCTGACTCAGAGTACACATAGAATTTCCTAGAATAGGAGTAACTTGACTGACATGTCCTTTATTTTAAGATGTTATTTTTACTGAACCAGTAGTTTCATAATCTAGTTATCAATATTCTTGAAACAAAGGCGGTTACCACCAAGTTGCTAAGTGACTATAAGCTTGCATAAGGGGTAGTACTGTAAGGAAAAAGGGTAGACTGTCCACGTCTAATGTTTCTAGTATAAAACTAAGAATTCTTGTCTGACTTTTCAGGTTTATTCTTTGACACTGATGAGGCAGCAACTTGTATAGATTAGTTTTGTCTTACTGGATAATGAGTACCAAAAGATATGTTAGAAGAACCCTTGAATCATAATATAGCTGATTGCAGGGTTACCTTTCCACAAGGAATGCTGTTTCCTGATTACCCGAAATGTTGGCTAGTGCTTTACTTTGTTTTTTAAAGCAAATGGAAGCAGGATCTTTATGAGGTACAGACGACAGGGAGTCTCAGGGGACAACTGATGCTGTACTGTGCAAGCTCTGCACAGTACAGTGAGCAGCCTCTATCATGAGAAGGTGCAGCTGTGCCATTTCTCTGCTTACATCCACTCTGTGGCCGGATCTTTTAAGTGCAGTATCACCAGCCACAGGAGAGGGAGGCTCAGAACCTCCAGGGAACGTTTTCATAGATTTGGTATTTTAGCTAGTGGTATTCATAGTTATTTTATTGAAATTGAATGTGGAGTACCAGGTGTAAATTCAAAGATGCCACAAAGAAAATCATTCACTGGCAACAATGATGACTGCAGAATATCCAAAATGCGATTAAGTAAGGCATCAAGATACTATTTCTGGGTATTTCAAATAACATCAGGATCTGCAGGATTTTCTTCGCTGCTATAATACAGTATGAAAAGAACAAACAATAGAAGTAATGAATTAGCTTGCATTCCCTTTGGTGTTGACCATAATGAATTGCACAAGCAGACTTGAGGCAGGTAAAAGGAGACCGATTTACTAAACTGGTGTATGTCAATACATGCAAACCCTGTGTTGATAAGATCTAGAATCTGGAAGGGGTGATAATATTTGAGCAGTAAAACGTGATTCTTACGGACATCTCTAAAAAAATTGAGTGTACTGTGAAAGCAAACGCTGAGTGATATAACGTGTGTTATCGCTTTCCACCTGTGCACCTTTGGGATTGTTTTGTTGCTCTGAAATGCAGAGAATGTTCTAAAATGACTTTGTCATCTTCCCCGTCTTTTGTTTTGTACTAGTAAGTGCTTGATGTACAGTTGATAACAGTACTGATAATGTCTAGAGATGTTTTCTTCCAGGTTCAGTGTGTTAGTTGTTTGAGGTGCGCTGTCCAAGGAAGTTTGAGGTGTCAGGAAGCATAACCCAGCCAAGGAGGGGTAGAAATAGAGAAAAGAGCTATAGTTCTATCTGCAGCCGATATCCTGCTGGCAGTACAGCTGACCTATAAAATTAGGTGGATGCTACCATATCCAGTTCAACCAAGTCTTATTTTATTTTATATCCGATATACAGTGTCTGCATTTGTTCAGAACATCATTAAAGTTATTACACAGTTGGTTATGTGTTTGTTGTGCCTGACCTGCTGTTGGATTGTGTTTGAACTTGGTGCTAACAGGGATAATCACACACTTAGGAGGTGGTGTTTTTTAGATAAGACATTTGTATTTATTGTTCTAGGAAACTTTGACCTTTAACTCATATAGTTGTTTTGATGCACTCCAGGAGAACAGAAGTTCACATTTTCCCAGCAGTAATTCCTAGTCCCAAGAATACTGGACCACTACTGCACCAAAATACTTGGTTATTCAGTGTACTCATCCTTTGAATTTGAATTTGTACTGACACATACATTTGAATTTGTACTGACATCCTTTGAAGACTGAAAGGTGGTTATCCTGTAAGGTCCTGCTATTCTGATTCCTATTTGACTGTAATTTCAGAACTGTTTACTTTCAGTCATAATTATATATAAACACTACAAAACCAAACCTCAAGCCCTAAATCCTGTTATCCAGAACCTCCATCTGTGATAACAAACAATACTATATTTGTGGTCCCATAACGTTAAATCACTTATCAGCAAGATCTCTTATGTAATCTGTAGACTGAGGCTACAGATTAGCATTGTTTATCATAATGCAATAATAAAATTTAATAATTTCCTACTCATGCATTGCTGTATTTTTTAACTCTACAGGGTCATCCACATGATAATGACTCTTGGCTGTGTCTCGTCTGTATTATGTATTCCACAGGATCTCTGCTGGTAACATCTGTGTAAGCTTCCAAGATGCAGCTGTTTGTTATGTTATTAAATCCTTTTCATTATGTATTCTTTATAGAAGGATAAATACAAATAGGTTAAAAAACAGTGGCAGGAGAACTTACTGCCATCTGGGGCTATACAACTGCAATTAGTGTAGTATTGTGCAGTATGCTATGTTCAGTTTTAAAGTTCAACATCATTAATATATGAAGAATCCACGATGAACTTGCTGTATAATTTCTACAGTTAAACTTAAGACTGACCTTCATAGGATGGTAGAATGAAATAGTGAAAGGCTGAGGTTCCTATTAAAGCTAACTGATTAGTATAATATATTGGCAAAAGAAAGCCCTCAGTGATATTGATCTGGGGACGATGGTGGTAGGTACAGTTCTGATTGAAAAATCAGCCATTAAAAATATAAGTGTCTGGGTATTAGGCTTTACTACTTGTTCATGGAAAATCTTCTAAACTAAAGAGTCACCCCCCTGCAAAACCCTACCTATAATACCATGCATTTTTTTGATCTCTCAAGATGTGACCCTTTCTGAGAATTGTTCAGCACAAAAATTGGTCAGTGCTGCATATGTAGAAGGCTAAGGAATTACAGGAACTTTAAGTAGATATTGAGACAGTTGATTTTTCTCCAACAGCTACAAGCCCAGGGAGAAAAAGTAACTCAGCAAAGTTTAGTTTGTTTCTGCTCCAGGTACTTGAACTCGCTGGTGTCATTCCAGGCCATGGGCTTTTGAATCCATGTTTATTTGCTCCATTGAGAGAAGTATATGCAATTCTGATACTTCTTCACTGAGAAAGATAAAGAGCTACTTGAATGAGATTTTTGTGGTATTGAGGAGGACTCCAGGCAATCTTAAGCAGAATTCCTGTGTTCCTACATGGGATTTCCAGAAAAATCTGTATGAAAGTGCATGCATTGCAAGTCCTGAAGTGTGTTAGATGAATTGCAAGTGGACAATCAGTGCACGCATTGTACAGGTGTTTCTCAGAGTCTCACCTGAGCAAGAAATTGTGTGGGAAACCTCATGCAAGTATTCATAGAATCATAGAATGATTTAGGTTGGAAGGGACCTTGAA
>RSEF01000005.1:35145616-35162775 GCA_003993805.1 Himantopus leucocephalus | reverse complement strand
TTTTTTTTTTTTTTTTTTTTACACAAAGTACAAAGAGGAGCAACACAGTGACAATAGTATGTAAAATAACAAAAGTATAAGAGACTTTTTTACCTGTTTAGGTGGTTTTAGTACTTTTGCTAGTGGGCTATTTCCTGTGTTCTGTTTTTCTTTGGAAACAGTTGTCTCCTCAGGCAGGTCAGACACATCCCAACTGAACTACTGGCAAACTGTTAATCTGCTGAGAAGCAAATGGTGAATCCTGTCGGATGTAGATTGTGAAAATATTACTGTGAAACAAACTCACATTACGTGTCTCTTAACAATCCTGTTTGATAAAAATGTAAAGGAAACTACGATCTTAATGTTTAGTAAAGATGCTGCTAGTGATCATTGCAATTACTGGAAACAGGTTTTTTTCAGTTGTAACTAATAACATGTCTCTTAGGTAGTAATGAGTTTCTCTCTTTTGGGGGGGGCTTGATGTGCATGATTAACAGTTGTTTTTGTCTGGTTTTATGAAATGTAATGAAAAGGATGTTGTCCCTCATAATAGCACAGTACAATGTGTACAGTACAGTAGAAAAATAAGGTCAGTGAACAGCCAGTCAGCTGCAAAGGCCTCTTGCTATTAGGATCTATAACGTGCAAAGAAATATGGTTGAGTCACTCATTTTTGTGTGCTCTAAAATAAATTCATGAAGAAAACTCCTTTTGTAAGACTGGCAGTATAGATTATTTTTTGGAGTAATTTTCAGAGGAAAGATTTTCACAAAGGTACTATAAGCAGTAAAGTGTTACTGAAAATTAAAAATTAATGCTACATTAGCATAGTAAGTCATTAAAAGGCTTTTAAGATACTATTTTCTATTTTAAAAGTGTAAGAGTTATTTCTAGGTTCTTTTCTTAGAGACATTTCTATGTCTGTAGGGCATCTATTTTTCTCATTAAGCATGAGTCATCAATTGTATCTTAAACCTGTTTCCAGGTTTTTCTTTTTGAAATTTCATGTGTTAAGTAATAAACAGGGGCACATTCAGGTTAGCTTTTCATAGCTTTGCAGCTGAGAGATTAAATCTGGAGGCAAATTTCATTTAGTTGAGTTATGAATATAGGGAAGAGCAGAGTCTTCCATGTTACTGGGAAGAAAATTTGGGGCCTGTAAGATTTACCTGGAGTATATTCCTGTAAGAAGTACATCTATGAAATAGCAGTAATTAATCCTATAGCATAGGAGCTATGCATTTTAAGATACACAAATCAATAGGCCTTCTTCAAATGGAAGAGAATGCAAACTGAAAAAAGAGCTGGTGAGGGAAAAGAAAAGCTGGTGGCATGCGCTTGAGATGTTTAGTCTTACTTTTGTACACATGCCCTCAGATGTACTCACGTGTTGTGTTTCTCTGCCTGGAAATTACCAATTTCAGTGAACACTTTAGGAAATGGAAATCGCAGGTTGACTGAATACCAGTTTGACCACCGGCTATTCATTATGGTACACCCTATTAAATAGCGTAGATTACATCTACTAGATTAAACTAGATTAAATCTACACACGTAATGAACCTGCTGAAAATATTTGAAGTGAGTAAAATCCTTGAAAAGAACTGCAGACAGTTTCTCTGAGGTTTCTTGTAACTAGTTATGGGGAAGCAAAATATGGACACTTTAAATATAAACATAACTGACTTGCTGAGGGTTCATGGAAGAAAGCTGCAGAAAGCCATGCATCTGCCACAGCAGCTTTTGGCTTTTCTGACAACATGCTGGTTATTTCCATACATTTCGTTTTACTGTGATGTCTTGTATCTATGATTTTAGATATTCAGCTTTTGTTCAGTCGAGCAGTATAAGAATATACATTTTCAAAATACTCGGGTTTTTAAATACAACCTCATAAATCACTTCTCCATGTGACTTTGGAAAGTTAGCTTTTTATGTAAATTTTGAAGATGTGGCTTAGGTAAACTTCCAATTTATGAAGGTGATCTTCACCTTAAAGTTGTGCTAGTTACATAGTCTATGTTCAGGGATATGGAAGCTATCCTTCAGCTGTCCCCCAAGTACATACCAAAGTGAGGCTTACCTATGCACAGTTTTCTCCAGCCACAAAGTACTCGCTGACGGGCCTTTCTTTGTTGGAGTGCCTTTTAAAATTATTGTTCAAGGAGGTGTATGTTATTCCTTGATTGCTGTGGCCTCATTTAAAGAGAGTGATTAAGTTGAAGAAATAAAAACTGTTAAAATTATTTGCTAACAGTGTGTATGCTTTCCTTTGTCTTCTACTGTTAAACCTATTTGATGTTTTACTCTCTACAGCAATTTTTTTTACCAGTTTCTGGGTTTTTTTCTTCTTTAAATGCTAGGGAAGCTCCATGGTTGGAAATTATAGACTCATCCTTGGTAAAGAGAGACAACTGATGCTTTGGAGAGTTTTCCCAAAGAATAGTAAATACGAGAAAACTATCACTTAAGTCCAGTTTTCAGTCCTGTCACTGCAAGATTGTGCAATGGCAGATGAGAGAATAGTTAATTTTAGTAAAACTATTTGAGTTAAGAAGCATATTTTACAGGGGTGCTCTGAGATTCAGTGCTTTGCAGAGGATCTTGATAGTAGTAATGTTATTAACAATTCAGATGCTAAGTATTTACTTTTTAATTTCTGCTCTGGTCCCTTACAGTGACATCTTTTATGAAATACTGCATACAATTCCTTTTATTAATGTATCTCAGGTAACTTAAAATACTACATACAGTAACTGAATGCTGTCTGCACATAGCACCTTTGAATAAAACCTAGTCCGCCGCAGGTATGAAATTTGCAATATAGAATATAGAGTAAAAACTTTTCTTGCAGTTCAAACATGTTTCTACAGAGTCTAATGAGGGAGATACTCCTACTGGATATGGTTGATCTGTGATACTACCTAGGATTAAGAAAAACGAGTAACTGTTTATAAAATGGGTAAAATCTGTGAAGCTAAGATACTCAGATTCAAATGTCGATTCAAATGTCAATTCAAAGCTTGAGAAATTATGTATCGTTACACAGTTGAAGTGTATTGCCAGAGGTCTTTCTGCATTGGTTTTGCTTTTCTGAAGATACTGACCCAGTTAATCAGCAACTGATACTTGCTGTGTTTAAAAAAAAAAAAAAAAAAAAATCCATTCAAATGGTCCTCTGAAATGCACTCAGGTGCAATAGTGGTGTGCTGTAATACTGGAGTTCTGAAAAGTATTTCTTGTAACATGAAGTACACACTTGCTTTGCTATTAATTTCAGTAAATGTTATGAAGTAACCATTTCAAATTAGTCTTGAATATATGTGTAATATAAATTGTCTGTGTGTTAACAAATACACAAATAACAAATACACAAGAGTTCCAGAATTTGTTGCGGGGGCAGTTTTTTTGTTTGTTTCCATACCAGTAGTAGAAGGCTGCCATTCCTCAGTTCATACCATAAATACTTTTATTTCACTCTTTCTTTACAACCTTTCAGTATGACAACGAAAGATATGTATATCAACTGATTCACTGACGTACTCTTGTAGGTTTTGAGAAGCTGATGATTTTTTTCCCCACAAAAATTACTCCACCTTAATGTGTGTGCCATCAGTGAGATCAGGATCATATTGATTGTTTTGCAGTGTGCAGACAGGGAGACAGGGAGAGAATTAGACTATTTTTCCTGGTTTTGTGGTCTAAAGAGAAAAGGAAAGAAAATATAGTGATTTATTGCTTTAAATGGTCTATGATGTTTTTTCTTCATGCTTATTTTTCCATATTTTTTAGCGTTGTAACCAATTGTTCAGTGTTTGTCACTCTTATTCTTCTGGTGTTGCCTGTGGCTGTTTGCTCTTGTTTTATTGTGGTAGGGCCTTTTGAGGTGTCAGTTTGTGAGTAAGCGCTGGTATAATAAAAGTACCAAAGCACACAGATACTTTAGTTTCTAGACACTTTAATTACCTGCATCTTGTTCACGAAGTGAAACAAGCTCAGTGGGTAGCAGCAATAAATCAATAGTTGGAAGAAAAAAAGGCAGTTTGAGAAATGCCATCATTGTACAAATTTAAAATGGAGCAGGAGAATAAAGTATAGTGGAAAGGATGGAGGGTAAATACAGAACCTGTGCTGCCTCCCAGTTCAGCAAGGCACTTTTTAAGTTAGCCTCATTAGGGTCTCAATTTCACTTGGTTTTCCAATCACTGTTCACATGCTTAAAGATTTCAGAATTTTATACTTACTTGTTACCGTCTATCTCATGGTGTCAAAGTGTTTTGCAAACCAAATTGGCATACAAATAAGTGGAGATGACTTCAGACTCTGAAATGCTGCTGTTGAAGAGCACATGGAAATAGTAGTGAGCATCTTGGCAAGAGACCATACTGTGTCTCTTCAGATAATTGAAGCTGTAGCGAATATTTGTGAAGGTTTAAGAAAGTCTCTGTTTATTTTGTGGGTTATGTCAAGAGTACTTGTTGGTTGATGCCATTGAAAAAGAGGACTTAACCACTGAACTCAGTGTGCAAGAGCAAGCACTGAAAACCCTTGGTTGCAGATGGGCAGAGAGAACCGATTTCCAGAAGCGCGATGGGCACTGGAAATGTGACAAGGATGCCCTCTGAACTGTCCATAAAACACTGTACAGGATTCATTCTATCCCATGGAGGTTTTTGGTCATACCTCTAAACTGCCTTGATAGTGTTTAATATGTAAATTTGTGAAGATTAGTGTCTAAAGTTAATTTGTTACATTCATACTTTTCATTCATTCAGGGGGTAAGATTGCATTTCAAAAGTCTGTTCACATATATATATGAAATTAAAAAATTACTCTCTGGACTACTACTGGATACATAGGATAGAGATGGGATCTGCTGATGCATAAATATCCTTTGGATTTGTGTAAGGCACACATAACATGAGCATTCTATGAGATCTAGTAATAGCAGTACTGGTAGTCTTATTTTTCTGAACATAAAAGTTTGAAATATTCAGAATGTACATACTTCAGAGATTTATTTTTTTTTTACCTACTTCTACGTCTCAGCTTAAGTGCTACCTGAAACGTGTATGTTGCTGCTTGTATTTCATTTTAGTTGCCTGCAGAAAATAATTCAGACGGCAAAAAAAAGTCAGGATGTAAAAACATCGCTTCACAGTAATTATAGCACTTCCAGAGATAAGATGCAAAAACGGCTGGATATCTGGCTTCTGCTGAGTATATGTGTTGTGGGTTATATACTGTGGGTAGCGTACTTCATAGGTTGAGATACTGTTTTTTTGTTGTTGTTGAATGGACAGGATTTAAATAACTGGCTTCAGTTGAAATGATGTGTGATGATAACTTGGAATTGCAGCTGTTGGCCCACTGTTTTTTCTTCTTGCTTGACCTTGCCTTTAGTCACCCCCTGTACTTCCCTACAGATGTGTTTCTGGGGTTTTTGTTGGTTTGGTTTGTGCGTGTATGTGTGTTCATTCTTTAATTGCTTCATAATCTGAAGTGGTCAAAGTCTACCAGCCTTCTTTAGTTGCTCATATTGAGACTTAAATGTTATCACACCACATGTGAATGTGAAGGTTTTTGTAGAATTGTGTCCATCTGAAAGTTTGAGTCCTAAGAATATAGAATAATTTGCCCACTGCTATTCTGACTTAGGCCATTGCATAGCAAAAGCCAGGAATTTATTATAGAGTCCTTTCTTGCATCTGCAGTGTACAAAGTATTTTCTTTAGTAGTAGTCTGTCTACTATATTTTAGGTCATTGATTCANAGCAAAAGCCAGGAATTTATTATAGAGTCCTTTCTTGCATCTGCGGTGTACAAAGTATTTTCTTTAGTAGTAGTCCGTCTACTATATTTTAGGTCATTGATTCAGTACAAAATCACAAAAGGAGCACCGTTTTGTAACTCACTTCTTTAAAAGCTCCAGTAAACACTCTACCCTGTTACAACAGGGTCCTCTTACAGTGTACGTTCTTAAAAGTCATTGGCCAATTTGTTCCAGAAACTGAAGCCTGACAAGTTATCTAAGAAAACTTAGAAATAGAGAGCTATTCCTTAATACCGTACTTATTCTGTGAGTTACTGAGTAACAAATTGGAACTTTAATTTTCCAGAGCCTCTTCCTGCCCCTCAGGACACTTGCTGTGAAGTTCAAACATTGTTTTCAGGCTGGTGAGGTAATTCCTAGTGTACTCTCTGCTTGCGGATGCACATCTGTTAACTTGTATGGGAATTACGCCAAATTCCACTTAAGAGTTGAAGTACTTTTATGGTATTGACTTTAACTGGTTCTCCATAGTTGCGGGTGCTGAAGTGGCCAGAATGTGATAAAAGGAGTATCTCAAGCCACCCACACAGGTATTCACTGTGATCTGTATCTTGAGCCTTGATTTTTAAACTAAATTGAAGTGGGATTTTCTGAAGCGTGCGTAGATGCTTACAAGGCTATTTAAAGTATCCTGTTCACTAAAGTTTGTGTAGGATGCTGCCTTCCTTCTAAGGAAAAGATAGCTAAGAAGTTTGAAGCTGTAGATGATCCAGACTAATACAGAACGGTGCATGATATAGTGGGCTGAAGTTCCCAGTTACCAAATACCTTCCAGTTAAAAAGTGAGGCTCTACCATCGCAGGACAAGATGAAGCACTACTGCGAAATTCTCTAGGCCAGGATCAGCAGGAGATCTGCACTGCTTGAGAGATCCCCGATGAAGACTTTGGTCCCTGGGTTGTGAGGAAGTCATCCCTCTTCCCTGGGACCTGGCTGGAATACCTATTATCTTCCTCTGCAACAAAGTGCCTTGGTAGATCTGTCAGAGCACCATCCTGTCCTCTCAATAGGTTTTAGCTAAAAATTTATACACAACTCAAATTTGCTATGTGTGACTAGAAATATCTCAAGTCTTCAAACGCAGCTGACTGTCCGTATGCAGGAAAAAGGAGGTGGGAAAAGTTTGAAAGTTGGCTGCTTTGCAATATGGAATAGTAAAAGGCAATTCCAACAAAACCTGGAAGTTCGGTCATCATTCTGGAAGTGAATATGTGTTTAATAAGATTCCTTTCCAAATATTTGCAGTTAAGCAGAAGCTTTCTCTGTGGCTATAAAATGAAGCCTGCCATTCTTTCCACCGTTAACTGCATCTGTCTATATAACTGTGCCAATATGAAAAGCATTTGCTTTGGTATCAATACCTTAAACTATATTGCTGTAGTATATGAAGAATAATTTAAGCAAGCTATTAATTTATATCTGCAATACTTCTATCTTTCCAGCTTTAAAAATTGATAGGAATGAAAAATTAGTCTGTCGAGAAACTGTAAGGACTGTAATGTATATGGTATGATGAGGGCTTAAAGTATTTGAATAGGCATAAGAACTAGCTTTAAGGACATGTATGGTTCTGTAAAAAGTAAATAGAATGGTTCTGTAAAAAGTAAAAAAGCACTTCCCAATAGTTCAAATAGAATGGTTCTGTAAAAAGTAAATAGAATGGAAAGGTAGGCGCAAAACTGAAAGGCAAGGCACTGCCTATAAGCAGCAGTTTGTTACTAATGCACTGAGTGGTATGTTTGGAATACATACAGGCTCTCACTTGAGGATTGTAGCACTTTATGGTGTCTTTCGCATGAAAAAAACCCAATTCATTGCAACGCAGAGCAATTTTTTATTATTATTATTTTATTTGAAAACTGTTTTGTCTAGTCTTTCATCTTGGGAAGATACCACATACCTTAATCTGAATTTCCAGGGTAACTGATTTTTTTTTTAGTATTTGATTTTTGGTTTACTATTCAGCAGGTGAAGATAACTTGTATGTAGAAGGAATAAATATTGCTTAAACAAAACTATATTTTGAACAACGTATGACTAAACCTTAATTAAGAGACACATTTCATACATTTTTATCTGGAAAGCAATGAGAGTGAGGCTGGCAACTGGTTATGGACAGTAATGCAGTAGATGCTGATTTAAGCAGAAAGGTGATGCAAATTGTTATTTGAACTATTGGGAAGTGCTATGGGAAAAACAATATGTATTGAGACTTACGAGTTGTTTACCTCTTGTATCTGAAAGTTTCTCTTTTCCTCATGTTTTCCAATTTGATGTCAAAACATTATGCTGTGCCTAAAGAAACAGAAGGACTTAATTTTTGGTTAAACTGCTGCGTATTTAGGGCCACTGACATCCCCTTGTCCTATTTGGCAGGTGGAGAAGGTGGGAACTGTGCAGCTTCTCCCTGCTTTCAGTTCCTTAGACATCCCAGATGGTGAGAAGGCATTGTGAAAGAAAGGAAAGAGTAAATGTGGGCAAAAGTAGGAAATGCAATTCTGAGAAGTCAAGTCTCAACTTATCAGACATTTTGACACCTTGCAAGCCTTGACCAGCAAGTGGGAATTTAAACCTGCCCCAGTTTTAGTTGCTTTTGTTTATTTTCAGTGACACCAGCTGTCTTCTACTGCAAATATATCCTTTTTTTTTAATGTACCTAAAACTAATCCTGGAGGTGGCAACATAAGTCTGGGTTCTTATTAGCACATTCTTCTCAAAGCATCTCTTTGTATTATAGATAGCTGATGTCTAAGAACCATAGCAGGTATGAAGGTTGCAGGAGGTAGCAGTTGGAAACCACAGTGGGAAGGCTGAAATTTCTAGAATTAATTTAGACTCCACATTAAATCAATGTTTAGATGAAACTGCCCTGAGAAAACATGAAATAATACAATTTTTGGCGTTCAAACTCAAAGCTGGAGTTCATGGAGACAGCAAAGCTCACAACCGTCATGTGAAGCAGACTGGAAATAGTTTTCCTAAAATCCACATGATATACCAAGACAGTTTCATGTTTCTAGTCCTTATTCTTTAATACCTAAATAAGTCAGAATGTACCCATTTGCTTCATCTTACTTAATCCTCAGCTTCATTTGTCTGATTGTTGGGAGGTTGTTTTGGGTAATTCTGGAACTTGGTTGCCAGGATCATACTTTGCTTATAGGACCATGTGGCTTGAACAGTGGTAGTTCAGACTACCTTGGAGCATTGCGGAACAGCAATAATACAAGTTCCTACTATCTTAAGCGCTGATGGATGTGTTATTTAGTGTCCTTTTCCCTGCCTAGGCCCCATTTCCTCACTCTGGGAAGAAAACAGACAAAGATTTTTGAAATGTGGGGAAAACAATTGTAAGGTTGTGCTTGTGACAGAAGGAAGAGCTCCTCATGTTAGAAGAATAGAGATAAATTTTCTTTTCTTGTCTTTTGCTTTGGAATGATGTAGGTAAGAATAGCAAATGAGGGTTAGTCCTTGTAGATATCTTGTTGATGTTGTCTTTTCCTTGAGCCCTTGTACTTTGATATTTGCAAGAAAGGAATCTGCAGGGTTGCCTCAGACTTCTGAGGCATTTCCACAAGTTGCTCATGCTTTGTATTCTGAATATAAAAACTCAAACATGTTGCAGAACTGAGTAGCAATTGGACAAAGAAACAGAAAAGTCACTATTTTTTTCAATGATCAGAAACTGCAGATCATCAGCCTAACCGGTAGGCATAGCTTACCAGGATTGTGTACGTGGCTGTCAGAATTTTAGTCACTGAGCTTATCGCAAGTTTAAGAAATAGTTGTTTCCTTGGTGGCTGGGAGTGAAGGGACTTGCAGAATGAGAATTAGATGTAATTGCACAAACAGAAGTCTGGAGGGAGAAGACAGCTTTTCAATATGTAACTCTGGAGAACTGGAAAGTATAGAGGAGTAATTATCTCTGTCACAGTCTGTTCATAACCTACTTTTTTTTCCTTAAGAACTGGCTTAAAAAAAAATGCATTTCTACCACAAATACTAATACATAATTTTATCTATTTCATAATAAAATCTGTATCAGATATTAAATAATATTTTTAATATAAATGTGCTACTGCTTTTAAACTTGCTTTTTATTCTGTCTGAATCAAAAGCTTTTTAGGAAACTCCTGGCTGTTTTTAGATTTAGTCTCATTGTGAAAAGAAGAGTTTTGCTTTAGGGCAACTTTTCTACAAGAAGGTAGGAATGATTAAATTCTAGATATAGTGACCATGAAATCACATCACACTTCCATTGTATTGAGTTCAACTTTTTCTTCATCAAAGAGATCTTTTTTTTTTAGAAGGCTTTAGACTGTCTTGAGTGCATTCTAAAGACTTTTTTCCACTATTAATTATTAACAGCCAGTTTGAAGAACTTTACGTCATTGGTTGGTTGTGAGTTGAGGGATGAGTATCCACTGTACAGGATTTGACATACAGCTAGTTTATGCTGATGTAACATTACATTGATGAATAGTTTTGGACTGAACTACACAGATAGCCAGTGCCTTGAGTAGACTTCTGCAGGCCTGCTCAGGACTGAGTCTCAGTCAGTCTGTCACTTTCACAAATGAAAGAATTTCATAGATGAAAGTAACTTTTTGAGTGATCTTACTTCATTTGCACTGTTTTTTTTTTTTTTTTTCTTCAAGAGCTACTGATAGAACAGCAATAAAAGTTAAGGCTGCTTAATTGATTAATGTGTGAAGTGCCCAGATAAAAAAATCTTGTTATAATGTGAACAGTTGCAGCCGTCACTGCCTGCTTTGAAGACTTTGTACTTTTTAATTTCTCTCTTCAGTAGTTATTTCAATCATTCAGCAGTTTAGAAATACACTGCAATATGACTAGAAATTTTGTGAGGCAATCAAGCCGTTTGTCATAAGATTCCTAATTACCTAGAATTCAAGTTATTAAATTCACAGATCCAAATTTAAAGAACATCCAAAGCAAACACAGAGTCAAGTCTTCAAGGACAGACATTGCTTTTTAAGTATGCATTTCAAATCTGATAAAAGAAATAAAAGTTCATAGTGCAGTGGTTAAGAGTGTTCAGACTGCTTCAGACTGCTTCTCAAGGCCAAGTATTTTGAGGTAGGTATTTAAGGAATTAACCATTTTTCATCTCCTCCTAAGGAGGAGTCTCCTACTAAAGTTTTCTGTGTGAAGAGCTGTATTGATTTGCTGCTTAAGATGCTAGACATGCATGTGGCACTGGATTCTAGCTGAGGTCTGGAATACAAATATGTTTGTTTCCATGTGTTCTAAATGATGAGAACAGTGACTTTCCTGACTCTCTGTCACAGCATTCTCTAAGGCTAATTCTGATCTGACTATTTCTGCCTTATATTCTCTGATCTTCTTTTGAAACAGAGTATTTCACTTAAATGCATGCCTCTCAAACTTTAACAACCTCTTTGAAACTTAATACTGTAACTTATTTTTGTTTATGATGCAAAATGGTTAGTAACATCTTCAATCCCAGAAGAAATACTGCTGTTTCTGACTCGATGACTTTTGATTATATGTTAGTCTGTGTTTAAGAAAAAAAAACCCAACAAACTCACAGTGTCTTCCATCATAAGTTGCTGTAGCTGACTCCTCAGGCATTCTTTCTTACTTTACCAATAACTGTATGCTCCTCTAAAAAATAAATAAAAATAATTTTAAAAGCTATTTTATTTGTATCTGGTGACACATAGAAATACCATACAGACCTACCATCTATTGATGGGTTCCAAATAAATGTGCTTTTGCCACACTAATACAGCTTAATTATTTTGAAGGCATAATGTTAAGTTCTGTTACACAGGAGGGGGAAAAAAAAAAGCAAAGCAAAACCAAAAAAACCCACCTAGAATTGAAGCATAACTTAAGTATTGTCTTTTATTTTATTAAGGTAGATAATGATTGTGGAAGATTTTAGCAAACACATCTGAATGACTTGTCAGAGAGGGAATGTGGCTAGGAGCATGTAATTGCTTCCAATTTTTCTCAGATTTAAGAAAAGACTTTTTACGTGTTTGCAAGGTAACACCCACTCAGTGGCTTGTGTGGAAGTGCTCTAGTTTGCAAAGCAACATAATGAGCAGCTAGTGAGGATGGTTTTCCCAGCTGCCAAAGGGCTTCGCAGAGTTGTAATGACTGCCATACTACTGTCAAGCTGTCACGGACTAAATGAAGGTTTTAAAGCATGTTTGGTGCATTCGTGGGTAGCTTGGTTTTTTTGAGTGTTCTAGAAATGCTAGCTTTTTCCTAAAATACCAAGACACAAAAGGTGAAATGCAACTAGGTCTGTTTGGCTGTGTGCAATAATTACGAATGTGAGATCTAAAGGGAGAACTGCCATTTTTCCAAGAGGATCGCATCAGCTAACTTGAGTCTGAATTTCTACCTAAGACAACTGAGATATCCCAGGCTCTTAAAAAACTCTTCTGTAGAAGAAGAGCCCTCTAAGCCTCCCCTAGACTTACTGTATGGTGGATGACGCAGAAACAGTCATCTAATCAAGATGGTTTTATAGTTGATCACTAATAGGTATTTTCCAGAGTTTATGAAGTTTATGCATTTAATGTGATGATCTTTTGCTGAATGACAGAGCACTAACGGCTCCAGACGAACACAAAGCTGCTGTTCATTGATTATTAAAAGTGGTATACAGAGAAGTTTGGAGAATTAGATTTTTTGGATATGTCAAATCAGCCAAGCAATTCATGGAGATGTTCAGATGAGACATTTAGTGTTTAACTATCGTATCTATAAAATTTGATATTTTCAGTCGAAATTATCCCTGTTTTTAAAAGCACTAGAATGTATGTCATGTAGAAGTCTTCAGAGCAGTGAGACATTTACTGTATTAAAGTTTAAGGCTATACATCTCAGAATTGATTATCCGTGAGATTCTGAGGGGGGAAAAATAGCATTTTATCACATAATTGTTCTGTCTAGTGCTTCCTGGTTTTGAACGCTTTGTTTTGCGGTGCTACTAGTGTTAATTCTGTGTGTGGCTTATGTATACTATACACAATGTTTTGGTTTTAATATATGGCTCATTCAGCAGTAGATTATTGCCTGTTTTGTGTGGAAAGGGAATAATCCACAGACCATAAAACTTGAGCCACTGTTAGATAGCCTTCTATTAGTACTGCTTTGTAGAAAATATGTGAAGCTCGTTCCAGTGGGGTGCTACAGTCTGCCAAAGTGATCACTGGGGTTAGCAAAAAAACCCATGAGTAAATACTAGAAAGGGTGAATTCGGGGAAGGTAGGGACAGTTTGTGGTCTGCTCGTGTAACTTTTGAATTTGTTTCCCAGTTAGTGGTGTGTAAACTTGCAATAAAAACAGAACCTGTATATACTGTGTAAGTACAGATAGGATGCCTGTCACCTCTGCTTTATTGATATTGTTAGCCGTGGGCGCATAGGCCGTTGAGCAATCAATGAACCCTTAATACTAACCTCACTTCTTAGTAATATCTAGTCTTTGCATTTCAGTAGTTCTGATCTAATTTTGCTGCTACCTTTCTGATACTACATTGATTTTTCTCTGTTCTGTACCGTTTGACGTGCAATTCTGAATTGCGTACTGCATCAATTTGGTTCTCAGTGCTTCAACTGCTCATTAAGAGACTTCCGACAATCTGTTTATTACATTCTTATCAATAGTCTGGTCAATATATTGAGTCCATCTATGTTTTCTATTCCAAAGTAACTTCTTAAAAACAATTATCTGCCATGTGGAATGTTAATGTCTAATCTTTTGGGGTTTTTTTTACCTACTAAAATGTCCTTGGAAATGAATTTTTTATTTATCAAATGAAGTTCTAAGGGTGCTTGGACTTTCACGTACACAGACGCAGACACACACTGAACTGAAAATGTGTAAATCTGAGGTGTTGAAAAGAATTTGCCATATTAATCTGAATCTGCTAATCTATTCCAAAGTACATTTAACATCAAGACAGTGATCTGTGCATCAGTAAATTTTCATCCGAAGAAACAATACTAACTTTTTAACTTTACAGAATGATGAGGTATCACATCAGTGTTTACTTACTGTATAATTGTGGCCCTGCATGCAGAAGTGTATGCAGCATACATCTTCAGAGTGGGAAGCCTGTTTTCCTGATTACTTGGGCAAAGGGGATGCACAAAAATAAGCAACCTTACTATTCAAGTCTTGATTATTTTAAAAGCCTTTTTTAACTGCCAGCAACTAAAAGAAGAGAAAAGTGACTTTTCTAATGATGCTCTTTTTGGAGGACCATATGGATAAAAGGATTTTTGGAAATAAAGAGTTTAAGGAGAAAAATAAATGACACGCCAGCTTTGGTAGATTGTGCAGTATGATGATTCTGCAGATTCTTTCTTCACAGAAAGTGGAAATGTGTTTGGAAGTGACTTAACATACAGCAACAGATAAATAACATGTAAATAAAATATAGGGTATGACTATAGAAAGTGTGAGGCTAAAAGTTATACTGATGAAAAGAAAACTTCTTAGTTTAGAGAAAAAGTCTTAATACAGGAAGCCAATTTTCCTGCTGTTGAAAAGTTAGCTCTAATGAACTCTTTGAAAACCTGATGCTGAGTTAAGGATACACTAATTGGAGTGATTTATGTTGCTTCCCCGCCCCCCCCTGCCCAAGGCAGAGCTGTCTTGCATGACTGACTGTGTGGTTTTTAACATATATTTTGTTTATAACGATTAAGATCGTTCTTATTTATGGTCTTTGTTTGTGGTACCTAATATTTTTGAGGAGGTCGAGCAATCTTTAGTTCCTTAATTCTTATAACTCTATTTTTCACAGACTATTGTCTGATTTGGTGGATTTACTTTCTCAATGCAGTAAGTGCATATACTTATGTCTGTTGACTGGAAATTGGGAACTGAATGTTATAGATGTTGGTGTTATACAAGTGTGACCTACATGTAACATGTTGTGAAAAGACAGGAGAAACCTATGTTTTTTTCGATCAATCACCAACATAAAAGTCAGTCTAAAGTAACAGACTTTTTTTTAAAAAAAGGTGTATAAATGGACTTATAATTACATGGAGATGTCTCTTTCTTTTTTTCTTCATGTTCTCCTGTCTGAAATGACAAGAAGAGAAAGAAATTAGTAAGAGGCTGCGTATGAGAAACCTCTGCTAATTAGCATGGGGAAAAGAGAACAGTAAAGTCGTTGTAAGAATGCAGATGGAAAGACCTTCATTTTAGTTCTGTTTTTTACAGGGTGTTGGCACCTTAAGCTGATAATGGCTAAAACAGCTCCAATTTTGAGTAGTATGATGCTTGTTTGGCATCATACCATCACTCTGACAATAAGGAATGTGCCTTTCAGTATGTTACCCAGTAAAGGGAATGTGTTCTACTGTCAGAATCAGTGTTGTATTTACTTTGTGGGACATTGTAGAAAATACACCAGCAAACCAGCTACTGATAGAGTGAACTGAACGACACGTTGCTGAAAGTTGAAGCCCATTTCAGTTATCTGGTTTTTCTTTTATATGTTCAGTGACGAACAAGAAACCAGCTCAAGCCTCTATTACGAAGGTGAAGCAATTTGAAGGCTCTACATCTTTTGTCAGGAGAACGCAGTGGATGCTTGAGCAGCTTCGCCAGGTCAATGGTATAGACCCTAATCGGGTGAGTTTGAACAGTTCTAGAAAATGAAAATTGAGCTCTTTTATAACTAAGTTGTGAATCAGGCATTGTTTCACTATTCAAAGGGCATCTGGACAGATAAGATACAGGTTTAAGTGCAAATTCTCAAAAAAGAAATAACTCAATGGAATATGTGAAATAGATTTTAATGGGAAAGATGGGAGGAAGCCAAAGCTCGTAATCATATGTGTGTTTTTCTTCCTGTCTTTCCCTACTTTTTTCTTTTTTCCTTCTCTCTCTTCTTTGTAAAGAGGAAAAATAAGAGCCTTGTTTGCATTGTCTTCAGCTGTAAGCCTCTTGGGGTCCATGCAGCTGTGTTGTAAGATAGAGCAGTAAGTAGAAGCAAGGAAAGGAGAGGTTACTGAGGTTCAAGTTTGTGAAATACTGTGAACCTTCTGTTTTTTCTCAGATCATTCTGCATTTCTTATCTTTTCCTACAAAGGGCGGTGGTGTGGTTTAGTTGCCAATGGCACATGAATGCTGATTTAAACCAAAAACAAACCAACCAACTCCCCACAAAATAGTTCTGGAATTCCTTTAATGTGGACTATACAGCGCACCTTGAGCTGTATCAAGACAAAGTCATACTAACATGTAATATGCTTACGAATACAAATCTTCAGTAGTAAAACAGCAGAATTGGAAGTTAGGAATGTGGCTCGTGCTATGAGGTCACAAAGTGACTTACTGTGTTCATTGTACAGCAAAATACATTTGTGACTAATGCTTTTGGTTTGTTCAAAGCTGTGCTCTGATCAGCCACCTAAGCATCTTAGCAACGGTGCACCAAGTTGTGTTACTACCCAGTACAGTCTTTTGTACAAAAAAGAAGCCCTTTGGCCGCAGCCCTGTGAAATGCAAGGGGTGGAATTATATTTCCTCTGGGTAGAGGAACAATAAAGGGGCAATGAAAGTGAGAGTTACGACAAATAGATAAGGGATATGAGTTTTAGGCCCTTTCCCAGCATGTGCTATAAATAACAGATACTTGGGGTACTCTCAGATTGAAAGTCCCATCAAGTTATTAAGCTTAGGCATGTTCCTTTCAAACTTGTCTTCCTGTGATTCCTAGTGTCATCAATTCAAAATAGCATTTACTAGATTAGATTACAAAATTATATTTAGCAAATACTGATACATAGCAATACTTCTTGCATAAAATCCATTTATTTTGGCAGTTGATGTATAGTATAAAGCTGGGCTTTGATTTTTATTTTTTTTCCCCCCTCTCCTGGGAATGCTCTTTTGTTCATGTTATCCTGAGCCCTAAGCAGCACTTTATGATAATACATTAAATACAATAACTAGGACTTACTATTTGCTTTCTTCCTTTGGTTGAGCATTGAGAGCAGAAACACACCTTCTGTAATATAATGTGAAAGTGTATTTTGTGCTGAGGCACAAATCCTTGTGTAATGTAAGAGACGTAAGTAACTCTGTATCTGTAGATAACAAGTATTTCTTATTAGATTCCAACTTTTAATTTTTTGGACTAAAGTATTTTTGTTTTGAGGAGTCTTTGTCATAGCTGAATATTTCTCATGAAAAATATCTGCAAGAAAAAAACTTTCCTGCCTGTTTTTTGGGTTTTTTTTTAACATCCAAAAATATGCAAAAGAAGAGTAATCCCAGGATGGTCTTGACTTGCACGACCTTTCTGCTTTTTCCAACA
>RSEF01000005.1:35114085-35137283 GCA_003993805.1 Himantopus leucocephalus | reverse complement strand
GGTGCCTGGAGCACCTCCTCCCCCTCCTTCTTCACTGACCTTGTTGCTCTCACATATTCTCACTCCTCTCTCTGGCTGTAGCTGCTGTTGTGCACTAACTTATTCTCCCCTTCTTAAATATGTTATCCCAGAGGTGCTACCACCACCGCTGATGAGCTTGGCCTTCGCCAGCAGCAGGTCCGTCTTGGAGCTGGCTGGCATTGGCTCTATCAGACATAGGGGAAGCTTCTAGCAGCTTCTCACAGAAGCCGCCCCTGTAGCCCTCCTGCTAGAAAAACCTTGCCACGCAAACCCAATAGATGTATTTAAATCATTAAAAACCTAACTTTTAAGTATTACTGCTCATCTAAATACAGAAAATTTATTTTCATAAGCAAACATTTTATGATTAAGAGATAATTGTGATAGTATAAAAACCCCTTACTCTGAGGGAGAATAGACACATTCTGCTTAAGCACACAAGAAATAAATTTTTTTTGTTTATTCTGCTTTTACTTCACATAGGAAGAACATTTTACTGAAGGAAGTTCAAAGAATAAATACAATTTTTTTAAAAAAATTTCCTGAATCATCAAGAAGACTGGTGTGTTTGGGTTGTCTGAATGATTGCCAATATGAGCTTTTAGAGTTATGACTCCAGTCACGAAAGACAACTGCTTTTGCCCATCTTGTCATTTGCTGGATGGCAGCTGCTCTATTGTGCAAGGCAAAATTTATACAGAACCTAACTGATGTTATTGGACACAATAGTCCATCCATACAAAGCAGATTTTAAGTCTGTGATTTAGAACTTAAGGATAGTCATGGCCAGGGGAAAAGTTCTAAGTCTACACCTGTTCCATAAGAAATAGGTAGGAAAGAACTGTGAAAACGGGGCTGCCAAAACCATCTCTTGATCTGCAGTTCAGTGCTTTATTGAGACAGAGATTGTGTCTTTGTGTTTAATAGCTCTTGACAGGCACATTATTGACTTACACAGTTAGTCTATAGTTATATTTTCTGCTTTGTTCTCTACTAGTCTTCCTAATATTCAGAATCCCTTTTTGACTTGTCTCTGAGACTTGAACTGATATTCTTCTAGAGCCATAATAATTCTAAGGTCTCTTATCTGACTGGCAATAGCTTGTTCGGAGCTAATCTTTGCAAGTATACAGTTAGGTCATTTTTTCCCATGCATAACACACTCATATAAACTGAACTCCATCTGCCATTCTATCATTCATACACTCAGCAATGCAAGTTCTTTCTGCAAGTCTCCATGGTCAGCTTTCAATATAACATATTCCATTCATTTTTAAACTTGAATCAATGTGAAAATTAATCCTGATATCATATCACGTCACTGACAAATATAGACAAATTTTGGAGTAAAAAAGACAAGTGCGTGTTTGGCCTGTAACAGTTTCCTGGCCAGAGATAGTGTCTCAAATAAATGAAATGAAGACATTGATCTTCACATTTGGTGTTTATCCCACACCAAAATTTTAAAAGAATGATTGTTCCCTCTGATCTTCAACGACATAATAGATTTAACGATTTTAAGATAAATATAACAGGAAACAGTATAATTGTAAATGGCTGTATTTTGAATTTAGAAGGGACTGATTGAAAACAAACATTGAGAGCAAAGAAATCAAAACAAAATCCAGATAAAAAAATCCCACACCACCACCTCGCCCCAAACAGGAAAAAGAAAACATTCAAGTGTTTAATGAAGCTCTTAGTCACCCCACATAAGAACCCACTGTGATCCATACAATGATCCTAGGCTATTACTCCCCTCCGTGTTTTTTTTGGCTGCGCATGATTTTTTGCATCTAGTTTACAAGTACTTCCTATTTTTCAGCTGAAGTTATATTTCTAAAGAAGACTGAAATATTGACTTTGTAATTTAGCTCTTTTTCTGTGGAAAATTTTGTATTTCATAAAAAGCCCAAACTGTCCAATCCCTGGTGTATTGGGAAGTGTTGCTGTAGGTCCATCGTGGTTTTATGACCACAGATTTCTCTGTGTCTCATCCTTTTCTTTATTGTCAAGGACTCCTCGGATTCACAACCTTCGTTGCAGAGGCTGATCCAGTGCACAACACTGTGTGACATGGAAGACTACTGCTGACAAGAACTGGAGAAATATGACACTGAACTACAGCATTTTCCAGTAAAAATCCTTTTTAGCCAAATGCTTATCAGCCAAGGTCTATAGTTTTCATTGGCACCTGAGATGAAAAACACTTTTATCATTCTAATTTAATTTCTCTACAAACTAAAAAACGTTTTCAAACACTTGCAATGCAGACAGATGAAAGTGGTTCCGACCAGCCAAACTCATTATTTTTGTCACATCTGCAGTGACAGTGCTGTTTCATTATTGAATCAAGGGAAACTAAGTGAAAACGAACAAAAAAACCCCACAGAACACCCCAACATGTAGTCTTAAAAAATGTATTTAATTTCTTGTTTCATTTCTGTTCTTCTGTAGACACATTTTTAGCCCCTCTCAGATTTTCTAAGCTTTCAGAAATATTACTACATCTTTAGGTGAGTTAAATATGCAGTAATTAATCCAAACTAAGGCTACAGCTATATCAATGATTTTTTGGTCTCTCTCCTTCCTCCAAATTCTGGAGAGAAACTTCACATGTAGTACTAACAGTGAAAAAAACCAACCCATTATTATCTATATGGGCCTGAAGACAATATTGTACTATTTTTGGTTTAGATCAGTTACCTCTTAAAGAAGATTTGGAAGAGCCATGATTCTATTTCCAAGAATGAAACACAGATTCTCTCCAGAGGATACTGGACAAATAAAATAAATAGGTATAATGTTGCATAACTAGATGTTATAACTGTAAACCAATTATTTCAGGTACTCCTGCACACTACTATTGTTTGGAGTTACCTTATATGACAGCAGTGTTACAGAACTACTCCAAAATCTTCCACACAGACAGATAATTTGTGTATATCCAAAGGTATGATATTTACTTCCATTGTATTTTGACAGCTACCCATACGATCATGCATTATGATTATTCAGTATCTCAAAGTTGTTGTCAGCCACTGCAGTTTACCCAAAATCATTGCTTTCTGGTCTCTTGCCCGTAGTTCTGTTTCCCCCAAACAGTAAATGCAGCCAAACAAATCTGTTATGTTCCTTGGCATTTTGTTTTTTGACAGAGCTACTGAGTTATTTAAAAAAATAAATAAAGCCCTGAATCATAAAAGTAAATGGGATGTAAAAATAAGAAAGTATGTTAGAAGTTTCTTTTACAAACAGAGTGAATTTGAAAATTTTAGGGAAAAATATTCCTTGTTTACCTAGCAGTCTTCAAATATGGTGCATTTTCCCCTCTTGGTAAGCATCTTGAAGGGCATCCAAGGAAATGGTACCATAGTATTTTCTATGCTGTGATCCTAAAAATTGAATTGTGAACCAATCACTTCTCAACGGACTTGTTTCCAGCTGGGAAAATTGCTTTGAATGACAATCCAGCCAATGTCAGGGATGGGGATGTGAATTACCTCCAATCCTATTGCTATGAGACATGCTGTAATGTAGGTTATACTATTTGCAGTACATAACTGAGTATCTTTTGTAGCTCATACAGACTGCTTGTCATTTTTCCTGTGGCTTTCTGCAGTCCAATGGATTACACTCGTATGTTTAAGAATGGTGCAGAGAAAGTAAAAAAAAGGTATTACCTATCTCTTGCTTTACAAGAAGTAAAGGTCATCCTACTGAACAGAATACATGGATTTTTCACATATTAGTAATGATTTACACTATTAAAATACAAACCTCATTGCTAGTGGATGAACTCAAAAGTATTGCTGAGTTCAAAAATGGACTTATTTCCTTATTTTGAAATGGAATCAGTACTCAATCAATATCTATGAAACAAGATGGTTCAAATTCGACTTCCAGGTTAGGGAACATCCACAGTGCTGTTTGCAAGATTCTGGGAAGGTATACCAGAGAAAAGGAAGATCTGTATATTCTTGGTTTCTTATATGTTTTTTCCCTAAGCATCTGTTACTGGACACGTCTGAAAAAAGATGCAGAACAAGAAGAACCTTTGGTTTGACCCTGTTCTTGTCTTCATATTTTATCTACTGTATGCTGTTAAATAACCATCTTAGTTAAAAAGTGTGTCTGCAACAGCAGAGCTCATTTATTTTGTCTCACTACAGGGGTACTGACAGAATGGCTGTCTCCTCCTCATCAATTAGATACAGACACTAAAGGATTATAGGATGCTTTGAGAGAGGGAAAATACTGGCAGCAGATTGACTGTGTCTCGAAAAGTTACCCTAAAGGACCTAGATTGCTGTGTATACAAAAGCACACTGTTGCTATCCAGTACTACTGATGTCATGTGTGTCACTGGGCATCAGAGAAAATAAAATGGTTAGCTGATGTTTTTAATCACCTTGAAATCTCAGTTATTGAAATACTTGTTTCCCTATCAATTAATCTTTGGACATTTCTGATGCTGATTTTATATGGGTACCCAAGTGAAAATACGGATTTGTGAGAGTATTCATTCTGGTATGCAGTATAATAGTTCTATGGATGCTAGATGTTGGGATTTTATGGATTTTTGAATTAATTTAGCTTAAAAGCATAGTCTGATGTAACCTAAATTTAATGAAGATGAAAGAGAAATCTTTTTCATACACAACAGCTTGTGTACTTTTCATTTGAGGAACTAATTACTTTCCAGCTTTCAAAAACATCTCTTTTGCACACATTTCTACCTACAGTATTAAGGAATGACTCAATATTTTACCTTCAGATTCTGTAGAATTTCTATAGGTAGATATTTTTTTCTTACTTGTACCGTAGATGAAATTACTAAGAAAACATCTAAAGCTTCAAAATATAGAACTCAAGTGCATATAGGTTCACTGGATATTTTGACAGAGAAAGGATTGAGCTACTTAAAAATAATGGTCATTTACTAAATTTTGCCTTCAGTATGAATTGTGAGCGCTCACAAAGTTGCTCTGTCCAAAGAGGTTGCTTGGAAAGAGTGCCCATCTGCACTCCCATCAGTGACTCCCTTAGTCATACCCTCCCTGGGTTTCTGAAAGGACCTGGCTCACAGGGAGCACAGTCAGGACTAGAAGAGTGGGTTTTCATCTCAGACTTTGTAAGCTTTTCCATCCTCATATACTCTTCTGTTTGATTTGGTACTCTGCAAAGCCTTGTAAGGCTCAGGTTACTCTTGCAAAGCCTCAGGAACTCCTGACCACTTTTACATTCTGATGTTGTTCAACACTTTCCTTGCTATTTTTTCAGCTCAGCAGTAGTATTCAGCAGTTGTCACAGTCCTGCCTTATTCCCTAGACTGTTTGCAGCTATACAGTAGTCTAGTGTACCTTTACAAAATAAATTCTAGAAGCTGCTCTTTCAGACTCGTCAGCCTTTTAACTTCTCCAGAATTTATATCCATTTGAGATTCACATTCTTCTATCTGAATCCTAATCCTATCTACTAAGCTCTGTCAGTTCATTGAAATGATCCTGTTCTCTCTCAATAATTATACACACATGCAATTCTTATTTACTAAAAAAACCCAAAGTTCTTTCAATTTTTTTTGATTCCTCTTGGAGCCACTTGACTTCACCCTACAGATTCCTGTTCTAAATCCTTTATGTACTTTAAAGAAGAAAAATGAAATAACTTTGCATCATATTTCTCTGGCAAATTCTTTGCTTTCATTCCCATACCTGCCATAACATCTCAGGACTTAGCTACATTTAAACTCTGCTTTAAAGGAAACAAATATGTTTTGGAATTGAAACTGGGGATCAGCTGTGCTTGTGAGGCTGGAAGTATTTCTGTGTGCTAGAGCAGTAAAGCAAACAGTCAGAACCTGCCATTAAGAAAACTATTCCTGAAAAATATCAGATTTCTGTTTCATTTCACTATATTAATGAATAGGTCTCCATTTAGAATGACATTGATGTAGTTAAAGGACATAAACTTTTACTTTACATTGTATTTAATGCATGCTTGTTTGGCTGTAGTTTAATCTGTAAGTTATGCTGATTTGTACCAACCAAGCTTTTTTTATGGGTTTTATTTTATTAGCTGACTGCTTCAATTCAGTTGCCATGTTTATGCTAAGTACAGTGGACTCACTGTACTCAATTTTTGAAGCTGAGATATTTGAATTTAAGATATCAGCCCTTTTCTCAACAGGTGGTGAAAGTTTTGGAACTCATCAAGAAAGCAACGTCCCCATTGGGAAAAGGAAAATATTCATTTTCAAGCACTAAAAATGTAGTTTATCTTGCATTTAACATTTCAGAGAGCTGTTAGCTATTGCAATATTGAGTAGTAACAAACAAAAGGACAGAGCTCAGACTGTGACTTACAGAGTAGAGACTTATCTTTTCGTGTCTTTTTTTTTTCAGCTTGCTGATTATTCAGTGATTTTTGTATTTATTTTTTTCAAATGAGTGTAGTTCCACGTCATTTATCACCCCTTCTTTGTTACCTACTTAAGACCAGAAATTCTCATCCAACTGGAGGCTGAAAAAGAAGTAACACTTTGAGTACTCTAATGTACTGGAGATCTGTTTAGCATAGTTGTTCACAGGTCAGATGAAGAGAGCCACAGAGAAGGTAAGGAGTGTGGCTACCTTAGAGCCTTGTAGCACAGAAAGGATGACTGCTGCTGGTAGGTAAAGGTCTTGGAACTGATCTTTTTCATAGGAAAATTCAGTGGATGGAGACAAATATGGAAAAAAGCTGAGATTTATTGAGCAAGGAGAAGTCTGTTCAAGGTTTCTTCCACAGGAAGAGAGAGATAAAAGACATGTGCCCTTTCCAATTCTTCAAGGGAAGAGAAGTACCCTGTTGCAAGTTTTCTTTCTGGAGAGACTCCTCCAGAGAGACAATGGTGTTCGATGACTGTAGATCTTCCCTTCTGCCCTCCCAGCTCCATATACACATACATGTACACATGCACCCACTATCAGTAAGACTTGCAGCTTGCCAGTCTGAGATACATTTCACTCATTGTCTATCTTTTATCTTCATTTGTCCTCTTTTTCTTCTAAAAGAGACTGTGCAATAACTATTCCTGAAGACTTTCAAAACTTGCCTTGACAAGGCTCTGAGCAAACTGATCTCGTCTCAAAATTAGTCCTGCTTTCAACAGAGTTGAACTTGATGACCTTGAGATCCCTTCCATCCTAAATTATTCTATGATTCTTATGTCAGAGATGCATTTTCTCTTCTATGAAATGATACATGCCACTTCACTGTGTGATTTCACATGACCCAACAGAATCATCTGCTAGCCTTCTCCTGCAGTGTTCCCTTGTGGGAACCCATTTTCATTTCTGAATATGAGCACAAGCAGGAACAGTTTTCTTGCAGCAAAGGACATTAAGTGTCTTTGATGCAAGAGATCAGCTCCAACCACTGTTCACTGTCTGTTCAAAATAAGAAGAGCACTGGAATGGTACAGAAAAGAATCTGAGCAGACAGATAATCCTTAGACCATTTCACTTCTATGTGTTTTCTGTGTTCATCTTTGTATCTTACCGTTCCCTATTCTCAGGGCACTTGGTTCACTGTGACATTAATTTTCATTCAGTTAGCAGTAAAAAGGCATTTAAGTGCATTCTCGGATATAAGTTCATTATATACGAGAGATGGTATGGAAAAGCCTTTCATGAGCAGTCAGGGAAGAAAAAGCGTACCTATCTATTTGAAATAGCATTGTAGATGTGATTGCCTTAGATAGGGGGAGCATGGGCTTGATATTCAGAGTTGGGGCTTAGGCTTTCCCTGTGAGGACAACGAGGGTTATGAAACTAATGGAGATGGAGTTAAACTGTAATGAAGATTTTAGAGGTTTTATTCCTAACAGGGTCTGCTCCTGATGCAATGCAGTACCGATACATGCTGCCATCTAGTGCCGCAGGGGAAAGCAGTGGGCTACTGAGTTCATGATTTTCATGGATGCTGAAAGAATAGTAATTTTTGTTCTTTACTACTATGAAGGCTTTCTTATTGCCTCAGTCTTAACCTTGCAATTAACCTTATGGAAACTTGCCTTTTACTCTGTCAGGAATGAGTACAACTGTGCATGGGAGGGAGTTGCAGACAAGGGACACGGTGGGGGCAGGGAAGAGAAAAACAAGTGATAAACAAGGCTGCAGGCAGCAACCAGACCAAAAAATACACTGATTACCGTTGCAGTTACCTTGCTGCTCAAAGAATCAGAACAAGTGCAGCAGAGTGGCCATCTGAACCAGAACAAATACAGCAAGGGATGTAAGTGGAGAGTACCGTGACCTTGAGGGGAATAGCAAAGGCATGTAGAGAGAAAAGATGAGGAAGAAGTGTTTGTGCACTCACAGAAGGATGTGTGATTTAGCTGCCAGCTTAATATTGGCTAAATAATACAAATAATTCATATTTTCCAATTAGTGGTTTAATAAATAAATATGCATATATTAATACAAATAAAATTAACTGAAATCATCAAAGGCTGCTTGATTAACTAGCCTCACATCTGCAAAATGGCTAGATTCCCCAAAACAGTCAAAGATCTCAACCACAGGAAAAAGCCGTGTACATGAGAAACTATTCAAAATAGCTATATGATGCATAGAAAGGGGCTCCCAAAGCATGCTGCGTATCAACATAAGCATATCATAACTCATTATACTTCATTGCAAAAAATATAAGAAAAAGGCTTTGAATTCCAATGACAAAATACAAACATGGCTGTATGATCATTTTTCCCTTCCTCAAAAAACCTGAAAAGAGTATTCAAAAGAAAATGGCTATGCATTTGCATATACATTCTCATTTGAAATATAATTTTAAAGGACTTTTATTCTTCCCCAAAATTAAGAATATAGTTTTGATAAAGTGATCTTTCAACATACACCTGTACAATCCCTCTTGGCAATTTGCCATTAATTAAAATTACTACTTAAACATTAGCAGTGTTTTTTATGAGCTGTCTTTATTTACAGAAATAAAGAACTATAGATTTTTAATTGATTTTTTCTTCAGTTGCAAAATCAAAACTATGCCTTTATTTTATGTAGTTACTTCTCTTACTGAAACTAAAATAATATGCAGACAAAGCAACATATGGCACCATAAGCAGCTTCAAAATATTCAAATTTTGTTATTTCCCTCCACAGAGAGGCAGCAGACAGGCACATGCACACCATACACAGAGACTTGTCTAAAGTGAAAAATCAAGTTCCCAGGCAATATAGAAAAAGCATATACTGAAGAAGCGAATATTTTTTCAGAATGTAATTACACAGTGCCAAAAATGTATCATTGTCAATCATTCCATTAGATAAGACTTTAAAATACCAGTTTGAGGTTAGAAATGTTGAGCATATTCCTTCAAATAAGCAGAAGATTATACTTCAATATCTCCTTACTGCTATAAAATATTTGGGTCTATCAAACAAACTGATTTCAAATGGACAAAAATGTACCTACTGAGCTATAAACATTATATAAAGTTTAGTAGTATTCACAGAGAAATTAAAGAAATAAGATATTTTTCCTTAGACGTTTTAAGAACTACTGTGGTGGTGGTTGAGACACTTCTTCACATGTCTTGGGAATATATCAACAAATAATTCTATATTTGATATAATTTTCTTACCTATGCCATTTTTCAGGAGATGTCATGTATCTGCTTTCTGTGTTGTAGAAATGGGTCACAATTTTTTTAAGCTTTCCCCTATAAAGGCAATTGTTGTTTTATCCAACTGTGCAGATCTCAGTAGGAGCTACAAAACCTCCAAAAATATGAGCTTTCTTATATTATGAAATGTCATGAATCAGACCAGCGAGAACCAAAGAGGGGGCTGGGTCTCACCGGAAACAGCCAGCAGTTCTGTAGAATAATGAAAAAGTTAATCACAGCTTTGCCTATGGAACGCTGTTAGCATGCAAGGACTCAATCATACTTTTTCATCCTCTGAGGCTGTGTTTGTATTAACTGTCTTGGTACAAATGACTGGATACATAACAAGTGCCTGGAAAAATCAGGCTGCAAAACGTCATATGTTCCCCGATTGGTGTGAGAGGCGTTGTTTACAGAGACAGTTACAGTTTCTGAGACCACCTGAGATTTCTTATTGTTGTGTTACTGTTCTTCCCTTTGACCCTTTTTATCCTTCATGCACAGAAGATTACCTTTCTTGGTTGAGAGCTAACCAGAATTATCAGGGAATACACGTGACCAACACTTTTGGGAAGCCAAGCCATGTCTAGCTGACACAAATTTAATTCACTATGGAAATAATTCTGATTACTTTCTGCATTTCTCTTACCAGTAAATAACAATCCAAACAAAACCTCCTAACTGCTGTCCCAGTATTAGCAAAGTTAGTTTTCCAGTAGACGTTGGCACCAATCACTTCTTAAAAGACAGCATAGCAAATCAAATCCCATGACTCTGCTCCTACCGTTAGCATTCAAAATCATCAGCTGAACCATATCTTTAGCTTTCCATGTTGAACAATATTGTCATAAAAGTCTTGACAATGAATTTATAATTAGCAAAGAGTTTTAACAGACATAATGAAAAAGTCATGTGAATAATTTGCTCATAATCTATTTTAGAACAATCAAAAGGTAAAGACAGCATCACAAGGATGATAACAGCTATGTAGCATGCAGTTTAGATGGGAATGTGATTCTCAATAACACAAATAGTAAAGAAAAAGAGATAGCATAAAAATGAAGATGTTTCTATAGTTTTAAAAATCGCTTTGTACTACTCAACGGGAGTGAGTCAAGTTGCCAGAATCCGCCTGGAGCTAGAAACCTATACAGCTGTATTTTTTTGAAATTAAATGTTTCTGTGCCTATCTGTTCACATTAATTGCAATACTATGGACTGCTGGAGGCACTATACAAAACAGAATGAATAAAGCTTGAAAACTTGTCTTCCTCAGAGACACATTCTCTCGAGACCCAACACTGAAGTCATTGCAATGGCATTTGGAGATTGGCCACAATGTTGAGAAAGGTTGTTTTGCTTTTGTTTTCAGGACTTGTTTAGCCCAGGCAGAGTGCAGACTGTCTCCTGGTTCCTGATCCGAGGTGACAGAGTTCACTGAAACGTCTCCCTTTTATGGGAGCTTGTGCTTTTACTTCACCTTAGACGTTTATATGACTGCTCCTAAAAGCGTAAGTAGTCTAGCTTGGATGATGACTGCCAGAGTACTTCTCCTGCCTCCAAGCCCTAACTCTGTTGACACTGGGTACCTGTGTTTCTTCTTTCTGTCACGCCTCACCTTTTCTGAAAGGATTGTCAGCATAGCATTTTCCAGTCCCATTTGACTTAATGTTGCCTTCAAAGATGTCAAGGTCATGCTGAACAGATCAGGTTCACATATACCACTTCTAAAATAATATAGATTTTTTTCTGACATGTCATAGATGACACCAGTGGTACCCCCATTCTTGGCCATTATTTCAGGTACTCCAGAGAATAGTTATTCACTGGACAAGACATGGAATAGGCAATTTTATATGGTTTTCCGTGTTGTGTGGTTTCTTGATTCATTTTCAATCAGTCTGAAAAGATCTCTGTTGACAGTACAAACCTCAAGCTTATTGCCTTTAGTCTTACCAGGCAGCAGATACTGAATGTTTTGGACTAAGTCAGCTTGGAAAAATACTGAGAAGAAATAGTCATTTTATTCTTCAGAACAATTTTTTTTGTACACACTTGCATCTCTTTTTTTTTTCTTTCTATAAATCATTTTACTAGCAAGAATACATTGAAAGAGCGTTTTATATATGTATTGCAAAAAGCTTACAGACTTTCAAACCGCAACTCTACACACGCATAGACACTGCAGAGCCAAATGTATGTCTTCTGCTGTATGTCTTGCAGCTGTACAACTGGTCTGGGGCCTGTTTGGGATTCTCTTGGCACTACTTGAATTTTAGCAGTTGTTCTCCCCCACATAAGGAGCAGACACATCTTTAACCAAGGAATTTAAATGTATAATTCTTCCACCTAATTGCTCGTGAATGAGTTAGAGATCAAGAATAATTCACAAACCCTATTCCACAGATAATGATAAATTCTAGAAAATTGCAGTCAAATCACATATAATTCCTGAATGGAAAAAGAACCGAAACAAATCAGTGAACCAATTTGTTATGATTACTTTCTCCTCTTTCTAACACATCTGAAATCTGTTATTGAATGTTATTATGCAACATTCAGATACATCTATAGTAAAGACTGCATCCAGTGTTTGAAAGGTATCTTTAGTAATGGTTGCTTTTAACATCCATATCCTACGCTACTGGAGGATTTAATATAGCGCAGAAAACTGTGGTCTTTGGCATAGTGAAGATAATAGCTTAACTTTTCTGCTTCTAAAAGTTACCTGCACTGCCAAGGAAACAAGATAATGATCTGGTCTTTATGACAGAAAGTTCAGGATCTAGCCCACTGTCTTATCTCTCGCCGTAGCAGACTACCTTTCAGCAGCTTCAGCCAGGCTAAAAATATATAACATGAGTGCAGCATTGTTTCTAAATAAAAAGACTTTCAGTAAAATTAGCAAAAGGCTTACAGACCAATTTCAAACAACCACACTAAGCTGAAGTAAGACTCCCTTTCTTTCTAAAGGTTCCCAACGGACAGAATACCCTTTGAATTCTATGGTCATCTCACAGACCTTTGCATAGTAAGACATTTTTCACACAAGATGTCTGGCTATTTGGATACAATTCAAAAAGAGGCTTATGCTTCAAAGGGCAGGAAAGCTGACTTAAGCTTTAGAGTAAATACCAAAATCTCTTATCTTTCCATATTTGTCATATGTTATAATCCTTGCAAGAGTGGCCTCTGCAATAATAGGAAAAAATTCATAAGATTGGTTTGACAGACTAACAAAGGCATTATACATAAATGCTGGTTAGGGGACAATTATGGGGGTTTTAAGCTTTAGAAATGATAAATGCTCATCTATATTAAAATGTACATGAATTTCCAGTGGGAATGTTTCATGACACATAAAAGTCCTACTTCTGAGGACTGATTTATTCTCTAGCATACATGAAGAAGAAAGTCCGCCCTGGGTACTACAAGGGCAAGGACAGAGAATTCCTGTGTCCAAAAATATTTTTTTAGTGTTTTTTTATATTAGGTACTATTTTTTATGGCAAAATCTGTACTTGATGGGTGCATCACTCTAAGCTGGCTGATCCTCCTTCCAAATTTTGTCTTGCCAAAGAAATGGCCAGTGACAATTCTCTAAATGCAGTACTACGGAGATATTTTGTACTGACTCTATAGTTTGGCTATAGGTGTGACAGCTTATACATTGTGATTAAACCCTAGCCTTTTTTTCTCCCTCTTACCTGAATTAGATTAGTTTCCACATTAAAACACTAATACTTTAAAATAGATCTGTATTTCCCTAAGATAATCTGTCATTTAATTTAAAGGAAACATTTGACGGTGATTCAGTTTAGGAAATTCCTCTCTTGAAAAACCACACTCTTAAAATATCAGTTATACAAGTTCACTGGAACTCCATCTGATTCCTATGCTGCTTTCCATAACAGAACAATTTTCATATGTGTCACTGATTCATAAAGGACTGCTGCTTTTGTACAGCATAACTAAATATAACTCCTTGAGGTACTCTCTAAACAGACATCTCTACCTTAACATCTTCCCTCTAAACCCAAGAATTATGCTGCCTTGGAGCTGACCTGCAGAGTTAGCTGAGAAGCCCTGGGAAATTCATGATCCCTGTGAGAAAGCAAGGTGTGTACTCCCATTTCCCAGCATCATCCTTACTTGCCTTTGCCTTTCTCTGTGAGTAAAAAGGGTGCAGACAATATAGCCGTTGAAGAACTGGGTCGGTGATAGAAGTGAGCTTAAGTAAATATAAATTTTACGTTACCATACTTATGTATTTAGTTGCATTAAGGAAAATCTTAATGCAACAATATTTATATAAAGTTTCATCCTGATCATAGCAGATGTAATTTGTCATAGATTTTGAGATTGTTATAGTAAGTCTTCTTAAACCAATAATATCCTTTATCATTATTATTATTTCTAAAATGAAAATACAATTATTGTATACTTACAATAGATATTAAATACATGTTGTACATCAGTTTTCATGTGCTAGGATACACTCTACAGAGTGCCAACAGAAACTATAGAAAAAGGAAGGATTGTAGAGCTGTCCCTTTTTTCTGCATATTACTACTTATCCGTCACTTATTTAACAATTAATACTAGTATTTTTCTAGCATTTTTTCTTTGCTTTTTTAACATTTTTTTTTTTAGGTTGCTATCTGCAATTATACAAGAAATACGTTTTCCTATGATGTTTTCTTTTCATATGTAACATCTCACTAATATACCACAAAGAGGTGCTCTAAACCCACAGTAGCTGTTGAGAGCAACTCTATCAAGAACAGATAGGACTNAGTACTACTGATTTTAGGTTTTTTGGTTTTTTTTTTAATATTTCTCATGGCAGCCATTGCGGTAAAACTTGTGTCCAGCAGTCAGAACTTAAAATAATGAGATTCGTAGCTGTCACCACATTAACAAGTCAGGTGAGATTTATTCCATGGAATAGATTCAGGCAGAATTCTCAGCTATCCATCATATCATTTTTCATAAATAATCTATTCAGTTGGATAGAATGTCTTTTCCCTGCAGTAATAACTATGTAACAAGTTAATTGTTTGGCACTATTTTACAAGGGTTTCTGCCCTGACAATTTTGGTGGATGTGTTTAAAATACACTTTTTGTGAATTATTCTGCTGACTACAGCTGGTTTATTTGCACAAGTAAAGACGAGCATATGTACAAGTCTGCACACAATCAGGACTGAAGAAATAAATTTCCCTTGAGATCTAATTTCTAAATCTTACTTTAATCCAATTGAAATTAGTTTTGTAATCCCAGACAAGTTTTAACAATTTTTCTGAATCCCAGTACCATTCTGATCATCAGAGAGGACAAGTGGGGCTGAGGCACAGAACTCTGANTAGTTTTGTAATCCCAGACAAGTTTTAACAATTTTTCTGAATCCCAGTACCATTCTGATCATCAGAGAGGACAAGTGGGGCTGAGTCACAGAACTCTGAATACTGTGTTATTCCTTGTCTGCATTACTTCATACTAAAACAGATGGGAACGAAACTTGGTTGCAGTCTCTGCAAGAAGTATATGGCTTTGACCTATTCAGTCTAAAGAAGATTCACCTGCTGCAGTGGCATCATCTGGGGGGTCTTCCTGTAGGTCTACATGGAGGCCACTGGATGTGAAAAATCTGAAATTCTGATTCTTCTTGAAAACTGTACCTATATATACCACTGAAAAGGATTTTTTTTCCATTTTGAGTTTGGGGAAGTCTGGATCTGAATCGAAATAAAAGTTTATCATTCAAGTTTATTTGGAAACACTACTTAAACAGCCCCATCTTTTCTGAATATAATTTAGAAAGCTATGTACATAATACAATGCATGTCACCTTCTGATTTGTGTTCATTTTGTCTTATATAGGCTAAACTGTATTTCTTTATTGGATTGTTAACAGTTCTCCCTAAAAACCTCTTTACATATGAAGAGATGTTTCATTCTCAAGATGACTGAATTTAAGCTTCAAGATTTAGCTCTGTATTTGTATTCCAATGTGAAAATATTTGGATGTTTTAAGCATTTCAATTTGAAAGATTTCAGAGGTGATTTGCATTTTGGTTCCATATTATTTATAGTGTAAAAGATCAATTCTGTATTTTGAAAGTGTACTGTCTGCAGTAATCAATATTTATAAATGTTTAAGAAAGAAAGAACGAACGAACTTCCAAAATGGTGTTCCTGCCAATATGATCTATATTTAATAAATGACTTTTCAAGCAGGTTTGATTTTTACTTCAGCAGGCTCTGCCCATCTATAATTGAAATATCACTTGTGCTTGTCAAGGTCTGCATGGTGCTATAATTGTTTTTAGAGCTATACAGCATTGGAACACAATTTGCTTTGGGACTGGTAGATAAGTAGGTAATTCAATTTGAATTCTTTAATCTAAAATATACAGACTTACTGTACAGGTTCCAGTTAAACACAGGATAGATGAAGCATGATCGTTTAGAGAGAAGAATGGTAAGATTAGAGATATTGAAAGAAATTCTGTAATTGAAGTGAAAGAAGATGAACATTAACCTTAGATACAGTTTTCAGACTGTACATACGCCTCAAATATCTAAATGATCATGCTGTGTTAGTATTTTTGCCTTGTTACTCTCATCAGGTCTGTTTTTAAGTGCTTTTTAAGTATTTTCTTCCATTATCTTTTATGTCTAGATGTTTGCTAATTGGAGGTTCTTTATAAGCTGTGGTGAATGCTCTCTGACTATAGAAAGCTTAGGCTGCTGTCAGGAGTACCGCATTGCCCGAAGTTGCATTAAGCAGAGCCTCATCAGCATTCAGCACCACAGCCATAGCGTAAAGCCTAGAAGAAGTGGGAAAAATACCTACTGAAACATAAGAAGAGAAGATGAAAAGACGCCAGTGAGCAGAAAGAAAAGCTCCTTATGTCTGCTCTGAAGCTTCTTTTTCTAATGGATCCCCCTCCCAAGCAATGTTGTGAGTGGCAGGTGATGTGTTCTGCAAATAGATCAGCAATGTCACTTCTAAAATTGTACCTTTTTGGCATTCAGGTGTTAAAGCCAGCCAGCTGGTAGCCAGGCTTTACCCAAGGCTGTATTATAGAAAAAAGAGTATACGTTAGATAATCTAGCAGCAATTACAGTAAAACACCTCTGGCTTGAACCAGAATCACTGTTACTGTTGCCTCCTGCAGTGAATTCTGTCACTATCGTGTTTGCTTCCTTTTTCACTCCCAGGTGTCAGGCGTATTTGGCTGGAATTATTTTGCTGGGCTGAGTTGTTGCACAACTTCTCCAGAAACTGAAGTGATTGTTAGCTCTCCAACAGCTCTCAAACACTGAGATCTTGGTGAAAAATTGCAAAGATATATATCGGATTATATTTTGAAAGGTATTGCAAAATGCATTAAATAAATGATGAGATATCCATTGTTAGACCTGCTCTAGTCACAGATGTAATATTTTTCTTCTTTCCTTTTTTCTTTTCACCATAATAATCACTGCAGCAAGTTGTAAATGCAATGAAACCCCCTGCTATCTATGATGGAGAGAACACAGAAATTGATTTATGATATTGTACTGTGCAAAGCTCAGGTGCAGTCATAAAATCTTGCTAGTTTCAGAAGTCTCTAGAAGAAAGCAGGAAGGGAAGAAAGCAAGCAAGAATGAAAAGAAAGAATCAAAGGACAAAAGAATAGAAAGAGAAAGGAAGAAAAACAGAATATTCCCCTTCTCACATGTAAAAAGTATAGGTGAAATTTGTATGTGCACAGATACTGTAATGGAATATTCAGTTCCTATTTGCACTTTGCATAATTCTTGTTCATCACATTAATTACCTAAAATATTTGTGTACTACTGTTACTGCCAGTTATTGTAACTACCCGTATAATTCCAGGTGTTGTAGGTATTAGTGCTCAGCTGTAGCTTAAGCTTTGTGCAGCTTCATGACTCATTTTTCACAGGCTTTCTGGAGAACTGAGAAATGCTGTGAGGAAAACCTACTCTTCTTCCGTGGAATCTTCCCCCCTAGTATCTTTAAAGGGTTTCAAGAGCTGGAGAACGGAGTTACTGTCATGGGAGAAAGGTGGGGCAATGGTTGAAACACAGATGACATTGTTACAAGGTGATTAGATTACATCCAGAGGTTGGGTGGTGGTGTGAAGTCCTGCAGCTGCAGCAGACAGAGACTGAGGAAATACGAAGAAAGAGGTTTGTTAAGAAAAGTGGGGAAAAGGGTTAATGAAGTATTCATGTAAAGGGGGAAAGAAATGAGGAGTCCTCCAGGCCTTTTCCTCTCTAGCCTCTCTCCTGTCCTTTAGGCCAAATCACTGTCTTGGTTTCACAGCTCTAATGACACCTCTGTGCTCTTGATGGCATAGTGATGAAGGCAGAGTTCCTTTGCTCCTGCCCACACCTTCATTCCACCAAGGTCTGACATTGCTTAGAAGGCAGAGAACACCCTCATTGATCCAGACAAGCTGCCTTTCATATCTGTAAGGAAAGCATATTAGAGTTCTCTGATTTCTCATTCTGTCAGTAGACGTAAAATGCTATAGGGATCTACAGATCAGCTCCTCATTAGCGAAAGTGTGATTGCCTGCAGTCTTCCAAAAAATCCAAAGGAAGTACCCACAGTATTCCAGGAGAATGAATTAAAAGATTGTTCTGTTAGTTCACTAGGGTCTTTGAAGGGTTGATTCAGCTATAGCAGCAGTGATAAAACCTTATTCCAAGGGAAAGATCGGTCTGAGAACAAAGCTTATGCTGGGGATTAGTGATTCTTATTTTGTGATTTTCAACTCTCAGGAAACTTTTCCTTCCCCTTTCCTTATCAGTACTGATCTTTCTTATGGGTGCCAGAACCAANATTCCAAGGGAAAGATCGGTCTGAGAACAAAGCTTATGCTGGGGCTTAGTGATTTTTATTTTGTGATTTTCTACTCTCAGGAAACTTTTCCTTCCCCTTTCCTTATCAGTAATGATCTTTCTTATCTGTGCCAGAACAAGGGACCTGCTTTTTCAAAAAGTAATTGTCAATATTATAAAGGTGTTTCCTCCTGGTCTGTGCTCACTTGATCTGTCTCAATAGCTATCTGTTGGTAGAGGGATAGAAGAAGAGAACACATACTGAAGTGTTTGTTATCAAAGCCAAGATTAAAACATGTTTAGGGGGGAAAAAAAAAAAAAGAAAAAAGTCCAGGTAACCAAATAACAGTACCTGATTGTCCCAGGTTGGTTTGATTTCATATTTAAACACTTAGCTTACATGCAAATATGTAACTTTTAACTTTCTGTAGCAACTTATATGTCATTGTTTTAAAAATTATTTTAAATTAGGTATGGAATAAAAAAGAATAGGTCTAAGAACTGTAAATTCCAAAAGCTTTAGAGCTCATATTTTAAGTTTAGTGTAATTTCAATGACTGATAGATTAAACATGACTTCTGGTGTGGTCTGGAATCTTATATGCATGGGACAACACCACATGTAAAGGGTCTACAAGTCAGTCAGAACCAATGACGCACTGATGCAGGAATGAAATTTCAGTATAGGAGCCATGGACAATGAGCGCTGTTCAGATTCAGAGTGAATAAAAATGAAATCTAACCCAGTTTTTGATTCACACAGAAGCTGCATTTTACTTACTGATAACAGTAATTCTTTGATCAGTGATGACATAGCCTTTCTTATGAGGTTATTCTCTGGTTGGATGATACAAGAAGATTGTTTCCTTAACTGAACCAAATGCTGCATTTTAACACTATTACACTAAGCAATTTATTTTTACTGAACCAAGATCCATTAGTGAAAATTATTAAATCTACATGCATGATTTGATACAACAGAAATTAAATCCCAGCAGTAGAACACTTTCTTAGCAGCAATGTTTCACAGTGTGCCTCAGCATTTACTTTCATTAGGTGTTTGGCATCTCTCTCCCTGCATGTTTTTTTAACAACAAGCTAGAACCATCCTATGACAATGTCTTAAACTCATCCAGCTTTTCCTGAAAATTTTAAAATATGTTTATTACTAAACATATTAATAGCAAAATGTGGCCTGCTAAATAGCTGAAGATGGCCAACACATTTTCACTTTCACCTATGTGTGAATCTAACAAGATATTGATACCACTTACCAAAATCTCCACTCTCTATCAAGAGCAAGTTTATTCTTCAACAAATCTGAGCTAACTGAGGGGACAGGGGCGATAATATGTTCTTTATAATGGCTTTCCAGTTACTTGAGTCAGTAAACTGGAAATGGGACCAGTGCCTCTATAGTTTTCAGAGCGTTTTTATCTAGCTCAGATGGAGAAGTAGAGTGAATCACTAAATCTCATTTCAAATCATTGGAGCTCATATTCAAATCAGCTCATACTGGAGCTGACTACTACCACTTTTTAAATCCTCCAGGACTACAATTAACTTAGACTACTCGTTCCTGAATGTATCATCCAGGAATGCTTATAGGGAAGGGAAACTGATGTTAAAGTTGAGTCCTCCATGATGAAGCCGTATTACAGCATGAAAGATGTGCCTAGAAAAGGCTTTCTTTACAGGAAAATAAAATATGAGTTTCTACATGAATTTTCTATTCCTAACAATTTTTTTTTTTTTTACACTTATCAATACTGCACTTTAGTATCTTCTGGGGAAGTGCTTAACAATACTTGGTAAAATTTGGTAAAAATAATATACTCCTGCTCCTTGCTGCTGAGTGAGATTTTTTTTTTTTTCTAACATTACAAAATACCATAGATACAATTCAGTGCCTCTTCGAAAACAATGATTTTCATTTTTTGGTATGATTTAGTAACTTCACCCACTTCAACTTGCAGTCTTAAGCAAAGAAAGAAGAAATCACATAGCTGTGTGCCAGCTGCTAGGACATGATGCGCCATTTCAGCGTTCAGCATAAAATATAGTCTATTTGCAGTTGATGTGAACTTAATATGTGATATGACTGAGTCAGCAGCACCTTCTTTACAAAGCAAAGTAGTGAGGCAACCATTTTTTGAATGTTGCAAAACACTCTAATGATTTTAATAATTTCTAAAATAAAAAAACACGCTCTTTTCAATTATTGCTAATGAATGAAGAAAGTGAGATGAAAGGAAGGAGAAAGAGTTTAAGACCCCACATTTTCCACTCCTGTCCAGTCCTGTGTAAATAAGGTCCTGATAATCTCTTTGAAATACTGGTATAGTGTGAGAACCTGCGCTTGGTTTTGAAGATACAGGCACAGACTGCACTGCGTATCTTATGCGTATGACTTCAAATGCAGTAGCAGATTAAAAAAGGCAAGTGGCAATGCAGACTCATGTATCTGAGGAGTGGGCTGAACTCTCACAATAACTCAAGTATAGCATATTTTACATAGGAGTTTGGATCACTACTGTGAGATAAGATTAATTTTCACGTCAAAATAACAAATGAGATAATATCAATGAAGAAATAATAGGACTATGATGTTACAAGGCATCATAATATGTTAAAATAAAAAGCTTTGAATACTTAATTCTGTTTTAATTTGAATATGTCTTCTGTTGGGGCAGTCAAGGCCTGCTGAACTGGACTGTAGCCAGAAAATGCCTGTATTGATGGTGTGCTTAATGAATGCTTCCTTTTTTAAAAATATTGCTATAACTAGTGAAATTAAAACATGTAGCATCTATTGTTTCTTACCTAACACTGAAGCCTCCTTTTGATAAAATGAATAGAATTCAGAATCTTATCTATTCAGGATTTAAGTGAACGTGTTCTGATGTGGAAACAGGATAGGCAAAGTAATGAGGATACCGCAAGCAATCTCTGTTCCATTAGGAGAAGATAAGGTGTCATTGCTTCATTTCACTTTGTCACTTGCTTAGGTAAGTGTGTTTGATATTAAAGGGTGATATATATATAGCAGATAAATTATGTATCTGCACTTCATGAAGGGGGAAAAGGTCCTGAGTGATAATGCATAGGATGTAGAAATTAAAATTCAAACCAAGAAGATTCCAGAAATCAGTTAAAAATTTGCTTTAAACTGTAGAAGGGTTTGGGTTTTTTTTTTTTGTAACAGTGCAGTCTATGTGTTTTTTAAGGCTTTTTTCTGTCTTACTTTTCTTTTTTTTTTCCAAAATATTTTCTGTGGTGTACATAAGGCAGATTATGTCTCATTCTTACATATTCTTCCTATTAATGAATATATTGGGAAATATCAGAGAGTAGATTTTCAGGAAGCCCCAGAACCAGTGTGTCTCTGCTGAATGCAGTGATCCAGAGGAGAAATTTCTGAATTGATACTGAATGACTGGCTCTAAGTGCCAGGAACAGTACAACTGCAGTGGGGTCAAGCTTCGGTTGAGCCATTTTGCTTTACAGAAAGGTTCAATTAACTGCTGTGGAGTGTACAGCAACTAAATTGTTCCAACACTCAAGCTGGCATATTTTCAGTGACAGTGGTCTCTATCTCTACACTGCATTGCAGTAAAGAATGTAGACTTTAACTTGAAATGCAATTAAAGTTCAGAGTTGCCTAAATAAAGAGAATTTCCCTTCGTTTCCCTAGTTGCAATGGTGAATGTTATCTCCAAAATGCAAAGTGGCTGGCATAGGAACTACCTGGACTGCGTTTAAGTCAACTAGTTTACCTCTATTGGGAAAAATACAGTATGACTGCATTCATTGTCAAACTCAGACAGTGGAGGAATCAGAAGTTTGGCCCTTTGTGTACTTGCTAAATTACTCTGTCATTTGGTATTGTACATTACCCAGTGTTTACTTTCTGGATGGTTCATTTACTTTCCTTTTTTTCAAGAGAATTCCTGTGGCAAAGATGATGAGAGGAACTTTGCAGAACTTTTCTCAGTTCATTCCTTTCTTTTAATACAGTTCATTATCAATGTAAAAAAAATAATGCCATAAAACAGTAATCTGCAGCAAACAAGCTTAGGGAATAATACACTTATAGGTACTGACCACAACACTGCAATAAAATCCAACCTTAGAGAGATTTCCTCTATTTTCTGCAGGATGATGCTAAAGAGTCAATTTGGTTTAGGTGGAATTAGCTGACATTTCCTTTCGTACTCAAAATTCTAAGAGATTCTTTCCTACCAAGAGTAATAAAACTCAATATTCCACCTGTTTTTTCCCCTTCAAGGACTTATGTGTGGAAAAAGGTACCAATGAGCTGTGTGTAAAAGATTAAGAATGGAACACACATAATTAAAGATCCATTTTGCTCATCACCCCAATTTAAGATAAAACAATGCTGTCATACCTTGTCCCTGTATTTGATTCCTCTCTGCTTAATCTGATGTTCCATTAAACTTGGAATGAAACTACGAGCCTGTGGAAACCTCATGAACTTCAACAAGGCCAAGTGCAAGGCCCTGCATGTGGGTTGGGGCAGTCCCAAGCACAAATACAGGCTAGGCGGAGAATGGATTGAGAACAGCCTTGAGGAGAAGGACTTGGAAATATTGGTTGATGAGAAGCTCAACGTGAGCCAGCAATGTGCAAT
>RSEF01000005.1:35100449-35113985 GCA_003993805.1 Himantopus leucocephalus | reverse complement strand
TCTTTAAGGTCCCTTCCAACCTAAACCATTCTATGATTCTGCTGACACTAGATGCCTGCCATGCCTACTTTCCTGATGCCTAAAGCTGGCCTTTACCATAATTGTGATTACAAGAGTAGAACAATATTCCTAACGGGAAAAAGTTCTAGGAAATATCTGTTCACACTAACTCCAAGAAAGTTAGGGGATGATTTGATCATAGTGTTGAAACAGCTAGATGGTACAGAATGAGTTCTCAGACCAGCCTAAAAAAGTGTGAAAGGATCCAGAGGCTGGAAATTGAAGATAGATCATTTCACACTAGGTTTGTTTGCATTTTTAGAGATGTGAATAACTAGCTACTCAAATTACACATCAAGATGGCTTCTCCATCATTATATTCATGAATGTATTTATTTTTATCTCTGAAAGAAATGGTCTTGTAAGGTTAGAAATTAATTCAGGGAGATTCTGTACTGCTCTACCAAGGTCAGTCCCATCTAGATTCAGATCTAGACCCAGATATGCCATCTGATCCTAAAAGAGGGAGCACAAAATATTTTGCAAGTCTATTCCCAAGCTTCGATGTGGCTTATGTAAGGTTTATTTTATACGATTGGCTCCTGACAGCCATTCATAAAACTTGCAGCATTTGCTATCCAAATAGCTTCCAGCCACTGACATTATATCCTCTAGCATATCTGCTTACATTCTGCTGTTGTCCTACTTCCAGATACCATTCATCTTTGAGCGCAGTCTTGCTAGATGCATCAATGCTTGCTCTGCTGATATCTTCATTGAAAGCACTCAGATATTAAAAAGAGCAGGTGCCATTTAAAAAAAAAAATCCATGTGATATGATATTTTAAAATCCTGCAGGTCTGTTCTAAACCTGCTAATCTTAAACATATGCATAAGATTGTTTACTCACTGACTGTTCATATTGCTTTCACCAGATTATTGTAAAAATATTAGAAATTAGTCAGCTTGAAGGAAAATTAACCAACAGCACTAAACCTGCCCATATTAACTATTTTACAGTTCCACTGTTCATATGCCTGAGATGATCTTTTCACAAACATTAAATCCACATAAATCGTCCCAGTCAAATAGGGGAGTGGATCCAGCTGTTCATTCCTGTTTCTGTGGCAATCCATCCCATCTTATCTCCCTTCCCCACCCTTATGTCCTATGCCACTTTTATAAGACTATGACTTTAAAACTGGCGGGGGAACTAACGTGGGTTAAAACTAATTCAGCACAAGACGTAGATAATTGATTGGTTATTGCAATCTGTAGTTGCTCCGTACATTCACTATGCATCTCCACAAACAATTATTCTGGTATTAAGGAATAAAACAGCATAGGGATGAAAACAAGTATGAAGAGCAGTCAAGTGTCTCTTTTGGGCAACAGCTCAGGCTCAAAGCATTTGTGAAACTCCTTGTTTTGCGCTACTACATCATTGCCCGGTGTGGCCTCGGCTTAAGCTTTAGGAATAATACAGCTGAAGTATTAGACATCTTCTTATCAAGGTACCACATCAATCAGCATTTTATATGTGCAGACTGTAAGACTATTATAATAATCTTGATTCCCTGAAAACTTCAACAAGAAGTACTTCCTTTTGATATAAGAAGAGGACATACGCAGCAGGATTTTTTAATGAAGCATATACAAATCACTTTCAAGATACTATTTCACATTAATTTTTTAAGAGTGGGTGAGTAAATAAAGTTAGGATTATACATCACTGAATTAATTTTGTTATCAAATTTGGTGGCAGTAGTGTGAACATCAACATCTATGAAAAAGAAATGAAATGTTATAGTACATTCTATATAAAATATTACTTCTATAAAGCCCAAATAGGCTGTAAAGTAGAAGAAAATTATGCTTGTATTTCCTTTACAGCTTATTTCTTTTTAAGTGATGCAGAAGGCAAATTGGAATTTTGCCTAGAGGGATCCTGAATCACTGTGGTCGTTGTTGGAGGTCCTTATAACTTTCTTACACTTAGCACTGTTATATTATACTTTTACTTGGCAACACTTGCCGTATTCTTTTTTTTAAAGTAGGTTAACTACGAGTCATATTGTTATAACACAACTGCATTGCTTTCCAGACTAAGATGTTGAGCTTGCAGAACATTAATGAAAACCAGCCAGAAGGAAACAGTGAGTCACTTAATCTAATATCTTTTTTAAAGCACCAGAAAAAAAATATCTCCAACACATTAGAAGTCTGTTTGGAAAGGGTAATGTTCAGTGGATAAACCACAGAGCTAGATAATCTGAGACCAGACTAGTTCTGCCTTTGTTGCACATAATTGCAATGTGACCGTAAAGTCCATCTGCACAGTACTTTCCATTCATTACCTATAACTGAGTAATTTATCTCACTGAGCCTCAGCTGTCTCAAAGTTAGGTACCTGTTTTAAGTTACTTATCTGGATTGCATCTAACTTTTGTCAATACAGACATAAACACAATGTTCAAATGTGACGAACCTTCCTTGGGAGCTCTCTCCATTGTCTGTAGAGAGACTGTAGCTTGAACTGGACACATCTACTTAAGCTAGGTAGAGTTAGCTGAGGTGAAGATCACCCTAGTAGCTCCCTGGTTAATATTCAGTTTCTTTCTGTATCAGCCCTCTGAGAATTTCAGATGTCATTAAATTAGGAGCGTGAAGTAGCAGTGGAATTTAGGCTGAGTATTTTGTCTTTAGGAACCTTTAACATCTCTCTCTTTTATTTCTCCTGGTTGCAAAGTAGGAATGATACCTGCCTGCTTTTGTAAAACCGTTTCTTTTTCATGCCTCATTTGCGATGTAAACAATAAATGCTAAATAAATTAAAAGCTAATGTGATTTAATGGACTTGGAATTTCTTGACTATCAATTCTGCACTGATATTGATCTGTATGTTGACATTGACACATGGTGACTACTGACATGTTTTGTTGCTGGAAGGCCACATACTGCATTCTTAAAAATAGGCTGCATTCCTATCTAGCCTAATTGAGATTTTGGCTAAGACTGCAGTGCAGAACAGGTCCCCAAGTCTACATGCTTAGAATCAACATCAATATTTGTTTAAAAAAAAAGAAAGAAAGAAATACACATGCGCTGAAAAACAAAAACCTCATTTCTAACTGAAATAAATCAGTTGCTTTAGCAGCTCATCCCTTTGGGACACCTAAAGGCAGTAGTTCATATTATGGACTAATGGGCTGCAAAATTTCAGTGTAATGACAGAATTTTGTTTCTGGCAGATTGACAGAATTTTGTTATTTTGGGGAAGGCTGCAGGGGTAACCATAGCATAAAAGTAAGGTCAACTCCAGTCAGATAATTTTTAGTAACTGGAAGATTGTGATGGTTGCTTGGCAACTACAGCAGATATAAACTAGTTTTTCCAGGTGACTTGGGAGACTTACAGCTTTGTCTCTTGGTATACTGAGAAGATTGCCTTTTAAAAGAGTCTGGCAGTCAGAAAGGTAAATTAATCATGGTTAACTTGGTCTGTGGCAGAGGCAGAGACTGGCTTAGCTGGGTTCTTCCCACCACTTTTTTTCCCTGCTTCCATGAAATGTTAATATATCATCTAACTCTTAAATTTAAGAGACTTGGGCTTGATTCCATTGCTGGATTTGGATAAACTAACACCATATGTGGGCTCAAAACTCTCTGGCTTCCCAGCTTCATCCCCTAAGCATTTCCCTCAGCCTGCAGAGAACACTCAGTGGGACCTACCCTCTGCAGAACTCCATCTTTAAGCCGTTTGTTATGCATTGGCACGAAATGATTACAGAAAGTAAAGCCTTCTCTTCTCATCAAGAAGGGATACTTATACGAGTAAGAAAATGATGTAAATTTAAAAACTTCTCTGTTTTGCTGGGTCATTCCCATTCTCTGTGACATTTCTCAATGCTTTAATTCCCATTGTGTCATTACAGAAGTAATTCACCCTCCAGATCAGCAAGTTGGATTTTTTTTTTTTAACAAAGGTTGTCTTACTGTTTTGTCCCAGCTATGGACATAGCATGCGTTTTAACAGGATTTCCCACACTGAAACCTTGCTGGATAAGCTCTATGAGTGCACAGAAAGTATTGACAGACCTAATTTGTTGTACCTAGTCACAGCTGGAATGGTTTTCTCTTCTGGTATCCTTCTTATCCTTCTGAAGGGCAACTCCTTCCAATTCTGATATGCCGTTGGGTGATTTTGTTGCTCTCTCAGCTCCTCTGGTATGTTCAGATTGGCCATAAGGTTGTCATGGATAAGGATTTAATAATATTCATGACTAATTCCCATAAATGTTGCTATTTCCATGCAGAAGATAAGTTAACTTGGGAGAAATTTACTGCATCCACCTTCAAGAGGATGCGGTAGGCTATTGTCTAGCTTGTTTAATAGTCAGTGGAAGATTGTCACTACCTTTTACCTACCTTGTGATACAATGGGTGTCCTGCTGATTAGATTAGACTAACTACTTTCAGAAAGCTATGGCTAGATGTAATGTATTCCATACTTGATGTTGCAAGCCCCAGTGTCCTGATAGTCTCACAGGCACCATAATCCTTTGACCCAGACAAAGTGCTTATTTCCACAGGGCATCTGGTAACAGTTTCACAGATGATGCAGCAATAGGTCCACGGTAAGGAATGTTTCTTTTCTCTACGGCCTGTTGTTCAGTATCTCAACCCTGGCTTTCCCATGTACACATTACTTTCTCTACCCTCTCACTCTAATCTGGATATCAGATCTTCTGAAAAACACTCCTTCTAGTCTTGTTTTCTGATATTAGTGTGTATCATTGAAAACAGTGATGTTTCACCATTCCATGGTTCTAGCTGATATTTTGTACTACTTCTGAATCCTTCCTCTTAGGTAACTGTACTATACAACTTCTGAGATAAGATACTATGTATTTTTAAATAGGGCTTCAAACTCTCACATGCTTAATTTCTCATAACCGTGTGGTTTAAATTCCATAAACTCATTTTTACAGTCAGGTTGGCCTCGTTGCAAATATTTCTTTAGGAAAGTAATAAAAAAAAATTGTTGGTTTTTCTTTTTTCCATTTTGACAATCCCTGTCAGTTTGTTTTGTTTTTCTGTTTGATCATTGCACTGTATTCCTTGTAACATGCTCCTTAGTCTCGTTACAGTATTAGGAATTTTATAGTAGCATTTTGCATAACATTTTCTAGAAATGCTCCATCAAATATTGATTTCTCATTACAAATGAGAGTTTCATTATACATTGCTTGTTGCAGGCTCAATGTAGAATAATTTAATTGAAAATCAATTACCATAAAATAGCTTACCTTCAGTAAAATTGAGTTCATGGATTTTGTTGGGATTGTTCATACTGTTTAATCAATGCATGTAGAACAAGTAACATTTCAAAACCAATAAAAAAGCAATTAGTGTCCATACTAGACTACCACTCCTTGTACATGATTTTCATTCATGAATGAGATGCTGTGTCTATTATCATTTCCCACCTTTTTACTTTACCAGTTATATTACCAAATTTGACAATTATTTACAGCTCACTGGTGAAGAATGGTAGGTAAAATAACATCTACTCAAAGACCTGTATGTTGTTTCACTTGTCAGTATATGTACTTTTTTTCAGCAGAAACATCTAGGATTTCCACAAAGATTTTCATTCATTCATTCATCTCTAATTTTGTGCTAGAAATTATCCATGTATATACATCTTCAGAGTGTTGTCCTGAATATAGCTTGTGTTAAATTTGTTGCACTAATCCATCACCTATTTTGAAGATAAGATATTTGGACAGCTGCTAACAGTCACAGTACCTACTATTATGGAATGTTAATTCTTTTTAGTGCCACCAGCTGCTATTGTTGAATAATTAATACATAAAAATAAAAGATAAGATTGGTGAATCATACGTACCACATTCAAGGCTTGGCAAGCATTTTTTAGCAGGCTTGTTTGTGTTGAGCAGACAAATATATAAAAATGCATTTTTGGTCACAAGAGCATTGGCAGAATTAGAGAGAGTTGCATATGCTTATACAAACATGCTTCCCTGAAAATATCTTCACTGTAAGTCTTCATGCAACTATGCTGAGAAGCACTGATGAATTTGGGGACCATCTGGAGGTGACACAGGTAGTAAGTAGGTGGCATAAAAAGTAAGTTATGAATACCTCTCATTCAAAGCAGTATCATACAAGTAATCTGTAAGTAGTAACACACTCACATACTGTCTTCATCACATTACTGAAAATGAAGAACAAACTCAGATTATTCAGGAACAAAAAAAATCTTAGTTATACATACCGCCCCACTAAATACTTCACCTAAGATACACTTAGAATGTGTTGTAGAATTAGACTTTTATTCCTAGTCTGTAGTTTAAAATATGGCAAATTTACAGTTAATTCGGTACTTTACCCTCCTTTACACATACACAATGGTGGCTGCAGTCCTTGTGTTAGAGGAAACACAGAGATGAGTTAGACCACAAGGGTAAACCCACCTTGTCTTGGGCTGTGTGTCTTGTTCTCTCTCTCCGACGCTGAACATCAAGGAGTCAGCATGAAGCATTGGTGTCATGCAGGGAAAAAATTAGCTGCCAGTACCACTACAGGGAACTAGAAAGTCAATGTAATGGTGAGATCAGAACATCTTAGGTCCATGGTTAATCTACACATTGCCAATTAACCAACTACAGTCATATACAAGAGAATAAATTGTAGCATATGATGTTTAGCACTTTAATGGGAAGTTCATGGGAACATATCTCAAAGGCAGTTTCATCCAATGTCACTTTTATTTCTCTAATACTTTAGCATTAAGCATTCTCTTTGCTCAATAATGTCTCATAATGAACTACTCTTCTTACACCAATCTGCCTAAAGAACCAAGAAATATTTTTTACATTAAACTGGAAGGCCCATTTTTTTTTTCTCCCCTCATTTTTTTTCTTCCCATTAACTTATAGGTATATATAGGCCATGTTTTTTCATTATCAGACATTAACACATTTAATCATATATTGTGCCACAGCAAAATGTTAAGTAGATGATGCTCATTTAGAATTCTGATTATGTCAGAAATTATCTGTATGTGATTTACACTACACCATTTGAGGAAAAAAACCCCGAGAAGTAGAAGAAAATGAAGCAAAGGAAGCTTTAGGTGCTAGAATGTACTTTAGTACAGAAAAAGTACAGAAATGTTTAAGTATAGAAAATTTAAAAATAGAATAAGAAAAATTTAGACAATGTAGAAGAATTCCTCTTTCTTACACTGACTTATTTATGTAAAGAATGTACAAATGATCAAGGTAGAAAAGATTTCAAGCATAAAGGAAAAAAAATAGAAAAAAAGGGACAAAATAAAAAATATCAAAAGGATCAAAAGTAGGCACATTCGCTGTATTAGCTGTGTGGTAAAACTAAGAGATCCTGCTGATAAACTAGCACAAGATGAACATCCATCCTATGCATTCATAAAACTATGAAGGTCACAGTAAAAAAGGTTGTTCTTGAGTCTCCCATTCACTGCATGACCGGCCACTTGGTGTAGCAGCCTATTACACTTGTCTGAGAGTTTGCACCTAGCTTTTTTCCTGCCTGAGTGATTGTCTTTGTTGCAGGAACTTGAAGATCTCGTGGTTCTTGTCAGAATTAGCTGCTCCAGAGATGCTTACTTACAGTTGATAGTTATCGAGGAGGAGCAATGGTATACGATGTTGCATACAAAATACTCACATTGCAATACTGCATACAAAAGCATTCAAGATAAATACCTTCTAGATATTCATCAAAAGAAGCACAAGCACAAAACACACAGAACTGGTACTTCGGTACTTGTATCTGGAGGCAGCTACACTAATCCTGAGACAGCACCCCTTGTTCTTGCTTTTCCAGCCTTCCATTCAGTATGGAGCAGCTATCATTCAAAGTCCTCTTTCACAGACAATCTCCCAGTCTGTCACAGAGTTGATATTATCTGCCTCTAAGAAGACAGTTCTTTGCTGGTAGCTTGACAGTAAAAGAATACGACATTTTCTTGCAAACTCTATTGCTAGGCCACTGGAAAGTAATATGGTAATCCTGCGGTGGAGGACTTGACTTTTTCCCAATCTAATGTTCACTGGTACATTTTGCTCAAAAAATTATTTAACTAATTTTAACTCTTCTGTCTGTAAGCCTCTTCACACAGACTATGGTTTCTCAAAAGTAGTTGTTCGAATAATTTGCCAAATATTTTGTGTTTCTGTATTTTTCCTCTCTGTGGTTAAATAACATTGTGTAGTTTCCAGTGTCAGTGTACACGTTTAGTTTCCTCCTCCATCTACAAAATAACTCTTCTAGGACAAGATAAATAGGTATAAAAATGATGTCAAATGATAACTCTGAATGACCTCTCTCAAACGCTTCTCTTTGGGTTAAGGGACAAATTGAGGGACACAATGAGGCATTAACCTAAGTTTTCCTTTGAAAAATACTTACTTTAAAAACAGCATACACTATAAATAGTGTGCTTACTTAAACCAGCTGACCTAACCTTATTTAACATAGTCCTAGATATAAACTGAGTCACTTTTTGTTAACTTCAAACCCCTGGCTACTCCCTGAGATTGTCTCATGACTATCTGAGAGCCTCAAGCCAGAGCCATGGAACTGACAAACGTTGCGAGCGCTGAGTGTCAAAGGACGCCTTTTGTCTACACGCAGAGGCAAACACCAAGGATGCTGCAGATTCAGACTGAAAAATATATATCTGGAGTAATAATTTGTAATACAGACAAAATCTTTTATGCTAAGGACATAGGTATTCTTGTGCCAAGGTGTTAAATATTTATGAGGGCTTTTAAGGAGATATGTTGATTTTCTGATGCTTTTGAAAGTAAGTATTATCAGGACGCATCAGTAGGTTTTGTCTGTTTCTAGTTTAGGAAACATACTGTGCTTTTCACCCCAGATCACCTTGCAATTCTCACATTCATCCCTATGTGACATAATGCAGCTGAAACCAGCCCTGGAGCTATTATGCAATGCTAATGCCTTTTTTGTTTATAGTGGAAATCAGCCATTTTCGGCGCAGCCTGGATGTTACCATTCTGAAGTGTCCTACAAAATGGCATAGGCATTTTCTCTGTTCATTCTAACAGCCTTACAAATCCAGTTTCATAAAAACTTAAAAAGAAGGAGTCATCCCAGTTAATATGGCTTTATTTTTAAAAATAATTATAATAAATTATTTGTTCTGTTATGTCTGAGGTTATAGCTTCTGTACTTGGAAACAGCAATAAAACTGATATGGACACTTCTTTTTTTTTAGGATTTGTGAATGACTGATAAAAAAGTAGTTCTTTTAGAAACATTAAAAAAGTTACGATGATGCCAGAAAGACAGAAGCCTATGGTAAGAAGAAACTATAAGTAGAACTTAGAGTTCTCTGCTCCTACTGAAAATCAAGGGGACTTCTACCCATGACTGCAGCAGAAAGGAAGGTAGGCCACCAGCAAAATGCTTTTTGAAAATCCCAAGTTTCAGGGAAACCTACAAGGAAGGTAAAAAGGACAGCACTCTGCAGATGAACGAGCAGATGAATTATTTGCCTTAGAAAGGAAAAAGCTATTCCTAAAACATTAATCACCAATGTTCCCTTTCTAAGGGTTGTTGCAGTGATATTACTGAACATCTTTAAGTGATGTGTGCCTGCTCTACTGCAGCAGGACAGAGACATACAATTATCGCAGTGGGGTTTTTTCCTTCAGTAAGGAGTGAGCTTGCTGAGAATATACTGGGAAGAATAAAAATGCCTGTTGTCATGCTGCATTGTTCTCCTTTCATGCTAAAATACTTATTTTGTGGTCATTTTCCAAAACTAGTCTGAGTTACTGGGCTCCATCTGCTGCATCAGTGGCATACTACTTTAGGCATGATGCGTTACTGCATCTGTCTTTATGCTAAACTGGAATGTGATCCTCCATTCAGAGTATGGGGAGACCACAGATAAAATGTCTTTCCGGACAACACAGCATTACAGAGAAGGGTATAGACAGAGAATTTTTTTCTTTGTTGTTGCCAATTATACAAGAGTTCAGTTCAGTCAATAAGCAGCTGTTTGGATTCCCTGAGTTTTGGGATAATAAGTTGGGCTTATTTTTTGCAAATTGTACACCTCTTTACTTTCAGCTAAATTTATAACTATATTCATTTAGCTAAATAATTTATTTTAAAATTTTCTCATTGTCATGTGACTGTTATTTCATTATTTTGAACTTTGGTGTTCGCATGTATGTAATTTTTCAGTAGAAATTTATAAGTTTAATAACTGTATATATAGTTTGAGAGTTTTGGAAGAGAATGCGTGAATTTGTCCTGTGAAGTCTTCATTCATATTATACCATAGACACTGTACAGCACTGTACACTTCTTTATTTTATCATGATGTCATCATCCATTCATTTGAAAGGAATTTTTAAAAAGGTCTTTAAGAGACCACAGAGCAACAGCGTCTAGATGGTAAATTGTATTACAAACAATTTTTTTCTGTTTTATCCACTAACGTAATCTAATTCTTAAAAAAAGGTTTTCATTATTGTCATCGCTAATCATCTGGGCAATTGTCCCCTCCTTTGGATAACACATTAACATTTTATTTTGCCTGCAGAAGTCTGGGGCACTCTAGCAATAGGATGGAAGACTGTATTTTCCAAATTGTCATTTGTTAGTCATGGGTTCTGACTGACAAAAATATGGAATCTAGATATTTTTTGGTCACTTAAACTTGCTTTATTTCAAGAAGTGATAGATGTTGTCAAAGAATAAAGAAAAAAAAAGCCACAGGATGGTGAGCCCACAGGATGTTAAGACATATGGGCATTCATTTCCATCTGCTTTTAATCATCTAGAGTTAAACTAAAGAGCAGGAGTGGTCTTTCAGGCATGGGATTTATGGTTCTGAAATATTGCACACATTAATTTTTATTGTCAGTTGATTCTTTACTGTATGATTTATAGTAGCTCTTTGGGTCAACATTAACCTGTTTAATAGGTTAGCAATTCATGAAGATTGGTTCTAAAAAATTATAAACTTCCTGTTAGATGGGAGGCAACATAATATTAATTATTAGAATAACAGATTTATAGTTTTGCTGCTAGTAGACAAATAGCCTCTAATGTATCGGTTTCTGTGCTAGAGGTATTGCTTATGGTTCCATGTTAAATCAGAACATCCAAAGACAGGAGAGAACAGGGATATTGAACAGTCTTTATGGTTATCTTAGTGGTGTGCAGTATTTGCCTGACCTTATGTAGGTAGCAGAAATGTTATTCAGGTTCACATGATATGTTTTTACAAATTAATCTCAGCTGCAAGTACTTAATAGTAATAAATATGAAATTTATTTAAGAAAATTGAGTCACTCAACACTAAGCATTGATTATGACTTTAAGCACATTAGAATATGCAGGTTTGTGGTGGAGAATTTTTCTACAAATAATTTTTCTACAAACCTTTAAGACTTGATCACTCATTAAAATTAATCGAAGGCTTTCTATGAAATCGAAGTGACATTGGATCATTAGACACAGACAAAGATCTTGCTCTTCAGTCAAAAGGCTATAATAAAATGAATGTAAGATATCTCCATCTTCATGTATTTCATGCCTTTCATTTCTTGCAACAAGAGCCTTACCCACTGCAAAAGGTAAAATAAATCCTGTTCATGCAGGGCTAAGAGAGATCGGAGAAAACAGTGGGAAACATGAAGACTTTAGAAACTGAAGAGGAAGTGTTTTACATGGAAAGGCCACAAATCTTACTTTCTGAGGAAGAAAATAAATCTGGCTTTTTTCCTCAGATGTTTTGCAATTGCTATTACAATACAAGGTCCCAGAATTCTGAACTTCTAACATATTTATGTTTTTATTGTTTCTAACGTGAAGAGAAATATTGACAGTTATCATATCTCCGCATTTCTAAAATCTGCTTTTGTTCCTATCCAGAAAATAGTAGTAGTTCATGGTTGGGGGTGGGAGGGATTAGGGAAGAGTGAGTTGTTACTTTTTTCCATTCCTTAAGTTTAATATTGAACTAACAAGGGAGGAAAGAAAAGCCAGTGAAAATGTTCAGATATTTTTGGAGAGTTGGGAGTCATTCATGAGTGAATCAATTATTATTATCTATAGGGAAATTAAATGGGAAAAAAGTCACCCCACTTTGCAGTGGCATTTTGGTCATATGACAGAATGTGGAGTCAGCTCGGGTCCTGGTGGTACGACAGAAAGAACCGAGAAGTGTTAAGAACACTACCATTAAATTTGTATCACTCCTGGTTCCTATTAGATAACTGATTTAGCATTGTGAGATGTAAGAAGTATAATTTTCTCCTCTGAAGAAAATGAAAAATGATAAATGATGTCAGCTGGTTTTTGAATAAAAGCCATCTCTCTTATTTTAAAAATTATTTCGTAATAAGTCATCTTTCACTGAAGAAATTTTAGCCAGCAACTGTTTATAAATTGTTGGGTTGATGCTTTTTTGTCACAAATCTTACACAGATTAGAGTAGCTGAAGCCTAAAGGGATTGTGACTGAGAGATACAGCCCAGTCTTTTCACCGAGGACAAATACCAGCTTTGTCTCATCTTTTCTGCATGGGCCATATGGAGGTGTTGCTGGGCCACTGTAGGAGGCATACATCCCCTCTCCACCCACGTGGAGGAAGCCGTGGCAGCTTTTCTGAGAAAAAGGCAACTTGCCAAACAGAATCATCCCCTGGGCTACATCCAGCTTGCAGGATACTGGAAACCATCCTGGCCAGAGCTGCTCGTGGCCACATTAGTTTGAGCTCTGAGAATACCATGAATCTTGCCTGAGCCCAGGAACTTGCATTTTACAGAAGAATGTTCTTGTCCTGATACTTGGGNGGGGGGGGGGGGGGGAGGACACGACACGGGGACGGGAAGCAGCATGTTAATTCTTCTGAATTTCTTTAATTTGGCATTTCAGACTGCACAGCTCTTGTGAAAAACTGAGTAAGATGAGTGCATTTTGGAGGGATTTCCTTCTACAATTATTGTTAAGCATGTGTCTATTGTTTTTGGTTAATTGAGCAAACAATGCCCTTGATAGTAATTTCCTTTCACGATAGTCAAAGGCAAGGTAATTAGTTAATTGCCAGAAGGGGTTGTTAACTGCTGGTAATGAACCACTATTGAAGAAATTACTACTACAGCACCATTAGATACGGCAAGCATGCATGAAGGAGAGAAATACTGTTTCTGATATTTCTATCATTTTTTGTGCAACAGAGTTGTAGCATATATTGCTGAGATATAGGGAAAAAATGAGGGAGAAAACTATTACCTATTAGAGGAAAAAAACACCTACTCTTAAGAATTATTCTTAATGTGGCTAGTAATGACATGAGTTTTCAAGACAATAGTCCAAATCCTTTCTTAACCTTTCATATTGGAATATTGATCATTTGATTCAGCAGTAAACACAATAACAATACTTCGCTAATATTTACATGATGAAGTACAGTGTAAAT
>RSEF01000005.1:35057119-35100349 GCA_003993805.1 Himantopus leucocephalus | reverse complement strand
TGCTGTAGGTGACCCTGCTCTGGCAGGGGAGGGTGGACTAGATGATCTCCGGAGGTCCCTTCCAACCCTGACTATTCTGTGATTCTGTGATTCTAATCTACTTGTGATTTTGTAAATAGATTTGGACCAGACCTACAGGATAGATGTTCCCATCACAAAGATTATCACAGCTCTCACTAATGACTATTCTTTGTTGTTAGATTTAGCAATACCCATGGTAGGCATGTCAAAAGAAAAAGGGTTAGGTTAGGCTTATATCAAGTATATGAAGATCAAAACAATTTTTAGAAGGCAAAATTATAGTGTAAGTGCAACAAAAATAGGAATTAAACATTCAGTCAAATTTTCAAGGATTTTTAAAATTCTAGATAAAGCACTAGAACTGCATCTATTTAGGCTGAATAAAAATGTCCCTTTGTACTGTATTTCAGATGTTCATACAGAATCCTGTAGTAGAGAAATTCAGTGTATTAAACCCAAGAACTATCTGTGCAGACTAAGCCCAGTGCAACAGACATTATAATTCATGAAAACTGAGTTCCCAGCTATACTGTCAGTTCACAAAATCACAGAATCACAAAATTAGAGAATGACTCAAGAAGGGCCGCACTTTTGAATGTCCTCAAGGTTGGAGACCCTACAACTGCTCTGGACAACCTGTACCAGTGCTCTGTGATTCCTGATACTCACATGGACCCTCCTGTGTTTCAGTTTGTGCCTCCTGGGCACCACTGAAAAGAGTCTGGCTCCCTCGTCTTTACACCCTCCTTTCAGGTATTTATCTATATTGATAAGATCCCCCTGTGCCCTCTCTTCACAGAAGTCCCAGCTCACTCAGCCTCTCCTCATAGGAGACATGTTCCAGTCCCTTAGACATTTTAGTGACCTTTCATAGGACTCTCTCCAGTAGCTCCACTCCTCTCTTCTGCTGGGGAGCCCAGCACTAGACACAGCACTCCAGTTGTGCCCTCACCAGTGCTGAGGAGAGGGGAAGGATCACCTCCCTCAAACTGCTGGCAGCACTTCTCCTAATGCAGCCCAGGATACAATTTGCCTTCTTTGCTGCAGCGTTCATTGCTGCCTTGTGTTCAACTTGTTGTCCACCAGGACCCCCAGGTCCTTTTCTGCAAAGCTGCTTTTCAATTACATATCATAAGCATATGCACATATGAGAAGTTGTCAAAAGGCAACACATTTATGCTGTATTTAGGAACAAAAACCAGAAACCAGCAAGCTGTATGGCAGCCTCCACCTCTTCTGAGCGATTCTGTCTGTATGCAAACAATCCACAGATGTCTCTCCTTGTCTGAACAGGCCTTTGAGGTAAGTTTTACATGCCATACATATACCAACACAGTCATCTACTAACTATCCACGTCTGCTGTGTAAAGGATTATCATTTCCTTTTACAAGAAGAAAAGTCCCTCCTCTTGCAAAATAGCATTCAAAAAGTTGACAAAAACTGCACCACCACATCAGAAGAAAGATCAGTAGAAGATTCAGTGAAATAATACTATTAACTATGAAGTTCCTAGCAAGCTGCAACAATATAAATAGTATGAGTTTCTACAAATCGGTATACATTGCCAAAAATAGTAGCTATTGTATCCTATTTCTCTCTTCATCACAAATATATTACTATTTATTAGTAATATATTACTATCTATCTAGTAATACTAGATTTTTTAAGATTACATTGTAACGACTTCTGGGAGTGTTTTCATTAAAATTAATTTGTATAATTACTTGCTGACTGTAATTTATTGATGAACATTCTCTCAGGATTAAAATTTAATACAGAAGTTCTCAAAAGGAAAACATTTTAGTCACAGAAAAAAATGGAATACTTTTGGATAATGTTATTTGTCAATGTTTTCTTTGCAGAATAATTCTGAAGGAGATTTTAGCAAATTACGGAGTTGAAGTCAACTCATATGCAGGCAGTACATAAAAGAAGGCACAAAAAGAAAGCTACTATATTTTATATAAGTAACAGAGTACATATTGGTTTGCTACATGCCTTTAAAAGACAGGAAGGAGGCACTGGGAAGCAGAAACTGATGTATAGAAACTCAGAAACTAAACTGACTGTAACCAGATCTCCCATTTGTGATCTATTTCTGGCTACATAGACAACACCTACTTAAGGTATCTAAGTTCAAATACTTTCGTTCCAAGCACCCGGTGAAGTATGGAGGAGATTCAGAGCTAAGCAGAGACCTTGGACTGGTGGTGAATACTTCCCTGTATTTCTGTACCAGAAACATAATTATTTCACATGATTAGTTCAGCATAGTCCCAAGCCGGCAAGTATTGAAATCTCAGTGTCTCAGTAGTTGCATTGCTTTCCTTAGGTCCAAGCCTTTGGAAATAGTTGTCCTCCCCCAACAGACGATTAGCTCCCTACCTCTCCCACATAGCTTCGCAAAGGAATTTAGACAGCACTTTAGCTCTCTAAATTTAGATTGCTACTTCAGTTCTCTAAATCCAGCTGTGAGACCCTCAGAAAGCCCTGCTTAGCTGCTACTTAACCTGAAAGGCACTAAAATTATCTCAGCACTAAAATACTCCACCAATAAATTCTTCTAGGTGCCCAAATTTCTGATGCTGGATAGCGATGTCCCGTGCATATCCTGAAGATGCCGAGCAGCTGCGAATGCGAGGATGGCAGATTCTCAAATTAAGCATTCTGATGCTTGGCTTGTCTGTTGGGACTAATCTCATAGACATCCTTATATGCCAACAGTCAAATCAGGTTTCAGAGGTCCTATTGCCAGAGGAAGGGATGTTAAGTTATCTCCGAATAATTCACTTCTAGTTTATTTTTTGAGGAGGTGGGAGATCTGCTTTCAAATTCCTCTTCCAGATCAGGTACACAGGGTAGGTGAGAACCTGAATCTTTTCACTGGGATATGGTACAGAAGAGAAACATTATTTCTGCCTGTTTTCTCAGAGAAAGGCCATTAGAAGCTAGGATTAATAATCTAAATCCAAATTCTCCCATACTGCAGAAAGTAATCTCTTCCTGACTACCTTAGAAACGTTGCTGTTCAGCAGCCTTTTCTTTTTCTTCATTGGTCTTTCTTACAGACTGGCTTGGGTGACTTTTTACTCTCATGTCTGCCATGGGTCCTATTCTTAGGACCCTGATGCTTTCCATGTGCAAGAAATTCCTAAATCTGGATGGACAAGTTCACTAGAGAACAAGTGCCTACTAATTAGCATTACTAAAGCTAATCCCACTTGGAAATTTAAGTTAGTGCTGCTTCATGTCCCACGTGTCTGAACTCTCAGTTCAGTCCTGCCTACTCTCAGTTTTATATTGCTGTCTCACTGCAATAAATCCAGTCCCTGCAACAGATATGAGGTTTGTTCCTCTCCAGTTTGAATAGAATAGCAAATTCTTGCTGCTTTAGATGATACAGAATCAGATGTGGTTCAGGATCACATTTCTTTCTTCAGAACTTGTCACAAAGAGAACCTGGGCAGGTGCATAACTGTTTGCGAGCCCATAGCCTCAGTGAAGGACTGAGGACTGTCTTTCATTTCCTTTCAACATCCCATGCACACCTGCAGCACTTAAAAAATTATAGTCATAAAGGGATGGAGAAAACTATTAGAGGATGAAAGGAGTTTGTTAGGAGTGACCATAAATAGTGAATTAAAAAAATATTCTGCTGGGCTTAACATACCATACAGAAAATGGATTTAGCCTGGAAAATCAGCTTTTGTCAGGATTGTCTGGACAATTGGCATCCAGTTAAAGTGGAGTCCACTGTATAACCTCTGTAAAAATACCAAATCAAGGATTAGCCTTATCTGACATTTCAACTTGCTAGTGATCTAAAAAGGTTACTTCACAGAGGAATTTTATACTCAATAGCATCTGAAAATAGAAAAGAAAGAAATTAAGACAACTCTATTAACCCTAGAGGTGTTATCATAATCTGCAGATTTTCTATTTTTAAATGAATTTCAGACAAATATGTACATGTTTGATTTCTGCAGCTGCAAGGGCAAATCCACAGCTAGGAAAAATAATCACTCCTGTTGCAGATTCTCAAGTTGTGCACTTGAAGTGGGTCAACATGAAGTAGAGCATGAACAACTGAAAGCCAAATAAGATATTTGCATAACATTGGCCCTTAACAGCAAATGATGAATTTATTTTCAAGTGTAATTATTACAAGCTAATTTGGTTGAACAGTATTTGGGGGAAAAATGTTAAAATTATTATTTTAGAATAACTTTTGGGTTTAGCCCTTTGCAATATTTAAAGCATGCTGGAATCTTATTTTGTTTAAAATCTAACACATCCTCATAATAAAAAGAATAGCTAAACTGTTTTCATTATACCCTTAATGTTTTAATCACTCTATAATTTTTTAAATATATTATTTTTCAGAATTTATATGCATAGTTTCAGATCAGAAATTAGACTAGATTTTGAGGGTTTTTTAAACAAGTCTACCAACTTTTTGATGTACATAAAGTGAATTAATGCTGTCATATTTCTTTGCAGTTCCCAGTGAGATAGAATAGATAAAATATATTTAGAGGAAATAAAGAATAGAAAGATCTTATGGGAGGCGTTTTAATGCTCTTGCTGCAGAATTTGACAGTTTTGTTTTCATCTAGGGTTTGACAGATCTTCTTCTTGTTGATTTCATCCAGAAGAAGACAAAATGACTTAAATATTTCTATACTGTGTCATGGGACAGATTTGCCACTCAACCCCAGGTTGGTAAGTAATGTAGCTGACTTCAGTGCCACGCTGTACCTGAGTTAATCAAACTGTTTTACACGTCTGACCTATTAGCCTGGATGCAGAACTGAGGTACCACAGTTGTATTGTTTTCAAATCTTTGCTGATAGCNACTTCAGTGCCACGCTGTACCTGAGTTAATCAAACTGTTTTACAGGTCTGACCTATTAGCCTGGATGCAGAACTGAAGTACCACAGTTGTATTGTTTTCAAATCTTTGCTGATAGCTCTGTCTTACCTATAGCTGTGCATTGTGCTGAAGGACCATATCAGCAAGCCTGGAGCTAGCTCAGAGGTCTTCAGGATGAAACCATGCATTAATCTGTTTTGCCCTAGTCAGAATACAACAGGTTTTGTGAGCGTGTGGGAGTTCATCTTGCCAAGCTCTTTAATTTTCTTGGAGAAATTATAGATACAGGAAGAATCTGTAACACATATTGCAACTAGCTAAACTGACGCTTTCACTTTCTGTGTTTTCCTTATATAATTTCAGCAACATGCTACAAGCCCTTTGCTTACAACATAAACTGATCTGCCAAACAATAGGATCAATTTAAGCAGAAGGTGACTTTATTTTACGTGAACAAAGCATAATGTTCACAGAAATAGTATACTATAAGTTATGAATGTGTTTACTACTTCATCCAGGGTTTGTTCCTGTTCTAGTTCTCTTTAATAACAAGATGTTATTAAATTCAAAAAGATGAGAAAGAGTTTAGTATAAGCAGCAATGCTCTATGAAAACCTTGAAGGCAAGCAAATTATTTTCGTAGGGAATTCGTTACTCCTCGTTACAAAATTATATTAGGCTTGTGGGCAATAGCCTATACATTATTCTCTATTTTATGTTGAGGAAAGAAAAGTCTTCCAATAAGTGATTTCCATTATGCAAGCAAAACCTCAGAGTCATGTGCTGGCAATAATCTGGATATCTGAGTTGTGAACACATACTGTGAGGCATAACATTTGAAGAAGATATTTTTTCACTATAAATATACATATACAAAGCATGTAAAATTTAGAGAAAAAGAAAAAGCAATTAAAAAAAATGCCAGAGAAATGTTCCAAAGATGGAATTGCTTTGTCCAGTTTATATTACCGAAAGATTAAGTAGGTTTGAGGTTCCTCAATAACTGGTGGCTATTATTCAGTCCCTCAGCAGCGTCAGGCTTGATATCTAGTACTCTATGACACTGCAGAACAAGAAATGCAAGCTGTGTGCTGCTGGAAATGGGAGGGAACCCGGCGTTTCACCCTGGGGTGTTATATAAAGTCTGCATCGCTCTGCCTGCAGCTCTGCCGGCATCCGCCAAAACACTGCAGGAGGAGCTGCCCTCCACCTTGACACCCCCTGTGAATCCATAGCTAACAGCATCACCTCCAGAGTAAACAGGTCCACTCTGCATAAAAGAAAGAATCAAAGCAGCCAAGAGTGGAAGCGGAGCAAATGCATTCCATGGTTTATATTTAATGAGCTGCATGTAGTGACTTTTTTCCTTAAAATTTAGCTGGTCTTAGTTCCATCCCTTCTCTATTTAATTTTTCTCAGGTTTTGACCTTCTAGAAAATGTCAGTAACTTTGCAGATGACATTTTGTTGATAATATTATTAGCCTAAAATGTTTACATTAGAATAATTGCATATGGTAAGTATGGGGAGGTCTCTCTGTTTTCTAGTGTCCTTGTTAAAGGGTTGCTGTTATTATAAGTCAGAAATGTTAATATTAATTTATTTACTAACTGTTTAAAGTATCAGTGTATTTTTAAGAAAGCATCTGTGTCATCTTATGTGAGTATGAGAAATTACCAGAGCAATAATTTGTCCAAAGTCACATTGCCTGTTATTTTTATTGTCAGGTTTTTTGCTGTCATGCACTTCCCAATTCATAAGAAGCAAAATGAGTGGGCATACATAATTACATATCAAGACTTCCATTCTATTGTGAACAACAAAAAATATTTGAATCTTGGAACAAATACGATACTGAGAGAAGTGTATTTACATATTAAAGCAAGGGGTTATTAAAACTGTACAGAGGAAGATTGATTTTTTTTTTGTCTGTTCTACCATATAGGAAAATGTGTAACAATACAACAGAAAAAATGTCCTGGTGAAAATAAAATATCTTTAATGTTGTAAGAAAAACAGCAAACAGTTTTGTTTGATTATGACCAAGAACTCACCAGCATTGCTTACAGATCTGAGAAGCTAAAAATTGGGATAGTGCTGATCAGTACTGTAATGTTAGTATATTGTCTTGACGTTATGAACATCCTGGCTAAGCTAATGTAGATAGAAAATATTTTGCGGGTACAATTATATCACAGAAATTTATTTAACTATTTGTTTGTGTCTAAGATTTACAAGTTCTGCTGAGAAAATGGCTCTTCAAAGCCACAGACTATGGCTGAAAAACATGTTTCAGGCTTGCTGTTTGCCATATATCATTTAAGCCAGTAATAAACAACAGTCAGTAGAAGGTCTTCAACCAGAAATCCAAGAGTACCACATGTTGTCGCATCGTTTACGTTCCTGCAGCGCAGAAATTACTCAACTGGAAATCCAAAAGTTGGCTTAATCATATACAGCATTCAAATGTCATGAGACCAAAAAGTGTCCATCTCTATAGTTAGTACCATGCAGGTGATAAGAAACAAGTATTTTTAGACTGAGATGGAAATTAAGTCATCAGATTGAGGGGAACGTGTTAGACTAGAAACATGAGTCACACATGACAATACAGGTTCTTCTCAATTGTAATACAGTCCTGCCAAAAAGCTGCACTGATCATTGATCTTGGATGTTTGGATTAGAATAAATATTCAAATTGTATAGGGGGGTTAATTTATACTGTTCCAAACTCCCCCCCTTGGCCTCTGAGCCCTAAAATGTATCAGCCTACTTCATACTGATTTGTTGCAAGGAAGAAAGCACAATTTGAATCATTGCCCAAACAAAAGGTGAAACAGTGAATATTCTTCTAATCTTGCCAGTACTGTTCCTGAGGAACTGCAGTATAAAATTTATCACAAACTCCGTGACTGCCAAGGCTAAGGAAGATGGAAACTTTTGCGGCAATCCAAAATTTTAGATTAATAAAGGGCAGCCCTTGGATATGATCTAGTATACTGGCCAGAGGCTATAGCATGAATGTTATTTAAATTTTGAGAGTGATTAATATACGGAAAGGCTGTTTACTAACGCTTTACCCATTTGTAGATTAAACAAAGGCTCATTAGCTCACATGAGACAGTTCGGTTTTATTTTTAGCTACAGCATGGCTGGTGCAATGCCTCTTCTTTTAGCATTTTCATTTTGCATTGCCTTCAGTCCTGACATGAAAGTTAACATTAATCTGCCAACTCATTCTGATTGGATTGCTTTGGAAGTCACTCCAAAGTCACAATGGCTAAATGGGATGAAGCTGTAAGACAGAAATGCATTGCAGTTAATACCTCTGCAGTACTGAAGCTAAGCCAGGGCCAGCCCTAATTCCTGAAAGAAAACAAATCCGCAATAATCCACCCCTTAATTCTGAACAGAGTGGCACAACGCCAAAAAATATAAAACACGTATTCCTTACTAAAACACTGCATCTTATTCCACCATGGTTTCTCTTGGCCTTTTATTCATGTAGTTTGAGGTCAGCGAGCAGCATACATGTGAAGGTGTTATCCGTACTGACAATTACAGCATTCCAGTGTTCTCCTGAAGTAAGAGGACTTGGGGAGAGAATGGCTGTTGAAACAAATCATTTCAGCTTCTGTTGCAACAATTAGAAGGCAAAAATTAAGACACGCCCCAACCCCATGGGCACCCCCACACAGAAATCTTCTGAATATTTTCAGTCATTTAATCCATCTAATGTTCAATTGGGTAAAACTACAATTGGTATTGTTTTTTCATAATCTGAGTCAGATTTTGGTTCTGCAAAAAGCAAGGATGATCCCATTCATGTCTAATTAGTCTCAGTTTGGAGATTTTGATTAGGAGCATGCTGATTTTAGCCCAAACCTAGACTGTGTTATTTAGAATCTATTCTCCCTAAAGTGCTTTTGTGATGATAACTTAGTGTGACAAAAAGAACCAGTTTAGACATCTCTATCTTCCTCCAAAGATGCGTCCTCATGTAGAAATTAGCCTTCAAAATGTCTTGCTAACATGAAATGTCCCACAGAAATAGTTAAGCATGTTGGGATGTGTTGGGTGGCTAGCAAGTATTTCTAGAGGTCAGGCCTGTTTTAGACCCCCTTAGGATTCCTTTTTGATAGCCTTTTTGTAATGTAAGCTTCATACATTATTAAAATATATTTTTTAAGCCTTATGTTAAATCAAACTATGAAAGGAAATTTGTTCGTTACATGTCCAGCTCTGAAAAACAAGAACAAAGTGTCAATGTGCCGAACTTGTTTCCGGGTTGGCTGTCCTTGCTGTGAATGAAGTCCTGGTAACTACTCTGAGGCCCTGAAGTTAAACCTCTCTACAAAGCGTGCAAGTATTTAAAGAAAATCACTTTAAGGTGCTTAACAGAATATTGAAAACAATGCCGTTTTCAAGAATTACATATGTAAAAATATACTTTTGCATTATTCTCTATGAATCTAATTTGAAAACCTTTCATAGAATCATAGAATTGTTAAGGTTGGAAGGGACCTTTAAGATCATCAAGTCCAACCATTCACCTAACCTGACAAAACCACTTCTAAACCATATCCCCAAGTATCACGTCTACCCTTTTTTTAAACACCTCCAGGGATGGCGAATCCACCACCTCCCTGGGCAGCCTATTCCAATGTTGGATAACCCTTTCAGTGAAAAAATTTTTCCTAATATCCAACCTAAACCTCTCCTGGCTTAACTTGAACCCCCTTTCTCTGTCACTTTGTCAATGCTTCAGAAGCCCAGCTGATTCAAGGAGGCAAAACATCTCCTTGCTTCCACCCTCTGGCATGGCTTCTCAAACACAGGTGCAGAAGGCTGTACAGACAAAAATGAGCTTTCCCCTGCCGCCACATTTTAACGACTGTGATATAGCTGACTTCGGTGCCATTGTCAATATATGGCTGGGTGGCTGGAGGGTGGTGCACAATGGTGAGCAGCCCCGAGCCAGCCCCCTGTAGCCTGGCAGGTCTGTGTTGAGTCCGATGTGATGGAATGGCGTAACTTCAAAAAGAAACACAGCTTCGTGTACAGCTTTATGTTTGAAACAGGCCTAATCAGCTCATCGATCCGGTGCTGATGCAGCTGTTTGCTTCTGTTGGGATGGCTCTCTGTAGCAGGCACTCACATATATAAGCATGTAAGATAATATTCATGCCTATTGTTAACATCTATTTTTAAAGGTTGAAACCCCTACTTACCTCCAGCAAATGCTGCAAACAATTGACTCACAAGTGAACTATAAATAATGTTCACAGCACACAGCCCATGCAACATACTGCTCTAGCGTTACTGAATATTCACAACCTTCTGCCTCTGGTAGCTGTATACGTCATGTTCATGACAGGTTTAGGCTTCAGTAGCCCAGAGCCTAAGATCCGGCATGTGTTTTGGAACTAGAGCGTTTGAAGATTAGTGAATACCAGCCACAGGGCCAGGTTTGATGTGGAAACTTGAAAATGCAAAGTATCTGTACTGAAATTCTGAACATTACCACAAAAAAAATATAAAATATAAAGGTTGGGAGAAGATGAGGGGAATGACTGACACATACTGCCAAGCATAAAGCAATTTAGACAGCTACAGGCCCAGCCTGTGCACAAAGCACAAAGCTTCTGTTGTAGGCAGATTTTTGAAGGAAAGACTGCAGGCATGGAAAATGGGATGAAACTGGGTTTAGCAAGGGTAGAACTTGGGAGACTAAGCTGCTAAATGGTTGACCAGCGTCAAAGCAAGTGTGGTAGAAGATGGAAGAAGCTCTGGAAGGGCAACTGCATGTTTCCACGATGCTGATTTGTCTCCCTTGGAGTTAATATGCCAACCCCTATGCTGCTTGCCTGTACCCCAGGAAAGGGCAGAGCACTTGTCTTGCTGGCGGCATCAGGGAAAAAGGGAAGGAGAAGGAATGGATCCTCCACATAATGCCAGACAGACTGATGTAGCAAATCTCCAGCATTACCATCACAACAGGACAGCCCGGCAGTCAGTTCCCTATTTGCCTGGAACAGAGTAAGAGGAAAATGAAACACATGGGTTAAAAGAAAGGATCCTAGCTACCACAGCCTGCTGTACACAGGGTCGGATCATTGTCTATGTCCAGCGCTGCATTATACCCCCTTCCGAGAAGGTTTATTGTCTTGGAGGCAGGAGGATAGGAGATCATGGAGGCAAAGTCTAGTAGTGATATGGCCAACTCCTTACTGTGCTGCATCTCACAGAGTATATTCAACCAGAACCTGAAGTGCCCTGGTGCACACACATCTCAGCTGCCTCTACATAAAGTCGGCTTGTGTTCGGTCACACTTAGTAGCTCAAGATCTGTGTGATAAGAATGTGGCTACTTTTACAGCTATTGAAAAAGGATCATTGCATTTGCACTGTCTTTCTCATCAGCAAGCTTGCCAGACCAAAGCAAGCCGCACTGAGATACCTTAGAGTCTGTGCACCCGCAACGTGGATTGTAGGCTAGCTGAACAGTCCAGTTGACTAAGATAATGCATATAGCTGTGTATATCAGAGAGTTGACTGTGCTGTTAAAACGTCAATACATAAATCAAGCCACCAATCAAATATTTGGGTTTTGAGCATTTGTTCTGAGAGATTAAATTAGTAAAACACATACCCTACTTCCAATCATTCTATTCTTTTAATATTTGCCCGGGCAAAGCTATCTTGAAGATCACTCATACATTGCTGTCAAAATCCAAGGTTATAGTAAGTTTTGCATCTCATGTGATAAATGATGTCTTTGCTTTATGGGAAAGGATAATTGCATATAGAAACACTGTAGTCTTGAGTTACAATTGGTCAAAATTCAGCTGTTGGAGTCCATAGCAAATTTTTAAAATGCTTTTCCTTTGTCATTGTGCTGCAAAAATCCCTCCATAGGTACTTGTGGGAAAATGCTGAAGCTGATTAAACAGAAATGCCATCAAATGCATACAGGGCTGAATTGCGTTATTTTGATCTAAATCCCAAGAAGTATAAGTGCATTCTTTTGCTGCCCTGACATAGCACCAGTAATTGAAATTCAAGGTCTGTATTCTGGACCATTTTCCAGCTCTGCAGTAAGCCCAAGAGGACTAAACAAAGACAGAGTCCTGACTTTACTCTCTGCCCTCTGCTTTACCACATTCTACTCATTATTCTGTTTCAGTCTGCCTTTAAAGGATTCTTCCATCACCTTGCAGACAACTGAACATTACACTGTGTAAGTTCAAATAAAATTCATCTCCAGTGTGCCACTATATTTTTAATGTACCAGTTGCTTGCAGAGAAAAATAATGTTTGAGCTTTTCTTAAAGTCAGTGATTGATTCTCTCTTGAGATTTGTCAGTTGTGGGGTTAACAGTTGCAGGAGAAGATTTAAAATCTCTACTGATTCTGGCCAGTAAAGGATTACAACACGGTCTTTTCCCAGAAATACAGTAGATTGTTCATGTTCTTTTGGCTTTTCTAGGGCATGGTTGAGGACCCCTAAACCTGTTGTTTCCTACAGAATATTGAATTTTGTTAAATTATGGCTTCACCAAGGGCTTTTGAGATATTTTTAACAGAAGTGAAATAAAAAGAGGTTATTAAAAGGGCAACTAGCAGATTATTTGGCAGCATTGCACATAAAGCACAAATACCATCTTCTTCCACAGTCACTTCTTGCTTTTCATGTTCCTCTAACCTAAATATGTCTGATATTTACCACTGATTAATTTAATGTCATGGAAAGGCAAGGCAAGGCAAGACAAGTCAAAGAAAAGCAAGGCAAAGGAAGGGGAAAGAAGAGCAATATTTTTTGAAACAGTCACATTTCGTGACATAAACACTTACCAAAAAACAGCATGTAGACCTCTTGAGCACATATTATAGGAATGATATTTTCAAACAGCTGGGATTTTATTTATAAATCAAATGCATTTGTTATGGTTATTCATCAAATTATTCCTGCATATAGCAGAAACAGTCTTAAAACTCTCTGTAAATTTTATATGGCACAACAAAATACAATTGTAAGCTTCATTTAAAAGAAAAGAGCTTACAAAACATTAGAAGAAACAGACTTCTGTCTAGAACATTGGTAGTTGGTGCAAGTGGTAGGGAAGTTGAAGAAAAGTGGGGATGTTCACCAAGTATTATCAGATACTTTGGGAAATAATCTGAGGAATACCACTTCATTTTTGTTTCATTCTTTTCTGATGAACAAACACAAGAGGAGAAAATTTACAGAGTAGATACTGTATGGTAATTATTTAGACGTCTAGGGGTTTTGGGGTGTTCATGTAGATTGTCTGATTTTCATTAAAAATCTCTTTTGTATTGAGATTTTATTTGCTAAACAGACCAGGAGTGTGCTCTATAAACATCTGAAATATTTTCAGTAATTCAAATTCCTCCTTTTCATCCCAGCCTCTCATTTTACTGTCTTGTAACTGGAGGTCAGAGAGGGATAATCCTGGTGTTTTGGATGAAAGAACGCCATCAGCCAGAGTGCCCATTGCCCTGAGCCTTCAGTAATATTAAGTGTGCATAAGATACCACTAAATTACTATAAAGTTTTTCAGTGGTTTAGAAAACTGCATAAGAGCATGGCAAGAGGCAGCCTCTCTGATGGTGATCTCTTTAGTACTTCCTGTAGCCATTGTTCAGATGCAGATAAGTGACTCAAGAACAATCACTGCACAAGCTAGTTCAAAACTGTACAGACCCAGAAAAGGGCTTAAAGGAGCTTGGTAAGAACTGGAAAACCAGCAGAAAGAAAAGGATTCCAGTAGTACCTGGCAGTTGTTTGTTATTTTTCTTTGGTAAAATATCAGGCTCTTGTTTAAGAGGATGTAGGATTAGCTATGGTAAAAATCACATTAAAACACTACGTCAAAGTTTTAGCTGTCAATTTAATAGTATCAGTTTAAATCCCAAGATCTGTAATAGGTGATTTTTCTTTTTTCATGTAAACTGATGGATGCATAAAATCAAATTAGAAGGTAATCAGATAAATTAAAGAGTGGGTTTGCAGTACAAAATAGGAATTTAGATACAAACTAGCAGAAAATGAATCCAGTTGTTTCCTAGAAAAGATTAATCTGCCTAAGGTTTGGACGACGACATTTGCAAAGATGCTAAGTGCTATTTTGAGAAAACAAAAATACATTTGAGTTCCTCTTGCTGCACTGAAATTTCATTTTATTTCCTATCACTAATATTCTCTAAATGTTTTCATATAGAATAATGGGCCTAAACAAAGGCTTTTGATATTATTTACCATAAGGAGAGAAAACTGTCATTACACTGTTGTACTTTCAAATTTGAAAATAGCGCATGTTTTCAATGCTACAGAAATGAATGTTACAAATTCAGGTCCTAACAATGTGAGAAAAAAATAGGGGTAATGGAAGGAGCAGTAACAAAATGACAACAGAGAGACAAAGCTGAGAAAAGTGATATTTATTCAGGCTGCTTCAACTTTTGGTTTTGTTGTTGCTACGATCTGTTCTCAAATGCCTATTAGATACTTATTAATAGCTGACCGCTTCACTTAATGTTCAGAATTTTTGGTGTACACAGTGTTATATCATTCAACTCTCTGTATCAGAAAGGGGAGTAAAAGATTCCACATTCCTAAAGTTCCTAATGACAAAAACCTTTGAAAAAAAAATATATCCAAGTTTCTTTCCCTACCTAATGATATACAAAAAAGAACTTCCCATGACTCTTGTTGTTTGGCTTCAGAAAACTTTATTTTATGAACAGGAAACACAGTAAATATTTATGTTTATTTTCGCCCCCTTTGTTTCTTATTATATCCTACATGATGGTAAAGCTAGATCTGGATTCATTCCTGATACCTTAAAATCCCAGATAAACCTTCTTGCTGCAGCGTCAGAAGATGCCAACTATCTTTGCTGGAAATGGCATCCCAGCATCCTGTGCAGCTGTCTAGTCCTGGAGTGGGCCAGGATTTTCTGAAGTGACTAATGATTCTGTTGCCCAAACGAAACGTCTTCATGCGTCAGGCAGTGCGTAGAGGCATATCTTAAAAATCAATATCTAACTGTGTCTGAAGTAACATACTTAACATCTTTGGAAAGTCTTAGCTTATCATGTAGGACAAGGAGTGAGCTGTTAGGCAATGATAAAGCAGGTGAGTGTTGTCTTAACGTTTATATTGCCTTTCTTTCAGAACTTATCCTGTGAGGAATATTTGCCAAGTTCCCTGATTAGATATTATACATTTTGTGCCACAAAATTAATTGAAAATTCATTGTGGGCTTTCATATCTTGGAAAAAGGCTCCATACAGCCAGCTTTATGAACTCAGCTTGTGGAAAGAAGCATGATTATTTCACTTATTTTGAGTGAAGAGGTTTGAAAATGCATTTCCTTTCCTTCTGTATCAATATGATACTGTAGAACATACTGACGTAAATGAATGGATGAAAAAAATCAGCTCAAGACTGCTCAGTCATAACTGGATGTCTGATTTCCACTCTAAAAAAAACCTGAAAAATCAGTTATTTTGTGATTTTGTGAAAATCTGAATAATATTTTCAGGATCAGTGTTGCATTGTGCTATGCATGCCATGAAATATTTGCACAGAGTATTTTGGAAAATGTGGCAACTTCAGCGCAAGCAAACATGGAATCACATGTCACTCACTTTTTCCAAGCCAATCTTGGACAACATATGCCAAATGATCCTTCTGTGTAATATGAAAAAAAAAAATGCTCTGGGTACTCCTAAACATGATGTTTATTAGGCAGGGAAAGTGCTTTTGAGAAAAATAACAACAACAGCAAACCCACCAATAATTGTATATGCTTTAATGTCAATTTTTTTCTGTGCAAATTCAGTATGCCAGCTAGGGGAAAAAAAACTTGTATGAAAGGCACAGGGTATTTCATACAGAGGCTGCACTTTCAACTCGCAGAAATTTAATTTCAGAAAATAAAATATGATATTTAAAAGNACTCGCAGAAATTTAATTTCAGAAAATAAAATCTGATATTTAAAAAAAAAAAGAATGGATTCAGGAATGAGATCATGCAGTAAGACACTCCCACTTGTCCTACAGAACTAGATGAGGAAATGGGAAAGGCAGAATAGCGCATTAGATACTTTTCACACCAAGTTGTTCAGCAGTTGTGGGAAAAGTCTCCATTGCTCCACAGTCTTCAGCCTCTTTGTAAGACCGTGTGTTTTTAAACAGCACTGACAAGGTGAATTTTTTTAACAAAAAGTAATCCAGGGTAGCAAGTCAGCAACTCACAAGTGTTTCTGGTCAGCAACAAGTCATATGTAATGCTACACCTAATCTTTCAAGTAAGTATGTAAACGTCTGTAGGACATAATATATTATGACGTTGACGTATTTTCCAAAGTGTACGTAGTAAAGAACTTTCTGACTATTAATAAGCATATATCCTAGGAGTAAATGCATGATGCTATTGTGCCATTGGTGATGTATCTTCTTAACCAGTTTATTTGGAAAAATGAGCACAAGTTCAGTTTTACAAAAACAGTTTTGGAAAACTGAAAAGAATACAAGAAAATTAAATACGGAAAGAGAAGCCGCTTGTGTCACTATTTGTAATGCTCGTCTCCATTCTACAGTGGAGAATGATGATGTTCTTTTCCATGTGATCTAAAAGCTTATGATTACTAATGAGATGGAGATTATGTGCCTTAAATTTTAAACCAAAAGGATGGTTACTGAGGGTGTACCTGTATTCTTGAGGAATGCCCCTGGAAAGTGCAAAGTAGAAGATCCCCTGTGTGCAGTGCCTGTTTTACTTTCACCACTCCTTTGGGCAGCAATGTTTGTTTATTACGAAGTACACAGGCCAAGTTTTAGGATTGGATTGGATTAGATTAAAGCAGGTTTTAGAAAGCGATATAGCTTTATCTCCTCTTTTCACTCCAAAACGTATTTGTTTTGTTTCTTCGAACGTAGAGGACTGAAAATCTAACCAGATTCGTCAGCTGTATGGATAGTTACTGGATTTGCTGGCAGTAACTTGACTTGACTGTTCCTTCTCTTGCACCAGACTGCCTGTGCATCCTCTCACTTGATAAAATTGGAGGAGAGAAACACTGGGAATCTGCTGCTAGAGATCACTTGATGTCAGAGCTGATGAGGGAGGTGCTAAAAAGTAACCTGTCTTACAGAGAAAAGAAACCAAGAGGAGTCTGCCACAGAGCTGTGGAGGAAGAGTCTAAAATTCATGATGGTCTTGTGCCATACCCAGTAACAAGCAGTAGCCCTTAAAGTGCGTAGGAGGCCTCAAGAGGTCTTCACTATGTACTTAAGGAACTTACTGACCTTCAGACTGAAGAGAATCCTGAGGAAGGGCAAGATGAAGGCAGTGGGTCAGCAGCATTGCAACTCTCTATTACGCTATAACAGCTGTTGCTATCAGACCAAAACCGTTTCTGTTCCTTTTATTCCCACTTGGAGCCTGAACATAATCCTATGGGCTGGCCAAAGTAAAAGTGCACAGATCAGGCAAATTTCACCATAGCATTTTTAGTAGAGGGCATTTATGTGAATTACATTGCTTGAAATGTCAACAAAAATAATTTATCTCTCTTAATTTACTATAATGATCTACTGGTTTGACTAATGACTTTTTTTTGTGAGGAAAATCTTCTCTTGCCTTACATCATAAAATCACCATAAAAATCTCCTCATCTTGGAGCACTAGACTATATATCTTGCAAAAATATTCTCCACCAGTATAAATAAAGGCTTTAAACATGTCACTCCTTATTAATATCACAGCATTAGAAACCAGAGACAAAAGGGAGGAGGGCAAAATTGTTGTTGCTTTATTTAGAAACAAAGTACATGGGGAAAAAAATGTCTCACCAGTTACAAGGCACATGGCGATGTCACATTCCACAAAGATTTTGGTGCAAGGAATATAACAGTCTGTATCTGTTAATTTTTATAATACATAACACTAACTGGAGCAGAAAGAAAATACAGTATGTTCCTTTACTGCTGTTGTTTATGGCTAAATATAGGAATCCTATGGAGCCTGTAGGTAAATTCTTGTTATCTAAGGGATCTTTCATTACTCAGTCAAGTCTGCACAGGAAGACAAGGCCATCACACACTATTGAGATACCTGATAGTGGCTCAAGAGTGTTTAGAAAAGTCTGACCTGAGCTCTATCTTAAGATAAGTTGTCTTCAGTGCGTTCACAGCCGTATCACTGCCTGCATCTCAGCTATATGACTAACAGCTCCATAACGGAATGGTACCTGTATGCACACCATGCCCTCACACATCCTCCTTTCCTTTAAAATGAAATTTTAATGTTCAGGGAGGAAAAAAGCTGCACTGTAGTCCAATGTTTTCCACAGCCTGGATGGCTGGGGACCGGAGCTGCAGAAGTAGCCAGTCACCTTGACGTGTAAGCGCAGCCAAACAGTGACACGGGAATCTCAGTGCACTGAACTGTTGTGTACATAATGGTGTTTAATCTTATGTGACATGATTACTCAGGGGAGGGGGTATGTTATTGATTTGAATTATAAACACCTTTCTGGCATATCACGATGTTGAAAAGACAGGCAATTCTGTACCCAGATGGTATACATACACCCATCATGTGCACTTTTTTAGTCAAAAGGCTGCTAGGTTTTGCATGAGAAAATTACAATTTTCTTGTTTTGTGCCTTGCTTGTTTCACCTTGACAGATTTATACAGGCATTATTTTTAATAGAAATTTTGAAATAACTTAGTAAATGTTAATTTGATACTTACATATGTAGCAGGTATGAGAACAGAAGAAATAACGTCTTCAGATACTGATATTTAAATTATCGGTGCTTTTAAAAAAATAATTTATTCTGACAGCTCATAAAAAAGTATGATAGCAGCTGCTGATACCAGGAAGCAGGATGGTATCCAAAGCATGCACATATACAAAATATGCAAGGCAGAAAGTTCTGTCGAGGTGGAATCTATTTCAGCTGTTTTGAAACACGAGTATGAAGTGGTAAACAGACTGTAGACTCTAATCTACTTCACTGTTTGCAGTTCATGACTGACAAATACTCCTGAATAACCATAAAAGCTGATGGACACTTGAAACATAGCACACAATTTTCACTGTGCTTTCTCTGATTTGTCAAGATACTCCAACTAGCCAAGATTCAGTCTTGCATTTGAAAGCATACAACATGACCCCTGCATCCAGCACCTTCAAAACCATCAGAACTCCATATGGGTGCAGTTATTAGCTCCTGGACAACATCACTTGCAGGTTATTCAAAGCGTTTCATGAAATGCTCTGTTCTTGTGTAGTTTCTAGAAGGGTGTCATATGAAGCTTGCTGAACTTCGAGGTTAGATGCTGTAAAAATACCTATGGTACAAACATTTTGGAGAGCAGACCATTTGAAAATTGTATCATCCTGAAAGAAAGGTGTGTCAAGCAGGAGGGATCTCTAGCTTTTGGGGCACATATCTTAGATGGAGGATAACAGTTTTCTGAAGACTTGGCTGAAGACTAGTGAGGTGGACTGTGCAGAGTGTAGCTAGACAATGAAGCATAGTGCTGTGGCAAGGAGATTAAGACATGATAAACTGAAGCACAAAGCACAAAACCATAAAAAGTTAAAGTTCAGTCTGTGGTCAGTGGAAGCAGAGAAGGAAGCAATGATTTCTAAGCTGTCATGTTAGTCCAGAGGATTTGGGTTTTTGATGCATTCCATAGATACCTAAAAACAAACTGCATCTTACCCTGGGCCCAACTGCATAAACACTGATACAAATGTTTAATATTACATGGATGCTATTGACATTTTTAGGATTTTGACAAATACTTACGTTTGTTTCCCAATTCTACATCAGAAACTGGACACAAAGATTGACTAGAAAGCCTTCTGACAGCAGTTCATAGACTGCACATCCTAATATTTAACTGTCTCAAGTTAAAAAGTTTCCCAGTCCTCAAAAGAACTGTATAAGTTAAAGATTTCTCATTCCATGATGCCTCCAAGGACTGATATGTCCAGGCTCAGTTTCCCCAGCTGCATACTCGCCTGTGTGAGTGATGATGGGCTCAGCCATTCCCGCAATGCAGAGGGAGAGAGTGCTCATGTTACCCTGCCACAAATGTGTTGTATCCTCGTGCCTTGTGGAAGGGGGGAATGTGGTAACTGAAGCTCCTCATAGCTAAAAGCTGACTGCCATGCAGATGACTGGTTATGCACTTCAGTTTCTTCACACGTGCTGAAGTCCTAATGGGGATACTGATTGCTGCTACAGGCATTTTAGAGATGCTTTTTATGCATGGTGTTTTGGGAAAGCTGCTCGGAAAGAAGGCACCCAACTCTTCCCAACGTCTGAAGTGCTGTGTTGGATCAATGTTTCCTCTTGACTGGGGAGGCCCAAATGCACCTTTAGTGAGTGCTAAACATGCAGTAAAGGCATTGCTGCTTTGGGGATGATTAGGGTCAGTTAATTTATTGATTTGGAGAGGGAGAAGAATGATAATATGGTAAAAGCCCAGCTATAGGGGTGAGAAAAATGGGTTCTATTTTTATGTCTTCATGTTATTTTAAACTTCTCTTTCATTTGTACAAAGAAAGCAGTAGTTTTAATTTACGTATGTCCCAAGACTTAAAGCACTGATTATTTTTTTTTAGAGTATTTTGGTTTTTGTATAAACAGTGGCATGAAAATAATTTAACAAGTTATTTTCATTATGAATTAGTACTCTTCATCAATCCCCATTTATTCACAGATTTTCCAAACTTTTTTTCTCCACTTTTTAAGGCAACAGTGAAAAAACAACCTAAACTTGATCTTTGCCTTAATCTCTCCAGGTAGAGAAAAATCACACTAAAAACTTGGGATTGTTGTAAAGTGGAGTTCATAATTGTGCCTTGCTCCATGTTTTTTGCATATAAAAGTTACACAAAGGCTGAGAACATTGGATTGTATAAAAACATTGAGACACGTAGACATCGTATGTCTAAGCTAAAGAAATTGTCTGCAGTGCATGGAGAGAGGAAGAAGCCTCCAGTGTTCCATTCATTCCACTTTAAAAAGTTAGTTGTTTGAGACTTGCAAAATTAATTGTCCTCCCATTTTTCTTCATCAGGGGGAGAACGAATGACTAGTTTAGAAAGTACAGTTAATTTTTAGCAGATCAAACTTATTACTATAGAGAAAAGTAGAATTAGAGTTCAGTTTTTCTGTAATCTTGTAAAAACTTGTAAGATCGAAGTGATCAAAGTTTGCGAAGTTTTTATCCTCTTTGGTGTAAATCTCTCATCATTATTCTGCCTGTAATACTATTTCTGTCAGCTTGTCCCAGGTTTCTTCAGATGAGCTGTGAGTTCTTGGCTGCATGTGAATACAGCTAGAAATTAAGTCCCATATGGTTCTGGACACAACCCAATACCAAAATCAGAAGGGTTACTTCTAATCTGGGAATTCAAATTCACCCCATACCTAGAAATCTGAAAGCACTCAGACTCAAGTTCTTCTTTGGCTGGGCTCTACTTAACGTCAAAGGTCTAAATGTAACGTACATGACAAGAGGAAGGCAGTGTAGACAGAGGAAAGAGTGAGTAGGCAGAATTCCACTCTCTATGCCAGGAATAGATTTGCCGTTGTTAGCAGATCTGCCACTAAACACAGGGCACAATGCTGTAAATATCACAGCATGGCACTATCTGCATCTTACAAAAGATGACACCAGGGCACTAGTGATATGGTCTCCTCTACTACATACAGCTAAAGGTGGGAGGGTTGCCATCATGCCCATACATTTTATGCCATGAAAAGAATGCAAGATATTTTTATAGCTGTCTGGGTTCCCTCTTTTCTTTTAGGCATCTTTCCTCAGGCAGCCTTCCAAATACAAGGCCATCATACAAGAAAAATAAATAAATAGAATAATTGCATTAGCATTGCCCGTACGAGAACTAGAAATTTTAAAGGAACAGGTTAGAAATACAGGGTTTGCATGGCTTGCAGTTTGAAAGGTCAGAGTGCAGATAAAACCTGACAGCTAATCTCCAATGATCACTGAGAATGTTCTAAACCTGCCCTTTAATGCTTTACTTTTTAAAGGCATATAAAATAGTCAGTAATTACTATAAATTTTGGAACTTGAAATTATTTGCTTATTTTCCTTTTTTCTTTAGTGACGCTTCATTCAGGATTAACCTATTCTAATCCATATGTTTTGCAGGCACATGGAGCAAAACAGTTCCACAAAGCTCTCTAATTCAAAATAGGTATGAATGAAATGATAGACATCATTAACCATGGTGGAAGCTCATCGGTATTGGCCAGATATCAGATCCAAGGAAGAATTTTAGAGGCCAAACCCAGCATTTCTTCAAGCACTCGTTTACTGGGATGTATGCATTGGTGTTCCTGTCCTCTGTTAGTTTCTGCCCATGACTTCTTCTAGAGCACTGCAACTGCTGGAACTCCAGTGAACAATGTTTCCAACACATTTCATGCCTGAGCGAGAGGACAGAGAGGAACTGTAGTGCTGCACCGTTCTGGGAACACCACAAGTATTGCCGGCACTAGGACTAGGACAGATGGGAATTATTAAGGCCAGCTGATACAATGTAGGTTTTCCATGCTCATCACGTCTCTGAACATGTACACATGCTCTTTTTGCATGTCTCACAAAATTCATGTGAGGGGCAGTATCACAACGCCATTTAACCTTAAGTTATCCTGCTGTGACTAAAGACAGGATTTTCACTAATATAAGGCAACACTAAGATGTTTGGGTTTTTCCTGGAGCAATAGAAAGAACCAGTTAGATAAAAGAGGATCTTTCTAAAGACAATGGGAATATAGAAGGAACCTCCAATGTGAAGAGACAGGCAAGCAGTGGACAACAGTAAGCCAGTGGAGTAAGATAGAATGGGAAGTGGAATGGTAACAGCACCAGAAAAGTGGATCATTTGGGTATATATGACAAGAAATTGAGGGAATTATGTATGATTAGGAAGGCTAGAGTAAGGGCAATGCCAGCATAAGGAAAGAGAAAATTCTGGAAACTCTTTCTGACAGGTATGAAGAGAAATCACAGAGGAAGAATGAGAAGTGTAATTGGAAAGGAAAAGCCAGGAAAGCTAAATATTTCTAGAAAACCTTTATTATTGTTCAAGGTACCTGAGTTGCAGATGTTAATGCTATAGAGTTAATCCTACTTTGCGTCTTTCTTTGTTTTTCATCTCTCATCATGTAGAACCTTTCTGGTAGTCAATACTTCAATCTCGCACTGGGAAACAATGAACACACATTTTGCTGCTGATCCCAATCCTTCCAGTTATACTGAATATTGTCAATTTTTTTTTTTTGTTTATGCACTTTGTGCACTGCTGTACAGCATTAACTCATAAGAAACATGAAGAAGATCTGGTACTCTCTCTTATGTGTGGTATTATTCATTTGATGAAAGAGACGCTTTATTCTCCTCCATTCCATAGAACTCTACATCATATGTACCCTGAAAACTCCAAAATTGCATGTTTCCAAATACACATATCCAACAAGGCGCTGCCTGATTGACGCAAGATAGGAAGGCAATGAGAATCAAATATTCGAGTCCTGATAGTCTTTAGCAGTTCTACAAAAATGACTGACTTGTTTCTCAAAGGGCAGGAGGTCATGAACAAACAGAGGACGGATGGAGAAGAAGGATATAAGACAAGGTCAGCATTTAAGATATGGACACACATCAGAGGAATTACATAAGTAGTATTGTTTCACCAGGAGAGAAAGGTAGGAACATAAGTATAATCAAGACTTTCTGCAGAAGCATTCATCACGCTGGAAACACAAAAGGAGAGAGCAGATGGTCTTGCAGAGTGCAGGGTGAGAGAACACACAACTGAGGGAGACAATAGGAGGAATAATGTGTGTTGGTATATTAAAAAGCACAGAACTGACAAATTAAGTGGGACTTGTAATATTGCATAATGGCATTACTGCAGGCAAAATACAAAGGAGAGTGCAATTTCTTGAAGGGTGTGATCAGCAAGTTGGGATTTTCTCAGATTTTTAACATAAAAGTGCTATATTATTCTTTTGTCAAGGAAGAGAGCACAGAGCACAGTTGCACCATTCTCAGTGAAATAATGAAATATGCTGTGCCCAAGAGCTGTGGGTTAACCCCATCAGGCAGCTCAGCCCCTCACAGCCACTTGCTCACTCACCGCAGTGGGGTGGGGGAGAGAATCGGGAGGGTAAAAGTGAGAAAACATGCGTGTTGAGGTAGAGACAGTTAAATGGGGAAAGCAAAAGCTGTGCACGTGAGCAAAGCAAAGTAAGGAATTAATTCACTACTTCCCACTGGCAGGCGGGTGTTCAGCCCTCTCCAAGAAAGCAGGGTTTCATCATGCGTAACAATTACTTGGGAAGATCAATGCCATAAGACTGAATGTCCCTCCCTTCCTCCTTCTTTCCCAAGCTTTTTACTACTGAGCACAACGTCATACAGCATGGGATAGTCCTTCAGTCAGTTGGGGTCAGATGTCCTGGCGGTGTCCCCTTCCATCTTCTTGTGCACTTCCAGCCTAATTTCTGGCAAGGTGAGCATGAGAAACAAAGACCTTGATGCTGCGCAAGCGCTGCTCAGCAACAGCTAAAACACTGGTGTGTTATCAACAAAGTTTTGGTCACAGATTCAAAACACACCACCATATGAGCTGCTATGAAGAAAATTAACTCTATCACAGCCAAAATCAGCACACTGAGGAAATGCAGTACTTCCTGTAATGAGTTAATTTGCATGAAATTTAGTGACTTCATGTCTTCATTTAACATGACAAGCTCTTTGCCTTACCTCAGCTCTGTGGAATAAAAGGAGTCTCCCCATGTTACCTTTTGACCACAAGACATGGGAACTTACTGAGATTTAACCAGGCAAACAAAGGACAAGGAGAGCAAACTTAAACATCTACATGTTCGAGCAAGGACTGACAACAGTCTGCCCTTATTTTTTGAGTGTGCTTTTTTGGCGATATGTGGGAACTTCTCTGTCACACAAATGGAGCTTCCTTTTTGATATGGGTCTGAAACTGCCACTGTCAATACGGGGCAGCTTACGGGGCAGGGATTGCCACAAAATGGGGGAAATGGCTGAAGCAAAACCAAGCCCTTAGCAGTTCTCCCCTCTGTGCTTGCCTTTGGGGATGCTGTGGATGAGTGCTCGAAGATTATATAACCTGGCAGCAGCTCTTTAGGCTGGTTTGTGAGCCTACAATATCTGCTGTAGCTTGCTCTGAATAAAATGGATGTGCTTGTTCAGTGTTATTTAAATACTGCTGTCACGAAGGTAGCCTCTCTCAGAAGTCAGGCATCATCCAAAGTTCACGTTTTTTCTAATTAAAAGAGTTTACAATAATTAAATTGTACATGTCTGTGTTTCTACTTCAAAAAGGCTAAATAGTTGGCAAGCCTCCTAAAGTAGGATTAGACTGCAGACCAGCTCAGACAATGCTTCCAGGCCTCGGGGATGTACTGCAGAATCAGTTTAATAAAGTCTGATTAGATTACTTTCTCTGGTCAATTGGAAGCACACTGGCTATGGGATAAATCATCTTTTTAGCTCACCGCACTGCTCTTTTTCTTTGCTGAATCGTATTTTAAAAGCATTAAACATATTTTTTAAATATCAGTTTATTTACATATCCAAAGAAGCATAACCTCATGAATTCCCTGTTGTCCCAGTGCAGTTTGATCTTATATCCCAGTCTAAAGGATTGACTCATTGCTTGAGAGGTCTGTACTCCGTGGTTTCCCTTCTTAATATATCTCCCTTGTATCCCTGTATAAATGGCCTTGTTAGTATCACAAGAAAACAGTCTTGCATTCTTATCTTGATCTGTCAAGATAACCAATTATATACTGAAAACTGTGGTAAAGTTAGATGTTTCTGACAAATTACAAGTTAAAAAGGGTGTTGAATCCATGTCGTTTGGGTTAACATGTACCTGGATCTGAATATCTTTAAACTTGATTTATTGCATGCTGTGTGGAACAAAGAGTTATTCAGAATGTCTGAGTCTAGAACTCCTTTGTTTAAGTTTTCAGTGCTTACAGTAGCAGATTTTGCATTTTACTAATTTCCTACCTAATGCCACAATTATTAGAAGAGGTATTTAAGTCAACACAAAGTACACCTTCCACTGGCCTCTCTCTGTGATGCTGAGTTATGCCAAGAGACCTTAGCAGCCAGCTCAGTTCCTTGAAAATGCATTACTCCAGTCTGGTTTGCCTTTCACCAGTCTGTGCCCAATCACTTCTTCAAGCTCTTATCTGGTTTGGAGCGTCTCCACAGACACACAAATTCTGTTGCATTGTGTACATTTGCATTCCATTTTCCATTGGAATAAAGAAACATTTCACCTTCCTCCAAGGTTATTTTTTCTATATGGTACCATATTAAGAAAAAAATGGGTACAGGTGTTCCCCATGGACTCTAGAATAACATTCAGTAAAACCATTTGTAGTACCTGGAGGTGATAATATACAGTGTCCAACCCAGACGCCATCTCCTGTGTCAAGGACCAATCCTATGAAATGCTGCTCAAGTTTCTGTTTCAGTCTTAAGTTCTGAACAAGGGGTTTCCATGGTTTGCTGGCTCATTTGAGTGAAATGGCTTACGATGAGTTTCAAGGGAGAAAACATTTGCATTATAATTGACTACTGTCACAAGAATGCAGAGTTGTGAAAAATAAAGGGGAAAAATAGAATCGAGTATTTCCAGAGTTCCAATTTAAATGTATGGTGAGAGTGTTTTCACACCTGCTTGAAGTTTATTTCATTGGGCTGGTAGTTTAAAACAGGTTATCTCCATGTGGTCTGCCTGTTCATACATTGTTCTAGTTTATTTTCTTCTAATATAATAAACACATAGAGATGTTTCACTCAGATTAGATTTGTGCACTGTTTTCAAATAGCTGGACAATGCATGGATAGAGAAAGGAGTGGGAGAGAAAGAGAAGCGACATATTCCCCTCGTATTTTCTGGGGAGGCTACAAGGACTAGACAAGGAGCCGTGACACATCCTGTCAGATTGCAGTTAAAAATTTAAAGAAAAACATAGACTGCAGTACTCGTGTGGTGGGTTTTTTTAATAAGCTTTCTGCAAATTTGTCACTTAGCACTCACTAGCTGCCAATGGTGGCTGGTACACAGTAAATGCAAGATGTGTCTCTAGCTTCTACAGGGAACTGTAACGGCTCAGACATATGTATCGTTTGAAAGGCTGAGTAGTCTGGCAAGCCATGTTTCCTTAGTTTCTTCTGAGAAATTCTGTGAAATTTTACAAAAATTGAACTATGGTGCACTTTGGAGCCTGGATTGATGGGGTTTGTCTACTTGCTAGTAAAATGTCACTAGATGCTGTTAAAACTTGGTTAAACCTTACAAACCAACTCACTCAGCAAAACATGTTAAAATAAACTGGACAGGAGCCAGAAGAGATGAGACAGGATTATTTAAATCTAATATGTGTTAGAATACAGCTTAAGTCCTCTGACCCTAATCACTTTCCACCGGAGTACATCAAATTGGGATCCTGGGACAATTTACGTAGGAGTCTGAGTAAATGTACTAGCTTTGCCCTACGGAAGAATTCATGCCCTTTAATAATAAGTGAAAAAACATGGATGGCCTCATATTATTCTGGAGGCTATCTATATGCATGAGAAAGCCCAGCATATAAACTGCAGCACTGGTTCTGATCCTTAAGTACAAATGCAGTGAATGATGGGAAGCGCTGTACCTTTAGCAGCCTCTGTGGCAGCTCTTTTTTATGGTAGCTGATAAAGTTAACTTTGTATAACTATAATCACTGTATAGTTAGTAAGCTTTCATTTTCTTTAGGCATTCACTTAGATTTCTGTTTACCTTCAAATCTACCTTTCTCAGCTAATGCCCTGGAAAAAGCTGATATGGGCCTGGATAACATGATCCTGTTCACAGGGCTGTGCATTGTTAGAGAAATTTCAATATCAAGCTTGTGAGCAGTTCATGGTAATGACATAGCCTTAATGAGGGAACTGAAATTCTCAGGAGAGTTGTGCAATGGCAGTACTCGGAGATATTTTGGACCTCTCCCTTTGCCTTCGTTACTGTGAATAACTGGGATGCCTCGAAGTAACTAGAGAAGATCATCAGTGCTGACACCTGGGATTGTTTATTTGGCATGGATGTATTTGTTACTGTTTCTCTCAGCACGATGCAGGTTATTAGGTGGGTTGGAGGTAAAGTAGGATATATGTCATTTTTTTTTGCTTTGCTTTACTTGACTTTCCAGTTTTTCATGATTCCATTATTTTTTCTTGGGGTGTTCAGAATAACCCGGTTCTCAAAGCAAGCCTGTGCAGTTTGCCATCGAATCACTTGCAAAGCACCACATTCCTCCTCATTGCTGCCTTCAGCTACATCCTTCTCTCAAAACTCAGTTCTTATTTTCATGAGACTCGGAATAGCAGCAGTAAGTGTGGGAGCTTTATTGTAGAAATTTCACGCAGGAGTAGCAGTTAGTATCATATAGGTCTTCAATAACCAGTTGTCAATCTTCAGTGTTTGAAAGACAGTCATGGAAAACTAGTCAGGTAAGTAAGCAATTAGATATACAGGGATAGATCCTTAGGTACATCCTAGCTGATTTTTTGCCTGTTCTGTATCACAGGAGTCAATGCAGCTAGTTTCTGCATAGTTAGGAATGCTCTGTGAAGCACACTAAAAATAGCAAAACAGTTGAAATCGCCATTACCTGGATCTAATATATCTATTTAAAATTTATAAGTGTGTAGTCAAAAAAAAAAAATATATAGTAGCATAGGGAGATTTGTCATCTATTTTGATACTGGTAGAAAGAATTCAAGCTGGTTTTCAGTGGAATGAAATCAACAAGAAGAAATGTATGCTTAGAAGACTAACATGTACATGACATTTTATGGTGGTGCTATTTTAAACCAGTAGCAGCCAAATGTTTCTGCAGTCTTTGACTCTTTCTGAATTAGATCAAGTTGTTCATCGCTGAAATGTTTTTTAAAAACAACTGCAGCTGTGACAGTCTGTTTTGTAAGTTAACATTTTGTAAGTCAACATTTTCGGTTATTTTGTCTGAGTGAAGTCTCTTGCAGGGTAACAGAACTGTGGAAGCATTTCTGCACTCAAAGCAAAAAGCCAAGAAACTCCTGGCTTTACACCAGAACTGAAGCATTCTAGAAAGATTTTCACCTGAGATACTGCAGTGGCATCATTTACTTTTGTGAATGAAAGCTACTATTTCTACCTAGGAAGGAATCCTCATCAGCCTGTACATTAAGGACTTTTAAAAAATACTCCCCATCCCCTCACAAAATCCTTTCATTTCTCAATAATTAAAGTAACACATTTCTCAACTATCTAAATAATACACTAACGATGAATAAATCATTTGACCATAAGGCCACATTCAAGTTTTTATTTATAGTCTGACAAGAGAGAAAAATGTTTATCCTAATCGGTACCTCCTATTGTTCAGCTGCTCTCACTAGGTATAGCTGAGGCTGTGACTTTAAACTGGCTCTAGATCCAAATTCACATTTATTTTGGGACTTAGCCTGGGATCCCTACTAGAATCAGCCATTGTATCATGAGAGTGAATGTAACTAATGTCAATCATCTTTTTCAGAATTCTGTCTCATTGCAACACACCTCCTCTTCTGAAAGCAAGAAATCCTTCACAGACAATGAAATAACTTTTGCTAAATGCAGTTCAAAACCGTGAATAACCACGGGAAGCTGCTGAAGTTTCTACTGCAGTTGCTGCTACTGTTCTTCTCCAGCCATTCAGAGTATTCTTTTAGCAACTGCAAAAATAATACTACAAGGACTATTGTGGTCCATTTACAGAGCTGAGTAGAGGTCTTTTCCAGGACTGTGGTTTCTACCTACATATCTCCTTTTCATCTAGGTTCATATCTACACCAAGTCATGAATTGTATGACAAAGTTTTCAAAGGAAATAATTGTTACATTGGAGAAAGCTGCAAGGCTTAACAGGGACCTTCTCAGATCTAGAATGATCAAAACAAAGAGATATCTTCAATAGTCAAAGGTGTTAGGACACTGCTTGATCTGAGCTGTGAAATTAATCTAAGTCCACCATAACCCCAGCAGATACCCAAACCAAGAGGTTATAGCTTTCTCTCTTTCTTCCTCCCCTTTCAGAATTCTTAGTTATTAATTCCAAACAGAACAGGTCTGGATGGACTGGCTTAGGTTTCCTGACTCTGTTGTGACGGTCTTTTTTATCTCTCTGCTTTCTGTTTCAAAACGTCAACCTCCTCCTTCTTCCCCGTCCATCCTCTTCCCATCTTTGTGGCCAGCTTTATTCACAACTTCATCATTTATCAGGTATGTATAGAAATTACTTTTGTTTCTTACAAGCTTCACAGAGCTCTTGCTGACTGTTGCTATGGGTCTCTTTTGAAGTCTTGCTTTAGGTAGTTTAAAGGTTTTAAGGGGGACGTGGAAACTCAAGGTCCTGGATAGACATGGATAAGCAGAACTGGGGTCCAGTCTTACCTGATAATCATGTATGGCAGCACTGGGAAGCAACATCTATAGCAGTGTTGAGGATGTGCCTCTACTTTCATTATTGTCCTATATTTTAAAAGCGTATTTTTTCCTAACGGTAAAATGTGTGCTGGATAACTGAATTAAAGTTATTTAAATAAAGAAATATACAACATTTTGATGTAAGAAATATTTTTTTCCTCCCCTGTTAATTGCTTGTATTTATCTGACTTAGTAGGTGATATTCTAAATCTTGTAAATTCCCCATTGTCCATAAAGTTATCTTGGATGTATAAAGAAAGCAAAACAGACATTGTGTCTTAAAAAAGCAAATTATCAATAAAGCACAGCTGGAAAATGTTCATGGCTTCTCCTTAGCAGTGTAAAACAAGAGAGAAGAGAGACATCAACATCAGTTTGTTTATTCAAGCTGCTAGCAATCACAACCCTGCTGCTTTCAGTCTGTCCTTCCTTCAGTCAGAGTGACCGGCAGTTGTAAACACATATTCTTCCCTTTCAAAAGTCAGATATGGGCACCCTGGCTAGTACTGCTTGCTGACATGTAGAAGCTATCCAAGAGTACGATGTTATTTATCACAATATGTATTTTGTGTTAAAAATGTGAACACTCTCAAGCCAGAGAGTGGAGTAGCTGTCTTCTGGGAGACTCATTACACATGGCAAAAACTGATTCTTAATTTTGAGTCTTTGGATTTTTGCCTTTAATTGAAAACAGTTTTTTATAATTATTCGATGTTTTCAAAAATCAAGGAAGTCAGTTGCAATTATAATGCATTTGTAAATGAATACGTAATTATTAACGTGGTATATAAACCTACGTTCAGCGTGCCTTAGAGTAATAAGCATGGATTAGAAGAAAGAAAGTGTGCAGGTGATATGAACAAAGACTGCCACGACGATACCTGCAGGACCATGGTACTTTAGTGAGACAAAGCTGCTCAAAAGTAGGCACAGCAGAATAGCACTAATCTTCCTTAGCTGCAAGTCTCACATTTTTAACAGTACACACTGTGGCAGGGAAGGTTGGGAGGGGAAATCCGTTCTCCTATTTCTAATATTTTTGTAGCTTGCAACGCATTAGACCCTANCATCTGCCTACTTTGTAGGTGCCAGGTTGATAACTCTGCTTACTGGCTGAGAACTTGCAGGGAGTGGAGAAGCAGGCAACAGGTAGAAAGTTCACACCTTTTCAGCCAATCACTTTCACTAATGCGTGGTATGTTTAAGAAATCCTTTTAACATAAGCTTGCTTGACACAACCTTAAGACTTATTACTAATCCCTCTGAAGGATTTTTTTTTTCTTTGACTGTCTAACGAAAGAACTTAAGTAAGTGTACTGAGCAAATTAAAAAAAGAGGCAGGCGGAGGGAAGCAGGCCAGAAAATCAGTGATGAAATACAGGGGCTCAAGAGACTTTCAAGTGGGATGATTCACAAGGGTAGTGGAAATGGTTGTTTAAAGCATAAGAATAAAGATGGGTTATGCAACTCCCAGTTTTATTACCCAAATGCAACTATAGCACCATCTGCTCATAATACTCTTTCAGCATTTTGGAAGAGGACTAGGTCTGGCTCCCAAAGAACTGGCCCATGTCCTTCTGTTCCAAGTGTAAATTTCCACTTCTCTTTTCAATTGAGCTACACTGATTTGGCTGTTTGAGAAGTTTCCACAGCCAGGGAGCTGAGAACCATATTCCTTCTTACATTCCAGCACCTCTTCCAGCATCATCAATACAAAATGTTGTTCCTTTGTAGTAATTAAGAAACATTGAGGCTTTGAAAAGTAAGATATTGATGCTTAATTAAGGATGTGGGTTTGTCATACCTGCTAGCAAGGGATTACTAAAGAAAGGAAATCACAACTTTGAGATTATACATTGTGATCCAACTGACAGACCTGGGTGTATCTGAAAGACGTTCCTGACAAGTTACTGTTAGTATGGACAATATTCAAATATGAGACACTCTAAATGCTGATTTCAATATTTATTGCGGACTCAATTTAAAATACCAACAAAAAACCCAAAATGGCCTGCTCTCAGTCAATGCCAAAAATGAAAGCATGTACCTAAGTGTAGGTAATGAAAGCAAAGAAAATGAGTTTACTGAAAGCATTGAAGTACTGAAAGCATAGAGTATGACAGTTTAGAACTACCAAAAAATGTGACTCCAGCAAAGAGCGACACTCAGAAGATTGGCATAATTATCCCTAGTTGAAAACTGAAGGATTCATTCATATTTTCTTCTATCCTCTCAGATGTATGTTACACCATAATTAACTCAGGTTTCTTTCAAGCACTTCAGCCTTTATGTGCCAGGCTTAGTCCCATTTGCCATTTGTGACTTGCCTTTGTCTCCAAACTGTGTCAGAAGTGATAGGGATGATGTAGGGGGTACACTCAAAGACTTCCGTGAGTTTTTCTTTAAGGGGAGGAAATTTTAAAAAAATTAAAAAATCTTTACTTCCCATCTTTTCTCCACTTTTATTAGCATTTCCTAAAGAAAGAGGAAGAGTAAAGGTTTTTCAGGACACATAATTTGAGAAAAGCTGTGATATCACATGAGTACTGTAAAATATGTGGGTTTTTCATGATTTTTTCTTTTTACATAAAAGATGGAAAATGCATAAGAAATCTTCTGGAGAGACTGTAACTGACATGCTGGTTAAATCTGAGTGTAGAAAAGGGCAATAGTGGGCAATGAGGTTAAGCAGAGATCTAAAGATTAGTGGAAGCAATAAACAGAAGGCTTTTAAAAATGAAAAAAAATATTGTGAGTCTGGGAAGGAGAAGATTTAAGAACTATAAAGTACAGAGAACAAAAAGCTGTATTGCAACTTGAGCTAATGCCTCAATACATGCTTGTAAGTCATCAGAATACCCATTTTAAAATAAATAACAATAAAAGGCTCAAGGACTAGTAGCTGACTAGAAATAAGAACAATAAATACAGCCATAAAATGATGCATCTGCTGAAGTTGTTTTTATATTTAAAAGAATAAATGTAGTTAGTAAAAAAAGCCAGAGATCAGCTAGAAGAGAATAGAGAAAGTTAACCCAGAACAATAGTACAGAATTGAAAATATAAAAATACTATTGAAAGGGAGTTATCTGAGGTTTAAGCAAAGTTCAGAAGTTTGATACTTCACAGAAGACTGAAGTGGAGGAGAATGAGATCTAAAACATATTTACAGCTTTGGTTCGTTTTGAGTTTTTTCTTGTTTAGATGATCTTGATTTCGAGCAATTTTTAATTCAGTATTTCAAGCTTCTGAAAAATACAGCTCATTCAAAATCAAAAACATGTATAAAAGGTGATGCTTTTGCTTCAGAGTGCATTTCTTTAAGATTACAGAACCAAATTCACAGTTACATAAACTTATATTCTCTTCTACTGTTGCAGCATATTGTCTCTCTCATACCAGTATGCAAATGAGTTTTGCTCACAAAGTGAAGTGTAAGAAAGTAAGAATACAGAAGAAGAAGAATAGGAGAGAACTTTCCTGTTCTCAGATTGTGCTAAGTGAACACTGATGATGAATTAATGAGCTGATTAAGTGGGTTCATCGTACTCACTTGAGAAAGCAAAGGAACCTTTCTTGAGTAGATACAAACTACAATGCTGTTTTTTACATCAGTCCTGTTTTGGAAATAAGTACAAGATATTTCAGTAGTGTGAGTAGAAAGCATGTTTCTGAATAGGAAAAGCAGTCTTGCTGAGCATCACACACTGCTGCCAGGGCTGTTCCAAATCTATGACCTTGAATGATCAGCTTATGGCCTACTTTTCAATGTGTCCCTTCCTAATACAAATGCGAGTGTCTAGACTATAAGAGCTTGATGACCTGCCCTTTTCTGTGCATGTGCATGCTCACACACCCACACACAGAGTGGATGAAATTTTACTGTTCTGTAGAGATGTGTATTTAACTGACCTAAGTGTTCTTCAAATATATAATAGAGAATGTGGCCACGATTTTTAATTCTTAAAACATAACCACTAAAGTAAGAGGCTCTTCATTTTTTGAGATAAAAGCTAGTGCTTAATTTAAATGATAGCTGATAAATTGAAGAGTACCTTTAAAATAAACTTTAGCATTTTCTAGATTTTTATCATTTCATAACTCAAAGTACAGAAATCTTGCTAGTATGAAAATGAACATTCAGCCATATAGCATATAAGAAAACAAAACTGTAGAAGTACTTTCTCTGACTGATCACTGACCCTGAATTTTGAACCCTTTAGCTATTTATGCAGCTTATGAAGGGAACTCCTTTGGTTTGACTCAAGTTGAGGACCAACTTCAAGTGAAATTCCTATGCAGTTCCACATTTGCTTCATGCCGGTACAATTACACATTCTCAAAAGGAGTAAGGTTGTCTGTGTCCCTGGCTGAGTTAAGATGGTGCAAAAGACCCTCTGCTCTTTATCATTTCACATTGTGTGGAGATGTGCAAGAATGTTCATGAGAACTCATAGCTTACAATCCTGGCGTGGCATCTACAGACTCTTCTCGTTTAGCCACTTGTCCTACTTACACTTTAATATCTTTTCACACCAGCTCTCGGAGGGCCAGGAAATATTTGCAAAATTGCCGAGTTTTCTGCTGGCCCTGAGAGCATAGTATCAATATTTAATTTCCCAAAATCTATTCATTTCTCTGCTTTGGACACCACAGTGGTTGATACTGCTTCATTCATGTTTAAAAGGCAATTCTTGTACCATTTTTTCACTTCTAGAGAGGTTACATAACAGGCTAAAAAAATGACATGAAGAAAATAGATTTGGTCAACAGTGAAAACTTGAAAACTGGGGGCTCAGCTGTAGCAGAAAGGGATGTTGAAGGAGTCAAGGATAGGTATCTAAAGGAGAGGGGGAGAAAGAGAATGGTGAAGCACTGTTCCAAAAGAAGCATGAGACATAGGAAGAATCCCAGCAGAGCTCGTGTGAAGACTTCAGAGGAATAAGCAATCACCCTGGCTGAAGTCAATAACTAAACTGAGATGTTTGAGACATCTTACTGTTTATGCAGAAACCTAGTTAACAACATTGGTGATGTCATTTTCTTTGGCGTGACAGGGGAAGGCAAAACCAATTTTGCTTCTGAAACTACCTAACCTATTTTTCACTGACATCCATTTACGTAGGTAATATTGTCATTATGTACATTAGATCAGTTTTAGACACAGAAGATACTATGTCACCTCTCAACAAAGGTGGAACAGAATGCTCTAGTACGAAGGTTTCAATCCGATTACAAACCATTTACTAGATTAAATTGCAAAATTATCTGAAATAATTAAGGGTAAAAAAATTACATAAGTAAACAAACAAACTCAATTACATACCTCTTGTTTTCTTTTTACCTTATTTGTTCACCAAGGAAAACATGTTTGTCCTCCTTTGGAAGACAAAACTTAATGTGAGAGTGTACAAATATAATCTTTTTGAATTTCTCTCCATTAACGTATAGCTTCTATCTGCATTAATGCAATGGGACCAACTCAATCTCAGTACACACTTCTAAACAAAATAGCTACACATTCTTTGACTTGTTTAGTTTTTCAGTATAATGAGAAGAGACAAAAATTGACTGATTTTAAGTTGGAAGGGGAAGAAACCCTTGTCCTACCAAATGGTGGAGATTTTGACCAAATCTCCATTGACAGGAGTCAAACCTAACCTATCCAATAGGAGCCTAAGCCAGAACTATATGGAAAATTGAATTTCTGAATAAATCCAAAGAAATCTTTCAGTACATCTCTCAATGTACTCAAACACTGTCCGAAAACAGATAGGAGAACATCTTCTAAACAGCAAGTATTTGCTTTCCAACTATAGATAGCTCTATTAAAAAGAACTTACTTGTTTCAAGTGTCCATTGTACAGCATAGAATCATAGGATAGTTTGGGTTGGAAGGGACCTTTAAAGATCATATAGTCCAACCCTTCTGCAATGAGCAGCGACAACTAGATCAGGTTGCTCAGAGCTCTGTCCAACCTGACCTTGAATATTGCCAGGGATGGGGCATCTACCACTCCTCTGCGCAACCTGCGCCAGTGTTTCACCCCCCTCATTGTGACCCTCTTTTGGTTTCTTAGCATGTTAAGATGATTTTAGTAGATGTCATTCAGAACATATCTGTGAGGCCATAATGACTCCAGCATAAAGGAGTCATCTCCCTGGAATTATTCTTTCTGAAATTGTCAGTTACTTATCCTGACATTACTTTGTAAAAACATAAAATCTTTCAATCTGAGCTAAACAGTGAGAATCTTCTGAGGATCTTCTGAGGAGCAGAAAAGAAAATTTTGTGTGAGCAAAGTGGTTTTCTGAAGTTTAACTTGGGAAGTGAACTGAAGAAAGTAATGAATAAGAATTCTTAGAGTCCATGTTAACATGTTGTGTGTGGGTGAGTGCCTGTGTATATGCATATGCACGTACACACATGCACAGAAGTCACACAGTGATTAAACGTGTCCCTGCATGTCCCTCTCTAACATTTACTATGTTTTTTTTCTAGTTTAAGTAAGATTTTTAAATAATGTGTCTCTCCCTTTGTTTGACCCCCTGATTTTGTCATCATATCAAAGTTTTGAATTATGCAAAACTGAAAACAAATTACTTGTTCTTAGCTTGAAGATAATAATTAATTTATAGAAATATTTAACATGAAGTTTACTGAAAGAGTACAGTTATCTGTCATCTGTGCTGTACTGCAAAGCCTTTCCAAAGGCTTTTCTAGATCATACAGTGTAGTTAAAGGTAGCTATGGCTTGAAAAACAGTTTAAAAACAGCTAAGAAAGAATAATCACTTCAGAAAGAAATGGTTAGTCTGTGGTTACATTAAAACAATTTAGATTTTCACAGGGCTTGACTTTAACGTGTGATTTCTAACATATCTGAAAGTTTTTATCTGGTTATAATATTAAAAATTATCTGATAACATTCTTTGACAGTGAATTTTACTTTTATTATCTTTGACAGTGAATTTTACTTTTATTACAAAACACTTAAAAGCACTCTTATCATAAGGAATTATTATTTTCGTACAAAAAAGAGCAAATAAAACCCAATTCATTTCAAAGACTTGACTTTTGGGTCATTACTTAAGCTTTTGGATCATATAAAATTTTGGAATATTGTGTGAAATACTTTTATGGTTCAGGAGGTTATCTAATGCATATTGATGAGTATTCAAGAAAAGATCTGCTGTATCATCAGCAAATATGGAAAACAGAAACGAAATATCAGGGAGAGGAGAAGAGTCGTTCCAAAATCCACATTGGATACATGTACCATCTCTGTTACGGGTCTTTCACCTGACCTCAGAGGTAAAATACATCTGAGACCAGGAAATGAAAACTTCTGTATAATGAGCTGTAACTGATAAGAGCTTCTCCATGCTACTTCCATCATTTCAACTCTTTGGGAAAATATCATCCAAGCTGAAGGGTTTCTGTAATAACTCCTGATCTCTGGAGTAATTAAGAGTACACCGAGTTTTAAGAAATATCAGCACAAAATCCTCTTCCAAAAATTGTTGTTGTTGCAATAAACTCCATTTGTCATTTTGTATAAACAAATGAAACAAGGCAAAAAGAAAAATCAGAACCCAAACCTGTGCTTTTCCCATATTCTACTCCAAAAATTTTCTGCTCATGCTTAGGTACGGAGATCAGTGCTCACTGTAAAGAACTGCTTTATTTGCTTTTAGATAATCTGAATGATTTAAATTACCATCTTGAAGTGATGTTCATTTCTCTTAGGCAACTGTCTCAGGATTTCACTTTTTACAATAAAATTCTGAACTTAAAAGTAGTAAGAAAAGATGGCTGCATCTATACGTGCATGTAATATATAGTTCTCTAAACTGGCTTCTGTCTAGTTGTTTCAATTTTGTCCTAAGATTTTACAAAGTGCTTTAGTATTCTTTTGCAGTCCTGAAATGACAAGATCCTTTCACCGAAAAATAGTTTTCAAAAGGGATATGGGGACCAATCCTGGTGTTCTTTTTTTATGTCAGTGAAAAAATAGCACTCATTTCTGTGTTGCCAAAGGAACGATCAAGTAAACAATATTTGAAAATGAAATTATATTTTGAATTAGAATAAGCAGTATCATTTTTATAAATTTGTGAATTTAAATCCAAAATAATTAATTTCATTTAAAACAGAATGTAGTTAAAAGTTATCTCCAGATGAAGACTTTATTCCATAATAATCCATTCGTAGGCGTACCAACACAATATATAGCACTAAAAACAAATAATAAAGAAATAAATCGGGAAATATCAAAGTATGATCAAAGTATGACGTTTGTTGTTTGTTTTTTTTTTAATACTGATCCTTCAGCGTTTACTAATGTCCCAAAGCTAAATAAATGTTGAGAATACTCTCAAGGACATAGAGACAGGAAGGCTTTAGAAAGGTGACTCGAAAAAGGGAGGATTTTAATAATATTTAATCTGAAAAACTGGGATAAATTTGGCTTACCCCAATTTGTAAAATCATTTAAAATCTGATGTGCTGGAAGAGGATAATTTAATTTCAAGAGGATAGGAGTTTGCCTAGATGTGTACACTCTGGGTGTATTTAATAGGTGAAAAAGTTCCAATCAAAAGAAGTTTGCCCCAAAGTGTTTTGCAGGATATTGTGGAATACTCCTGATACGGCCCAGGGCTGAACCAACAATTGCAGACGTTGTTTTACTGAACTCATAGAGACAGCAAATTAATGGTATGATGCCTATGTTATCTACAACTTAATTATTCAGCCTCATTTGGAGTGGTTTAGATCAGTTCAAAATACCTTAACCTTTTTCTGCAATTACATTTATTTGAGGTACAGTTCTCAGGGGGTTTCATGTTAGAGGTATCTGAATAAAAGGTTTGGCCTCCTGAGAAGTGGGCTGTTGTTAGGGATGACTTCTTAGAGTAGAGTTACGGTCAAGGTCTCTGGCAAGATGTTATATAATCTCTTTCTTGGCGTGTTCAAAATGTATTAATCTTTTAAAGAAATATAACAGCTGGTGTTTTGAAGATGCCAGCAAAAACTAAGATTCAAAGAGTCAGCCTACGATTGAGCTGGACACATTATATTTACTGCTGCTGCAGTGAAACGGAGGTGAACCCAAGTGAATCCAGGAGGTTGAATAACTGACAATGAATATAAAATTTTTACTTGATGCAAGACTGACCTTGTTTCAGATTTGTTCATGATTGTTTTTAATTAATCTCTGCTAACTTTCATAAGCGTTTAGGGTACGGATGAAAGGAAGACAGGTTTTATTTTCCAATATTGAGGTAGTTTTCTGTTCTGTTTTTAGAATTAATTTATTTATATTGTTTTTCTTAGATATTTATTTTCCATAATAAAGGGGGGGAAGGGGGAACAAGGGCATTGTTTTAATCAAGGAGAAGTTTTGTTAGATACCCCAAGGGAACAGAGATCTGATTTTCAACCTGTATTTTCCTATGTAAGGCACGGACTATGATGCCAGGTTTACTTTTTTTTTTTTTGCTGATACTGATCCTTCTAACTTGTGATGGAAATTCAAGACCTGAACACAGGTCTTGAGAAATAGAAATGCCAATATGTGTTTTTCTTCAATTTGTTGTTCAGACAGATGCTATAGTAAGTTGTGTCAGAGACGATAAATTTGCCATATTTCACTAGGTTCTTTTCCTCAAATATCCCTTCCCTTGCCCCCAATATATAGCAGGTTCTCAGCTCACAGCAGCTTCTACCACACCAAAAGTTAATCAGAAAACGTATGTTACCTGTGTTGTTGTAAGCAACAGAAAGACTATGAGGGCCTTTCTACTTTTGCTGTCAGGCGTAGGCTTAGATGAGGTAGATTTGAAGTTGCTTAAACTTGCTACAGGCATTTTATCCCAACAGCTAGCATCTGTTTCCAGTGAAGCATTTTATCAAGGTATTATTTCACTGGAGTGTGAAGTGGCAAAAGTTATCCTCATACAAGCTGTTCGGTTGCAAATGTTAGGTATGCTTAGGCTTTCATTGTTGTTTATTTTATGCATAAATACAAGTTAAACTATCTAATGTTTACATCACAGACTGCTTACAATTTGTTGCCTACAAAATTATGAAAAACTTTGTCTCGATGGAAGAAGCTTGGCTTGATGGAATGATCCAGAATTAAAATTGTGAGATATTGTCCCGAAAGTGCCTACATGCAAACTACCTACTAAAGAAGGGAATGCATATTCAGGAAAAAATTTGATTTATAGATGATTAGTGCAGAACAGTTTTCTTTTTTTATTTTTTTAAGGAGAAAGACTAGAAGTTTTACTATGATTTACCAGACAAAAAGAAGTTCTGAGCAGCAGGCAATTTCTTCATTTGAAATATTGCTCTTTGAACATAAAGAAATACAGAGGTGAAAGGATCAGAAGCAAGCCATGAAAACCCTTTTTCTAGTCCATACCAAAAAAAACAGTGTTCTAGCTTACTTGCATAATGTTTCCTTTTCAATTACAGAGCAGTCAAGAAAAGCCAGCCACAATGATATTCACACACACAGTAGTATGTGACTTTTCTCACCAAGAGAAAAAAAATACGTGCTTTTCATTTGACAAAACTGTCTTCTGAAATTTCCTGTTCTGAGACTGAAAAAAAATGGTGTTATGAATGGATAGAAAAGTCCTCTATGACACTTTAAAAAATTTTTCTTAATTTCTCAATTTCCTACAATAGGAAAATCATAGNTCCTCTATGACACTTTAAAAAATTTTTCTTAATTTCTCAATTTCCTAAAATAGGAAAATCATAGTTTCTGTTTCTCAGCTGTCTGGAGTTCTCATGTTTAATATTCAGGTGTTATTTTGCCTTTGAACACAGATTGTATCAGCCAAAACAAAGGGGTTTTTTTCCTACTGCTTATCCCATTGAAGCATGAGCAGTCACAGTGGAGTCCAGCACACAGATGGCATTTCAGCAAGTAGATGTTCAACTGTACATGAGATGATGCTGCAGACTACTAAAAGTCTAGGTCAAGTCATAGTAGAGCCTGCATTATGGGGAGATAGTGCTGCTTGTCAATGACGTATCATGAATTTCTCTTGGAAAGAGGGGGGAAAAAGCTAAGACATCTACCTTAAGTGTCTAGGGAAGGAAGTTAATGTCCCTAAACTCTCTCTCTATGGGAAAAAAGTACATGTAGGCTCTTACAGAGAGTGATCTGGACTATGTTCCTGACATGTTGAAAGATGAGTCCAAAAGAAGTAGCCTCCTGGTTTAGACATAACCAGTGTTTGTCAACATAAATGGCTATAAACTGTGGTGAACTAAGTTTGTTTCATAAACAAAAATAAAAGAAAAGCTAAGCAAAAGTTTTCTAAACTTTTTTGCAAATTCAGCTTCTTTAACGTTAGTCAAAAGTCTGGAGACCTTACCTGTCCCCCTGAAGAAATACTACTTTAAAGGAATCTTTCTTTTTCATCCTATCATTTGCTTTTTAAGTGGAACAGCTAGAGAAACTTTGAAAGTGGAACACAGTGGAACTGAGCTGAATAATAAACTCAAATTTGCTTCTAGCCAAAAGAAGTTTTAATTCTTTTTTCTTCTTTCTTCTAAGCTTCCATGTCTCTAGTTCCTTGCAGTTCCCAAAGGACTGAAGATAATGGCCTTCAACACAGACACTGCAGAATGGGTAAGATGTTTGTAATGTATAATTCAGCTTGACTTCTCCAGTCCGTATTATAAGAAATGGCACTGTTATCACCTTTTACAAAGAGCTAGTGTCGTTTATTGGTTGCAGCTCCTTTTTTTACCCAGTGTGTGCTAATCTGCATGGGAAGGAACACTGAAAGGAGTGATGAATAGACTGGACTACCCAGGGGATGAGGATTATTTATGAAGTTACTCCAGTTCAGTGAACAGTGTAATTCATGTCAAAGTGTGTGACTTAAGCCCAGCGAATTACAAACTTCACTCCAGGAGACGATTTCAAACCCAGAGGTCAGAGGAAGGCTGTGACAAGGCAGTGGGTAAAGCACATTTTCTAACAAACCTTTTCCACCACACATTTCATTAGGAATGAAACCAGAACTCCAAAACTCTCTGTGCTGCTTTCAGATCACAGATATAATTCACTTTTTCCCACCATTGCACAACACCACACAACTATCTCTGCAGTGATAGGCAAGCTCATTTTAGCTCATTCACAAAATTCATTTCTCAGTCTTAAAATGTTTACAGTTCAAGTGTCCGTGTGAGAAATTACTACAGAAAACATATTCTGCAGATGGTGTTAGTAGATTATTGGATTTGTGTGATATTTTAGGATCTAAGACAACAGTAGCATTTCATGGAAAAGCTTAGAATTTTTGAGCACCACCCAAGCTATCACTTGCTCTTTGTTTTCAGACCATAACTGTCAAATCAACACAACGGTGCTAGTGGGAATTCTTTTGGTTATGACTCAAATCATTTGGTCCTACGTCTGTTTCTCCTTCAGCTGCTGCCCTACAACAAAGCATGTTCTGCTCCTCTGTACTTTGTATAAAGCAAAAGCAGGTAGGGTTCACAAAATCTATATTATTTAAGCTTGTCATTAAGTATTCCCACATGTTCAGTTGATTTCATTTTAACGAGCATATCACCCCAAAAGTATTAAGGAAAAATAAATGAAAAAAGTAGGTGACAGATTCACAACAAAGACAGTACATCTTCATAAAATGAGTAGCTACAAGTAACTCT
>RSEF01000005.1:35042190-35057019 GCA_003993805.1 Himantopus leucocephalus | reverse complement strand
CAATCTCTGTTTTGAATAACGAAATAAAACCTTAAAATTTAAGCATTTTTTTAAGCTTCTTACAGGGCATGTAAAAAAAGCCTTAAGCCACAAGGTAAAATTCAGATTTTAATTAACCCAAGGACTACCAAAGCTCTCTGACTTCTTAATTTAGCATTAGCGTACTGTTCTCTAGTCTGAAGACTCTACGCTAAGAATGCTCCAAGTCCTTCACTGGGGCGCTGTCTTCCATCAGAGCTGAAATCAGGGATTTTTAGTGTCAACAAATTAAACCAAATGTCATGCAGCTGTCTTGCCTAACAGCCTCGCTCAACGGGGAGCCTAGCAAGCTCACTTCAGCTGAAATAACCCCCCTAAGATCAACGCACAGTTTCAGACATGCAAACAGGCAGAAAAGCAAGGTCAAGCAACAAAATACTGAATGATTCACAGTCTTGAGAGAAAATTTCATGCCTAATGATGCTGACAGACATTTTTTTCTCCCACGATACAAAGAATAACTGTAACTCACCTAATTCTGGCCAAATACATCAATATCTATGTTCATTAAATGAAGAGTTGATAAATCTAAGTAATAGCAGGCACTGCCCCCCCCCTTTTTTTTTCCCCTTTTAAAATGGGCTGCAGGGATATTGTGCCTGATGTGACAACCAACCTAATTCCATCTTTGAGGTTTTTCTGTTCATCGCTATCTAGACAAACAAAAAACCTGAGGTTTTTGGATACTTCAGTTCTAATGACTATACCATTGCATTCTTTACTATTCCATCCATTAATAAATTTTAGAGTATGAGTTAGCAGGATCTATTCAGTTGTTGGCTGCAACAACTTGTCACTTCAGAGTTGCTATTCAAACTGATGGTAAGGATTTTACAATTGTTGATTCTAACAGGGAGAAGTTAGAGTATGTGGTACCCTATAAAAGACAGTAATAGTAACCTACATCCTCCGTGCAGTGACTTTTCATATAAAGCTACGTAGGAACATGTTACTGAAAATGAAAATAGCTGATAGTTAAGTTCTGTCATTGAGGTGCTAGGAGTCCTGAAAAAATCACTCACGGTGATATTTTCAAATTATTGCACCTATGGGTAAAATTTCCAAAAGACTTTATGCATCTTTGAAATGTAATTTACATTTGAAAAATTACATGAAGGTTAAAATCTCATAGCAATTCAGTAATACGTATGCTCCTTGGTTAATTGTGCCTAAAAATGAAATATGGGGTCTTGAGCCAAGTAGATAATTTTGGAAATTTTACTTTTAATATAAAACAAAGTCTAAACACGAAATATATTTTTGTTTAGGAGGATCAATATTGATATAGAAGATTGTATTTAGCCACTACTTTTGAAAATATTACCCTCTTTCACCCCACCCTGAGTTCATCCATCTATAATTTTGAGGTATACAATACATCCATGAGATGCAATATATTGATATCTAGAAAACCATGTATGAACTGGAATGAAAGTATCTAAAATACTGTATGTTTATTTCATTCGCATATCATATGCATTAATGCCTTACAAAGCAAGGACTTGCCCTGTAATGATGGTGACATGATCTTTAACTTGTCGATAAAGCATTAGCAGTTATTATTCATTAAAATGGTAATGTTTTAACTTCTATTTGTAGCCTGCTGAAACGGTTTTAAGTATTTCTTTATCCAGATATTCAAGTGGCATATTATTAACACTAAGCAAGTAATTTTCTCTCTGCCACATTTTTGTAAAAGAAAGCATATTTCTGCTGGTATGTTAAAGAGGTCTGAGTTTTTATTTTCTGCTCAGATGTCCAGGTACGGTGTTTTGCAAATCTCAGTGTGTTGCAAATTAGAAGTGGCAACTCCACTGTTTTTTCAGGCAAGCTGTTTTCAAAATAATCTAAATAACATTGCAGCTCTTGAGATTCTTCTGCTCAAGTGAAAATAAGAGATTCAAGGGTTGGTTCCAGTATTTTTTGCCTATGGTGGAAAACTGCTTGTCTGACAAGTTAATATTTCTTGTCCATTTCCCTAGAATGATCAAACTTAAAATCCCACATAAGACAGAACATCTGTTTATCCATAAAAACCCTTCCCCATTCATCCATGCAGGATGGATGAATATCACTTCTAAACTTTCCTTGACCGGGAAGGAAGTGTGGAAAGTCATTAATGCTTACATGCCCTTCTTGAGAGACATGCTTCAGAGAAATACGAACTGCAGAGCTCCGTGCATGAACAACTGAGTGACTTTCTACAGTCATTGCAAAGCAGATCTCCATACTGAGTAGTCTTTCTTGCTCTGGTATCTACTATCACTATAAATGGTTACTTTTGGGAAAATACACTCATACACAACACTGGATAGCAGTGCAACTTAAGGAGAGTATAAATGCAGACTGAATAAGATATTCTTAGCAGCAGCTGCATGCCACATATTATGATATTCATTCATTAGTAACAGTACTAAATTTGCCTAAATAGAGCCTTGCCTAATTAGTTTTAATGACAAAAGGGAGTCTTCTAAACCGCATCATCTGAGTTGGCTGCAGGGAGGGATCTCAAACTAGACTCAAGGTACAGTGCAGAATATTCTACTGTAACTCATCTTCTTCTATCGTAATTCAGGTTCCACTTAAGCTTATTAATGCAGAAGGAATCCTAGTGATAATATAATCCTCTTATGTTTGTAGTGTTTTTCTTCTGCAAGAAGTAGGGTAGCACTGCCGCTGTGCTATCTAATGAGTCATTAAACTCATTTCAAAATGGTGAGAAAAAGAGGTCACATAGGCATAATTTAGGATTTTGCTTCAACACTTTAACAGGATTTCTTTCCTGTTCAGATACGGCCAAATAGTCTTTGAGGATCCTGATATATGAAAGATCAAGTCATTTTGCTTCCCATTGTGAAGGTTTAACTGAGATTATATTCCTAAAACAAATTGGTGTTATAGAACACGTAACAACAAATACAAAAATTTTAGTCACGACTGACACATAGGGTGATGTACCAGTAACTACTACCCTCATAAACACTCAGTATTTAGTCCTGATTAAACACTTGCTTTATTTTGAGCATGAGTTATCACCTTCATATTTAATAAAGGATTTAAGTTTGTGCTTAAAATCCACCTAAGTCAAGTTAAGCATTTACTGTAAGATAAGGATGTATTTTGATGATTTTTTAAGCTGTGGTCAGAACACATGATCAGCAAAATGGAGATGTATAGTTAGACTGACTTCTTTTCTTACCTTTATTTTCCTTCATTTCCTTCATCCATGTGGTCGCTCTGCTGTTCTTACATTTTTTTCTTTATTCTTCATGCATATATAATGAGCATTATTAAGAACTAAAACACTTTATTAGTTTTTTAAGCGTGCACTATTTTATATAAAATTTTTAAAACTCTCAATTGGGAATTAAGTATCTCTGTATATATAAGTTACATTATCTCAAAGTTGCTTTATCAATTTTTTTATTTTTAATAGAAAAGGAAGGAAAATTAAAATTTGAGCACTGCATTTATACTATATATGTGTTTTACCAAATCATTGAAAACAATAAAGGTAGCCAAGGCTGTACAGCATCCTGAAGAAAATTTTCATGCTAAAATTACTGTTTTATGAGCAAGATTGTGTTCTTAAGTCAACATTTTTTTATAATGGGCTACCATTCACTTTCAAACAGTTTTGAGACCTCCACTTTTATATAGTGCATGTAGTGCATAAAGTACCTGACACCTCATTAAACACCTAAGCCATTTTGAATCAACATCTTTAGTCTCGTAATCATTTTTAAAAGAAGAAAGCAACTTGTGAGCAGTCCTGGTTCACTAGTCACTGGATAGTTCCTGTGTATATTCCATCTCTGCAATAGGGACAGAGATGATTTGGGCCAAGCTGCCAAATAGTTACTTTTGTAGGAATATATGCTTTTACAGATTCAGTCTCTTAAACATGAAAGTCCTACATGAAAAATGACCCCTTTGATGCATAAGCTGTTTTTAATCTATATATCCAGATTCCTCAGCCACACAGCTCTCCAATTTCTGCAGCCTTCTCACTTGACCAGAAAGCCAGACTTTGGAGCAACTGTCTTAAAAGCGTTACCAACAGCTTGCCACAAATTACATGCTTTTGGGAGACAAGCCAATAATGGTGGCTGAACGTTAGAAGTTAAATAAGTTCCGATAGTCACCTTAGGATTTCTGGTGGCTGAAAGAAAGGTGATTCTCTAGCAAGTTAAGGAAATTAAATATTAAAAGTTCTGATGACAACTGGAATCTTTGGGCTGATTCTAAAAAGTTAATTGAAGAAAAGCCAACTTTCACTGTATTCTTTGCTGCCATGCATTGTAAAAATTAAAGCTCTGCGGGTGGTGTAAAAGAGACATTAAAAGCTTCAATATCTTTCAGAGAAATATAATTTTCATCTCATTTATATTGGAGAAAGGTAACTTGTTCTGTGTTAGCTTGAAAATATGGATGTGAATATGGAAGGACACAAGATCTTACACTGGTCACACCTGGATCATTCAGTGCATTTTGAACTGCTCTATTTAAATCCTAAGTTCCTTGAGACTTGAACCATTTCTTCTTCATTTTTATTTTGCTCAGGATCAGGCATATGTCAGTGGGGCATATCTGTTTCATACCTGTAAACAACAGCTCATGATAACTACTCTCAGAGAGTGTCAGAATAATATAAAAACAATTGTAAGTTTTTTATTGACAAATTAGTAAAGATTTGCCCTGACATAGGGAAAGCATAAACTGAGTTTATAAACTCAGTTAAAACAGCTCTGCTCTCAACTTCAAGATTTGGTTGGCAAACAAACCTTACAGTCTTCACAATGTGAAATTAAACCCTAAGACCATAAATGCAGCTGGGACACTCGCCAGACAGTGTTTTATATTTAATTGCTTGCTAACTGAAAGTAATTGCAGTTCAAAACCCAGAGTTTTACTTAAGAGGCTAAATTGCAAAATATGCACAAACAGATACCGTGGGGAATATTCCAACACAGCATAAATCTGGAAAATTGTAACTTGTCACTAAATGAATTTATTTGCTATGTTGGTACAGTACAAGCAAAGACAAGTAGCAAAGGGAGGTCCGTCTGGTGACGTGAGAAGTATGTGTTTCAGTTGTAATAACTTAATAAGTGACTCTGAGGATCTGTACCATTTGTGTGGTAGAGATAGACTCACATTCCCAAAATGCAGGGTGCTTTCCTATAGATCTTTTACATACCCACACAAATACCATTCACAACTTGTGATTCCTATTTACTTAATTTCTAAAATAAAGTCACAAAACACAACTAAAGGAAAAACATAACTTAAAGTGGAGAACAAACTGCCTGTACCTCTGCACTTGAGGACTATCAAGCCATCAGACTGATGTTCTATAAAATTTTTCTGAATGTTCTGGACAGATAGTCTACAAACTGCATTGAAATTGGGGGTGCTTGTTACTTGTTTCATATAACTCCTTGAGAGACAGGAGGTTTAGACATGAACATCATGTTCGGTAACATTAGGTCCTAATTTTAAAATGCGACTGAATTCAAAATGGGGCATAGGGGACATACACCATGTGGTGCAGCAATTCCTGAACCAAGAAGTAGGGCTTATTAATTCACTTAAACTCAGTGCCACACTTAAACCATGTCTGGGTCCATAGCTAGGCTAAGTTCTGAGTTGTTCTACCATGCAGACACGACTGTGGGTGCATAATTAGCAACTTAAGGAAAATCTGTCTCGTGAGTTCAAAACTGCATTTCTCCAACCCCCCAGTTTGGCTGCCACCCAGTTTTTGAGATACTTAGCCTGTAGACAGCCTACTTTTCAATGCTTAAATTCAGCCTGTGTTCTGAGTTCAACTTCTGCATTAAAAATCCTCAGTCTTTATAGGGACAGGAAGTTCAGCACTTATCTTAAATCCAAATTCCCCAAAGGTTCAGAATTTATACACTTCTCCTTTGTCTTCAGGGGGGATCTTGATCTGTCAGCATCCCTTCACAGACCTAAGACACAACTGGTGTTAGGCTCCATATAAAATACATTGTCAGCCAGCATTTTCTTTTATAAAAAGCCCTCCTTCTCTTCCCTCAAAGCACACACTCAGGCTGTGAAACAGATTAATTAAATTCTAACTGAGGTTATTCAGACCCACATCAGCCCCCGGACAAAGCCTTAACTAGCAAATTGTAAGCTCTTGTTGGACTCGGGGCACTTTGCACGCTTTCTTTGAAGCTAAGCCACTGTTCAGGATTTATTACAAAAGCAAAAAGTGATCCATCATCTGTGAAGTATGTAACCGAACTCCTCATCTCATAAAAAGGGCTTCAAACCTGCTAGATATTTGTATGAATGGCATCAGCAATGGATTAGTTACTACTCTAGGTAGACAGGCATTGCCCCATCCTGCGTAGCTGATACTATCATAGGAAAAAAATCAATAGCTACCACCTACTAGGCTTTCAAGCTATTCAGGTTTCAATTAGCATTAGTATTATTTTCTACGGATTCCACAGTTCATTAGCAAGACTTGACAGTCCTGACAGCTGGTGCTTTGGAGCACTCCTGTATAGTATTCTTCTGTGACCTTGATGGACCTTTTAAATCACTTTAGCTGTGTTTTGGAGAACAGATTGTCCATGCTGAATTTATAACCTGCACTGTTACTGAGGCAGCTTTCTTCGCTGGCTTCTGTCTACCAGTTTCTGAACATCTGCTCTTCAGAAAATCTAAGTCATCACCTGGATATTGGATGAACTTAAAGGTAATCAAGTTCACAAGAACATAATTTGCCTCATTTCCCATACAACATATTGAGGGTAATATATATTTTTCCAATTCCTATAGTAGTGTGCATTGCAAAATGAAACTACTGAAAGTGAGCTTTTTGGTCATGTAAATGTATCAGCACAGTCAGCAATGTCTGAAACTGTTACAGAAACATTTACTGTCATGCCCTAGTGAAAACAAACTTTGGTTGCTTTACAATCTTTTTTTTTTTTTTTGTTTAATTTCAGTGGTGGTGTTTCCATGCCAGCTAGCAGCATCCCTCCTGCACTCTTTCCTGTGAGTCAGACCCAATTTTGTCTGTCACTATAGAGTTAGGATTTTTGGACTACTGCCCAGACCCCTCACATCTCTCCTTTGTCTTTCCAGTATGCACTAAGTGCTCGTAAGTCACATTAACTACAATTGAGGCAAAGGAAAAAAAACGAACAAATAACTATAATGACCAGCAAGGAGAGCAGAGACCTGTTCATAATTGCTCGGTTTGCTGAGTACATGGATGTTAACATGACTCACTCCAGGGCAATTATGTTGTAGCCTCTGACAGGTGCGATATGGCATTGTTGATTTTGGCAGATTTCTCTAGTACAACTGCTCTGGTCGACCTTGAAAAGTCTGATGTCAGCATTGACTACTGTGGACGTGATACTGACCCTTCTCTTCTTTGAGAACCTGAACTTTAATCCTTTAGCTCAATATTCCAAATAAATCTCTGGTTTACCTGATTTCATTGATATTTTTTGTTTGCATTTCCCCCAGAATGATTGTTGATACAAACTTCTGCAGACTACCTTACTTTATAACCCCTTTTCTGTGTCCAAAAGGGACTTGGGGTTTGCCTGAAAAGTGATTGATACGCTACAGTTAATCATCCACGTAAACTATCTCCCACTTCCTGATCCCCAAACGTAAGGGAATAAAATTTGAGCATACTGTAATGATTTATACCATACCCAAAGCCTGAGCTACTTCCACATGAGCCTGTTTGGTCTGAAAGTCCTGCAGGCTTTACAGCCCATCTTTCAGCAGGACTTACTCCTGCGATCTAATCTGCGTAAGCAGGATCACATACCTTCAGGGTCAAAGCTCACTTTTGTCTGGCTTGAACATTTTTCTGGCACAGCGAGCTTGGATCTATGCACAAAAGACACACCTTGACCAGCTAACTCAGATTTGCAAATGGATTTGGGTTCTTATTGTGTTTATGTTTTTTTGACATATATTCCAGATCAGTCCACCCCCATTTTGTGCTAAAAACCAAAACGCAATAAAATGAAAAATTAGAAAATATAACAATGACGTTAGGATCCAATAAAAAATAAACAAAACCAAAAACAACGAAAAAACGCTTCCCACTCCTTTTATTTATCCCTATTTATTGCAGGTAATAGTGAATTTCTTTAACAGGCTTTTTTCCTTTTTGTTCACAAATGTTAACAAATTAATTTCCTCAAAAATTATCTTTATTCATAGTAACTCGGGACCTTTGGGGTGACATTTTAATTTCTGTTGAGTAATATCTAATTGTTCTAATGTCTCCACGTTTTCTTGTGAAGCTCCCACACAATATCTGGGAGCACTGGTTACTCATGGTTATTGCACAATGTCATTTTCATTCTCTGACCAAGTGTCAAGCTCTGGCAGCTTAAACACTTGTAATCAACAAAATTTTGCTGACTTTTACATGAGGATAGTGATTTGGACACCAAGCTACAGCATTTCATAATGACCCGGTTTGATAAAGATCAGTGTTCAGCACATCTTAAAAATCAGGCACTTTAAATGTATCCCTATTTGGCACTAAATCTAAGGGACAGAAAAGTGTACACTTCCTAAAGTTTATAACTTGGCTTCTACACACATTCATTTCAGGAAAATTCAATTAATTGAGTGTCAATGAAAAGCTCCTTCAAATGGAAACATTAACTTGGCTGAAATAAATTCATTTTTCTTACAGGGAAATGTTTGAGGAATATTTATTTTCTTTGTCAAGTCCTGATATTATTGACCTTCAGGTGAGTGTAAAGTAGACTGCAGTTATCACTGCAGTTTAGATTCTCAGAATTTACAAAAACAAGTGATACAGAATGACCAAACACGTTTTGTGCTCTAAATAATGAACACACACTGACAAGAACCCCTAGGCAAAATCAAAGACTGATTTCTTCCCTAGTATTCAGAATGCACCAGGAGTAAGAACATTCTAATGCATAATAAAAAATAATTATAAAATATACATCGGAAATTTGGAAAAGACAATGAAATTATTCCCCGCATTCCTAGCAGATGTACAAAAAACTTCTACTGTCCAGAGAATGTGGTAAGTGTCTTAAGTGAAATACTTGCCTTACACAGCAGTCTTTCATAGCACGCTATAACTAGTAATCTACCCAGGATCAGAGCCAAAGAGGGATTAACCCATCACAGAAAGACATTCTATTTTAGGCAGCAGGCACAAATGCCTAGTGACTGAACACGCTGAGCTTTGTGCAATATGCCACTGCAGTTTGCTGCTTGATGAAAGAGAATACTATAATTTAGCTTAAGCTCATAATACTGTGTTGATGCATCACACCTGTGAAATTTATGTTAGCGTAGTAAACTGGTAAATCAAATGCATCTTCCAAAAACCTTCTTTGGTGACTCTTGCAGTTTAAAAACATGGCTACAGCTTATCAGCAGTATCCTTTCACTATAGGAAGAATGAGATTCCTCCTACCATCTCAGAAGGTCCCCACATTTAGAATAGAGAATCTGGGTTTGTTAACTGATCAAATTCTTTATTCCTTTACTAAACTGACTTTTAAGCCATTGATACAAGTGGCTTTACTCCCCAGAAAAATATGTTTTAGTCCTTGCACTATAATTTATGAATCTGATACAGGGACTGGAAAACTTATCTGTGCAAAGGGGTTGTGTGCACCCGTTTGAGCTATTGTCTGTAGCAACGACTAGATGTTTCTGCCTAGTCTTCTTCTACTGCCTTTGAAAACAGTGTAGACCTTAGAGTTGTTGGTCACAAAAGCTTCTGTTTGCAAAGCAGGTTTAAAAATCAAAAAGGTTAAACTTTCCCACAAGTACCCCCCACCCCTCCAGTTTAAGCACTCATTTAATCATTTAACCAACTATTCGTCAGTTGTATGGCTGATTCAAAACCATGGATTCCAGGATCACAACACATGCCCGTGTGCTGTAAGACTGCAGTCATTTCCTTGGAATGCTTCCCACCTGCCTGCGTCAAGGGGTCTGACACAACACTGCAGAGTTTCAAAAAAGCTACTCAACTATCGAGGGAAAAGTTCATAGTGGGAGGGGAACTGTATAACTCTCAAATTCTGGGTATGTTAACTTAAAAGCACTTTGATCAGAATTCCCCAAATGACAGACCAAGGAATAAGGTTCATAGACCCAAAAGTCAGCTTGAGAATAAATGTTAGTTTGTATAGTGCACATTAATCCCTTTTAATTTATTCTGGTTGATTTTAAAGCATAACGAAGGGTGTTCTCTGGCATTTGAGTGATCGGTCAAGATCTCTGTATGATATAGGTTATCTGAAAGAGGCTGACAGTTTAAATAAGCCAAAAACTTGAGCCTTTATCTAACTTTGTACATCATTAAAATATGTATGGAAATCAATAGGCCCCTTTTTCATGTATTTTTAAATAGCCTTTCATAAATTGCGTTTATTTTCTGTAGAAGCATTTCTCATTTCTTGCAGTAAAGGAATGAGCAGCTATTTCCTATTTAGCTTTCTCTTCATGAATGAACGTGTGGTACTGTCTTATTTACTGTACATCAATTGGTCTCTGTTCTGAAAGCAGTTATTTACCTCCTTGTGTAATTCTTCTATTTCTCCAGCATTTGTAGATCTTCACAGACATTATTGCACTTATCTTTTTACTACTGTGGTGAGCTGGTATTCTTATTGACAGATATATAAATATCAGAATTCTGCTCTAATTTGGATACCCGTTTTCAAGCACTTCTGAAAGAATTTATCATTTTGTGCTATCATCTGTGTGTAAAACACAGGGTTTTGCTTTTAATTGCAGCTTCAAATGCTCAGCATTTCTAATAAAGTGCTCAGCAACACAATTTACATTTTCAGAAACGAATAGTTGCATGTGGAAACCCAGTCTAAATTTACACTACACAGAAACTCTGTGATGGAGCCAAGGATAGAATCCAGTTCTCTAGAGTGACTGTCTTCTTTTTTTTAAAGCTTACACATTCCACCCTGTATATCTCACAAATTCTCCAACAAATGGAACGGTTATCCCAGAGACAGCAAACTAATTCAGCCACTGTACAGCCCTACCTGGTGCACTGAAGTAGGCATGGCTGAGGGGAAAATGGTGTGCGATCATGTCATTTTAGATCAGAACTCCATAGGTTACAAAACTAGAAGGGCCCATCTTGATCATCTACTCTGACAACCTTTATAGGAACAGGCCGTGGGAATGGCCCACAATGAATTCTCCTTTCATAATGAATAAGTACAGAGGAACAGAATTAAAAATGTGCAGGCAACTTTCATTCTGACAGTCCAAAATTTCCAATGCTTTTTTTTTTGCAGTGTAGATCTTTTTCAAGAGAGGAAGAAGGGTACAACTGTTTCATGCCTAATTCCTAGTTGCTGTTTTTCCAAAGCAATCATAAATTCCATCAGTATAAACTATAAATATCCCCCTGATCCAATTTCCTTCCCTCTGGGGTGTGTAAAGTACTGGCTTTGTAGTGTGCCAGGGAAGTGACCATGTTGTCTTACTACAGTAGATGCCAAAGGCGGGAGGCTATGGAAGCACTGCCACCATAGATGAAGGTATGTCATTTGTGGGGCAGTGAAGGAGGTTGGGGGATGGGATACGGGGGCCATGTTTACAGCTGGGGAAGAGGGAGCTGGGACAGAAGCAGAGAGGGGGATTTATTATACCTTATTCTCCGCATGCCATAGTTACTGTGTTCTCAGTCAGTGGGATGTGTTCCTTGGAACAATGCCCACCTCCATAACTATTTTGCTATTTTATTTACTAATAGACTAAGTACTGTTTCTAAGTCACTTGCCCATTTTAGCGGCAAACACCTACGCCACTATATCATTTACAAGTGCCGTGTCTCAGTCAGCTTCACCTAAGGAGGTATCTGATAGACAGATTGTTTCCCTGTTGATAGTTTGTAACTAACAAGCAGTAAAACTTGGCAATCTCTCCGTATGTATTAAATATCAAAACTCTGTGTCAGCATCTGATGAGGATAGGGTAGACTGAGCACTCGGCAAACAGCAGAAGGAATCCCTTCTGCTCGGCGCATCAGCTGAAAGAGCAGATCTGCTGAGGTTCCTTCAATGGAAGGCGACGCTTGGGGAACGCGCAAAGCAGCAGAGCGACTGCCTCCGCTGCCTTCCCACACCACCACCGCTCTCCCTGCCCCAGAGGCCAGGATGTATGTCACACAAGGCATGCGCTGAGCCCCAGGTCTGGTCCGTCACACAGCCCTCTTCATGCTTTCCTGAGGGGACTAGTTGCCACAGGCAGTGTTTTTACCTCTAGGTGTATGGCTTTCTATAAAGTCACACTTAGAAAGTATAGTAACAATATCAAAAGCGTGCAATTGTGGGTCAAATCCTGCTCTCAGCAACACTTGAATACAGCTGGAATTGAATCGTTAGACATTTTTCAGATCTGAGAACGTGCACAATCTATTTCCCTCATCCAAACGTCTCATCTTTTAATCCAATCAGCCAAAAAGTTTGATCCTGACTGCGTAGATTTAATTTGCAAAATTAAATGGAAATGGCCAGCATAAACCCCACAGTACTTCAAATATCATTTTACCCACAGTCATCATGCAGTTAATGCTGTGAAAGTAACAGTGCTGTGTTTGGGGGATGGGCTAAAGCCCTGCCTGAATGTTACTTACCTAAGAAGGGAAGAGATCTTTCTTACTGCTGCTATTAATCTGACAGCAGAGCTGGAGGGACCAATTCAAATTTAAGAGCTAAATTTAATCTGAAATGATCAATACCCTGGAACTTGCTGTGTCCCAAAAGATTAGGCCAAATAGCAGCATCATGTATTCTGAGCTCATGTTGCAAACCACTGTGTGGTTACTAATTCTATTAGGGAGAGCATATTTCCTCCTCCTCGCCTGTTTCTAGTGGATAAGTCCATGCTAACGAATTTGACATTCAGTGTTCAGAGAACCAATGGTTAGCAACATAGAGAAGAACCTTCTTTGGAACCAAGCAAAAACGTATTTCACATCTTTGTCATAAGACAAAACATTTATTTTTTATTCCAAATGGGTAAGACCTCTGTCAGTAAGTGAATTTTTAAAGCTAATATTTCTTCCTGGCTTACAAATATGTTAATGGTACAGTGTGCATGACGCTGTGTACTACAAGCTTAGGGTGCCATCCACCCACACACAGCTTAATTCAAGACCAGGGTCTTAGCTATTTTCCAATCATCACCCTAGCGTACGTCCAGAAGTCACTATGTCACTGATGCTGGCAGCTCATCTTTGTGCAATACACAAAAATGAGCTTGTGGATTCTGAGCAATGTGACAATCAGTTCAGATGAAGCTTTTTCTAGGGGTTAGATTAACTTTTTTTCTGTGTTACTGGGTTTCTTTTGTAACTCTGGATTTGTCCTGTATGGTGCTTGGTATGGATTGACTGAATTACGTAAGGAGGGGATGATTTCTTGGTATTAGTGGCCTACTAAGGCTAGAAGCTAAGAGCAAGCTTGCTACTATGGTATTACATGCCGTTACTACACTCTTGGCCCCATGAAATCAGATCATTTGTAAAAGTGTGGATATTTTTTTCATGCTTCATCTCATCTGGGCGCTTGCTTTGTCTCAGGTCTTGTTCTAGATGATCCTTTTCACCACAACTTTATTCAATACAAAGAAAAACTGTATTTTATCCTATGCATAAAGGAAATCTAAATGCCTGTTAAAGAAAACTCAGAGAATGAAGCAATAATACTGAAACTTAGCTCTCAGGTTTAGTATTTCAAAAATGAAATAGAAATATGGCTACTTTCTGTGCAGTTGTGACTGTGTTTTAGGAAATGCACAGAATGTTTAGATTCTAAAGGGACAGGCACGGTGACGCTGATACTGTGTACAGAGCCATCAGACCTTGGGAGAACCACACATCACAAGTTATTACAACCTGGCGACCTATTATTCGTTTTCTTGCTCAGTGGACAAGACACTGGTCCNATGGTATTTAAAGACAGGTTTTGATGAAAACAGATAGTTTTAACTACGTACTTTTCTGAATCAAAGCCATAGGCATACACCCTTACCCTGTTGAAATCAAAGAGTTAATTTTACTTCCGTGAGAGAAGAATAAGCGCTCTGAACTGAGATACAGGAAAATTTACTCCACTGAATTCAATTGAGTTTCAGCACTTGCAGAATATTGGAAACTTTTGAAAAGTTTCAGTCAGTGTACATATATTTATATTCATCTATCAAAAGATTTATAAATTAATTGACACGTGCAAAATATCCTTATATATCTGTAGACACACAGAGAAGTAATATTTCTTGTCTGACTCTACACTGAATGCAAAGCAGAGTAAATCTATTTACACTTACAGTGTAATTATGTAAAAATGCATAATTACTATTATTTTAAAGCCAGGTCCAGGTTTACATTTTAATGTAAAATTGCATTTTAATGTAAATCTGCATGGGAAGAAGCACTTTTAGCATGAAAACAAGGTTGAATGTGTGGATAGAAAACTGAGCCCCAGGCCTGTGTTTAACTTCACTCTTTAGTTAACATCCAGTTGCTGAGCCAACTGCAGTAGCAACTGGTTGGCTTGAAGCCCTCTTTTGCTTCTCTTTGTTTTGATATGACTGACATGGCACTCTGGTAAAAGTTCTTCCTCTTTGAATAGCTGGTTTGGAGACTGTGTACAAGTCTTTAAAGACATCCTAAAAAAGAGAAGGGGAAAGCCTGACTATAAGGACCACCTGTTGTCTGTAGTACAGTGAGTTGCCCCCCTCAAAAAA
>RSEF01000005.1:35018514-35042090 GCA_003993805.1 Himantopus leucocephalus | reverse complement strand
CACATAATGCACAACTGTTCAGAGATACTATCGTTTATCCCACGAAGAAGCAGAGTTCATTAGCTCACACGGAGTACCCGGCTAGTATTCAGTTAGCTGACAGAGCTACACGATGCCATATAAACATAACCATAACTTGATCAAATGATCAAATGATCAAATATCATTCTCTTGCCATCAATGGCAAAAAGCACCCTGCCAAACCAAACAAGGATCTCACTATAAATATATTCCAGCCATTTAAGGGGGAGGCAAGCATGCAAAGTCCTTTTCTAAAGCAAAATCACTGTGTCGTGGTGACAGTGATTTTTCAGGGTCGACGAAAAGTCTAGCCCTTAGGACTCTGAGAAATACCATAGAGAGATGCAAGTGTANCGTAAGCATAAAGCTTTGAGGAAGCTTTAACTAGCACATGAATCAGTATTTTGCACACAGGAGAGTTTCCCATTGAGCATTTAAATACAGGGATTTAGTTCCCTAAATATAAATCGCCACTAGTGTAAAACTGGGTTAATAACAATAGAAGTCTGGAAAAGTATTTGAAATCCAAGTACTTTTTCTTGCAGTCTGTGGTGTGCCACTCAGTGCTCTTACCCCCAACATATGAAACTGGAAGTCTGTCTCCATGAAGAATGCAGAGAGCCTGCTACAACTTTTGTCTGTGTCTGCCAGAAAATTCTGACTGAGAGATTTAATGGCTGACGGTTCCGCATATGTTTCTGTCAACGTGATCCTCGACTCCAACTGCGTCCTACAGAGAGATGCTTGAACACACGAGAGCTACAGCTGAGCCACACAATGACAAAGGCAAAGCTGACACAGTGATCCGGTTTTAGAACAGAGACAATATCTTAATTCATCACGTAGAATAGAAAATGTACCGCTTGAACAGAATGCCATGACTCATAGCTGGATTGCCATCATGTATGTTTTTTACATAAGGCAGCTAATAGATTTGATAAGACTCTCTTAATTATTATCTGTCAATTTATTCTAAGGATTCTATTGCATGAATTCACAACTTGAAATCTGGTACAACTTAGGTTATTGTGCTATTGGTTTACCTGCTGTATATCTCAGAAAAAAATCCCCTATTTTTCTGTATATGGAAGATTCTCATCTCATTAATAGTGAAGCACACATTAAGGATTACCTTCAATATTCTGTAAGGCTTTAAGAAAGTTACACATCACATTCCTTGGGTTCACTCTTTCTTTTCAAAGGTATGGTCTTACTAACTCAGACCTCAGCACAAGAGACTTTTGATAGTTTAATAAACCATTCAACAAAGCCCAGCTAGTCCATAAAACCTGAGTCAAAATCAGGCAGACTCAAGAGTTTGAGCCAAGATTTTGTTTGTGTTTCAAATCAAAACCCGGGTCATAAACCCCAAATAAACAAATTCAGCTGTCATGCCATTCCAACCTCACTGCCTACTGATAATGCAAAGAGAAACATCTTCTTGGGCAGAGCAGGTGTTAGCAAAAAAGCAGCCAGTCTGAGCCCCAAGCCCAGTACGTGGTTGCGTCCCGCTGGGTTAAGTTACGAAGAAATCCAAATCATTCAGTGTGTGGGTGAAAGGAGGGAGAGGCCCATGCCTTTCTTTCTCCTTAGGCTCCTCACGAGTCTAACATTGCCCCTCCTCTTCGAATATGGTTATCAGCAAATCTGACTCTGAACAGCAACTAAGGGATATTCATGACGACAGCAGCTGCAAAGTTGTTAAAAATACACAAAATTTCATTGTGTGGGTGGAAAGATTGCCCTTGCTGAACAGAGACAGAAATCCTAGCGGCCCAATATTTTCGGCCACAGCTTGCTATATTTTGACACATAGTCTAGGAACCCCAATCCTTGTTGTCCTTGTTGTTGCTCTTGTTATCCTTGCTGAAGTTCTTTTAAATGCAATCTTTTAAAATAAATGTGTGAGACAATTTTTTTTCCCTCATGAACAAGTGTCTCATGTTCAGAGATGAGAAAAGAAAAATTATTTTTTCACCTGCTATCAATACACCAGGCCAAGCTGCCTGGGGTAGCTAAAAAAAAGCATTCCACAACTCTGCATGGATTCCAGTGGATTGCTTAGCAGAGCCAAGATTTGCAGCCTTCAGCTGCTCCTGTGGGTTTGTGTGGCAAAGTGCACAGAAAATGCCATGCCAACCGTTCCTTCAGAGCAGATGGGGAGAGGCATATTTACTAATCATCACAGAAACTGTTATATGTGTTTAAATACTCTTTATCAAAACAATTTGCTTTTCAGCCATTTATTGAACAGCTACTAAGCTGAACCTCTGCTCAGCAGTACACGACTACACATTCAAGTTCTTAGTTTCTGTCCAAGATCCAGTTGGACAATGAATGTCAATGACTACAACACGCTCCTACTGTAACTGCTGCTCCTAGCAGCCTTTCCGACAGCTAAAATTTCTAGGAGTTTGTGGTTCTGTATTTCTGAAAATAAGGTTGCTAACTGCATCCAATGCAGAACATAATACTGAAAAGTGGAAATCTTTTGGCTTAGCGTGGCTTTTTTCCGTAGTGATATGTTATCTATAGAAACGCAATCAGGCCAAACTAAGAGATGTATCAGTATAACTATCATGACTCAAAGCTGTACTTTGCTTTCTAGCCAGACATCCAAGTCTTTAACCTAATCTTGAAAAAGGTCTGAGTTCCTTGGCCTCTCTGAAGGCTTCTGAAAGCTTCTGAAACAATTTAAAAAAAAGTATCCTAAGACTGAAATCACCCTTTCTATAGCTGAAGACAGACAATACTTGAAAATACTTGTGTATTTGACAGTCATTTTCCCTTGTTCTAAGCCAAAGGGAATGACTATATGATTTCTTCTGCATGTAGTGAAGAAATAGTAAATAAGTAGCATCCTCTCAAAATCATTGTTGCCCTCTGCAATTATCTTTATCCTCCATCATAAAATTAATACACAGATGACTTAAAATATCAAACCAGATAAAGGCAGCCCGGTTCTGTAGTGTCACAGTTGCCAGGGGTGGTGGCCGCAGGAGGCAGCACTGCAGAACGAAGAAGCACTCTGGCACTTGTCTGCATGGAGTCTCCCTGCACATTATTCAGTCAGTGCTGGTTTTTGTTGGGTTTTTTAACCTAGAAAACTCTCAGCGCCCCTGCTATATCTTCATCTCCAGCTGAAATTGATGAAAGGGTTTGAGACAGTGGCAGTCCTCTTGCCCTATGATTCAACATGATGTAAAACCTTAGGTCCCACTCATGGCAAGGACCCCTTGCAGCTACATTACTGCAACTACTAGTAATTACTAATAACAACATTGTTAGTACATTGCAGCTATTTTTTTGTATATTCTGCAATATTTGCTCCACTGATCCTTTTTGTATGGCTCTCCTCTCTGTGTTTGTCTCCAGTTTGAGGAAATTTCCTGCTGAGTGAACTTAATACCATAAGTTCATCTTGTTCTTTCATAAAGTGGATTGAACTCTGCCTTTATTTCAGTTATTTGCATTTTCATTCATTTATTGTATTACCTACAGTGTGTCTACTTTACACTGCAAAACTTCTTGATGTTTCTTAAAGATTCACTTTAAAGCAATAAATAAAAATAACTTAAGACACCATCTTGTGTCCTCAAGAAACAGTGTCATTTGTTTACTGCTAAGAATCACGAAAGCAGCTGCATGCAGTCCAGGATTGCACTGATTATTATGCCATGGTATCGTAAGAATGTTTTCTCTATTTGTAGCTGTGGATATATTAGAGCTATCAGTCAGAACGAAAACGTCTGCATGAAAATGCTGATGAGTGAAATAGATACTGACACCTAAAAACCTGACACCTAAAATTGTAAGAAAAACTGTGATAGAAGCAAGTCACAGAAATAATCCATTTCTTATGAAAGAAAAGAACCTAAAAAGCAGGAAGACAGTTTGCCTCAGGAGGAGCAGAACTGCAAAAGCATAGTTTCCTGTAGATTTGTAACCTTTATCCCAATCTCTCTCCCTGCTGCTTACCTCATTATAATAATTACAGCTCCTTCTGTCTCCCTTTGAAACCTCCACTAGGAGAGCGACAGCATGAGCTGTGGCTTGTTAGCAGCTACATTTACACTCACTGGCCATGCAGTTATTCTTAAATAGAAAGTAAGGCAGCTGAGCTCATCTTCAGCGAGAGTTCTTACTTCGTCTTCCCCTCTGTTAGTTTTCTCAAAACTTGTAGGAGCTTAATTCTCTTTGAGATTTCCTTATCATTCAGACTTATTTGAAATCACTATTAGGGTAAGCAATAGATGCCTCAATAGACAGCCAGACAGCTTGACTGCATAAGCCTGTTGTCTTCAGGAAACTATAAACAATACTACTTTTCTCTTGGCTAGACAGCTACGGCACTGTTAAACTGGAATGGTTCAGGAGTGAAATTTATCGAGAACCATTTCCACTAGTCACCTAGCATGTAGCTATTCTGTTTTGATGAGTAAAGACATAAGTATTGGTCTAAGGTATTTAATTTATTCATATAAGCAGAGCCAGAAATTACCAGAACTTCAATAGGAATCTTAAAGAAGTGCCAGTCTCTTGTCTGAGCACAGTAGCATGGGATAAAATAAGGTTGAATAATACAGTAAATAGAAGTGGATGGTACCCCAGCTCACCAGTAGAACTGAAAGCCTCTTACCTTCCACCAAAGAAGTGAGAGTGACTCAGCTGCTTCTAATTTTCCAATGAGAAGAGCAGAGGACATGCACAAGCTGGATGGACTTATGGTAGAACCAAGCATGTTCCATGCCTCTTTTTAAGGAAATGACACATGTTGCTCTTCTGATATAGCTTGATATTCATCACACGTCTTGCAGCCAGCATGAAATCCACTTGCAATGTTGAAGTAGTGTTATGCTCTAGAACAAGAGAGATCAATTTCAAGTCATAGTCATGGCCGAGAAGCAGCCAAGGCTGTGTGCTGACTCTGAAAAGTGGTTTACACTACTTAAGGTTGAGATGCATATCTTGTAGCAGTTTAATTTCTCTATCTTTCTCTTTCTCTTCTCAAAAGAGAGCAGAAATTTACTTAATGCCAAAATTTGGCCAAAAATAGCAGGAAGTGATCCGGCAGAGGTAAGTAACAGAATAATGTATTCAGGCTCAAAAGTAATTCTAGGAGCAGATCACCACATGGAGTGGAGACAGTTGAGGAAATGAGCGTTGAAAGAGATGGAATCCAAATGCCTGCTGATGAAAGACAGGCTGAAACCAGGAAAGTACAGGACTCTGAAGAGTGAGATGAAGACACAGAAACTGGAGGAAGGAGAAGCTGAAACATCAGGGAAGCATGAAAAGTAGTCTGAAAGATACCAAATTAGTGTGACATGAAGACAAATTTAGTGCAAAGGAGCTGGAGATACTTAAAGAGAGAGTGCAAGTCTTATCACACAGTGTATAGCATAGGAGACTGAGTATTGGACAAAGACCATGACAGGAATGAAGAGAGCATAAATTGTGGAAATTATTGTTGATACTGTTTTGCATTAAAAAGTATTTTATTGGAACCAGGTTTTAAATACGTGCATACACATATATGAAAAATGATTATTCTTAACAGATTAAATACTATTGTACTCTCCTAAATAAAACTTTGTCAACCTAAATACATTACCGTTACAAGATGTACAGAGCATGAATACAAAAGCTACGCTTCCCCAATGTGTCATCTCAATTTCCAGCAGTCTGCAGTTCAAAGACATTCTGAACCAGAGGTTAGACTAAGACTGTTGTATTCAAAGTCACAAACAACTTTGCTTCCACAAGTCTGCCAAATTAAGTTGTTTCGCTTAGGTCATAAAAATGTTTCTTAGCAAAAAAAATCTATAATTACGTGAAGAAATGTACAAACAATTACTTCATGTGATTCATTTACATATTTTACTTTTCCTTTTAATGTCCTTTGATGTGTTGTCAATATTAATAAACAATCATTTTCAATTAAAGAAAAAATATTTAAAAAAATGTTTTCTTTTATTATGTTCTGTTAGTATTTCCCTTGTTATTACACTTTCTATTCTTAAGTTCTTGCTGACTGAAGTGAGGGAATGTTTGCATTTTCAATAGCTCTCATGACTTGGGGAAACATACTTTCAAGAATACTTTTTTCTTGCTTTCAGAAGTACATTATTTCAGAATAGAGAAAACTCTGAAAATCAAATTTTCTAGACATGGAAAAGTGTAAGCAAAAAACAGAAAAGCGAACATTTTTAAATGTTTATAATGTTCCTTTTTACATCTAGAATCCAGCTGTGGTAACTTAGAAGTGAGAACAGCACAATAACCTGCACGTGGAAGGGAAAGAGGTGTTGGGAGCATACTCTCCCGCATGCATGGAACGCTTAGCTATGATCGAGAGGAAGAATATGGAAAAAACAAAACCAGCAGCTTCTTAAGGGATGCCCAAGAGACAGTTGCAGCTATAAAAACAGATGGAGGGCAGAATGTGAGAGTCAATTGCTTTGAAAAGGAAATTCAACCACTGTGAACAGAAGGGGTCAATCAAGGATATGGTGACTGTAAAGCAGTAAATCTAATCCAAACACTTCAGCACAGTTCCAGCAAATTCCAGAAAAATGCACAGGTATAGAACAATGAAGAATAAACAGAAGGCAATAACCTATGTTTTATGACTGACCTCACTGAACTCAGTAACAGAACTTCCTTTTACCTTGTGACAATGTCCTAAGATTTGAAAGGGATGACTTGGCTCCTTTCACAAATAAAGGCAATGGTGGAATTTGGATGAATTAATTCTTCTGACAAGCCCAGAAATCTACACAAGAGCAAAAAAAAAATATTACTGAAATATTTTTATTTTTCATTTTCAAAAATATAGGCTAACATGAGAACAAAGGCCCAAATCATGGATTTTCTACATGGATTTAATTATCTCTGTTTATACTGGTCATTTTTTTGGCAATAACAGGTTGACAATTGGAGCCTTACAGACTAGACTACCAAGATGGGTATCTATATATTGCAGTTCAGTGTCATGGAGAACATACAAGAACTGTGATTTAGTTAACATTTAGATAGCTCAGTCCCCAGCAGACCTCAGTTACTTTACATAAACGAGAATGAGCTGTTATGACAATGAAACTCTTGCTAAGGAAGTTGTTAGGCAAGAGACTGTACCATAACAAGGCATACATCCATCTGTATTGTTCTATTTATGTGGTGCAACTGCAAAAGGAGGATGGAACATCATCGAGTTTCATATCATTGACTGGGAGCAGCTGCACCAGACCCAAACTAAAAGAAACCTGAAAGTGCCACCATCAGTATATGAGAAATACAGACCCTTAGCATAGATATCGGATCTAACTGAAAGCAGGCTTGATGGGTGATGAAATGGTGAGCAAATGCACTTTTTACACCTCCTGCAACACTATATTATTTTCAGGAAAGATGTTGGTAAAAAAAAAATCTGAATTTTTTTTACTTATTTAATCAGCTTCAGCCTCATGGCCACTGAACAAGGCTAAAGTTATTCCAGGCACACAATTTCTGTACAGGTGGCCATCTATGACACAAAATCACTCAACAAGACTCATACCTACTACATAACTTTCTCTTTCTGTTAGAAATCATAAAAGGTTCACATTGTTAGCATATAAGTTTCTGCCTCCTGTAGGAAAAGCAAATAGGTTGTCAGAACCAGAACAGAGCAGAAATAAATTATAGTCCATGTAATTTACTGCAAACCAAGTTGGATGTTACATTTAGAGGTCTTTTTGCCATTGGTTGTCATAAATCCTAGCTAAGAGCAGTTAGTGCTTAGTTAATCTGTACTTCAGAACAAATAGGTCAAAACTGTCAGATGTGTAACAAAAGCAAGAATTTGTATCTTCCTGATTAGATGTTCCAAACTCTGATCTTTTTATGCCTTCCTCTTAAAGTCACTCCCCCTGTGCCAAGTTCCCTGTTTTCTCCTGCATTAAACTTCTTGTCCATCTCCAGAGCAGAGACTGTGGAGTAGGGCGGGATGACGGGATCTCCTTCAAGTGACTTTTCTTTATGTAGGTCAAATTTACTGCTCGCAACGGCCTTTCTAGTGCAGTATAGTTCTGGCATATGAATCTACCCTTCCCCAGGCAGGGCAGGAACAAGGGATAGAAATCCAGCTGATGAAGGAATATTCTGTTTTCCTAACCCACTTTTCCATGGGTAAGTACTGACCGTTTATCCATTTCCTGATGCTCTGTCTGAGATATCCCAGGTCTCACTCTGAGAAGTGAGAAACACAACTTGATTGTTAAAGTGCTCTAGAAGTGCTAATTGCCCTGAAAGATGGAAAAATATTAAGAGAACAAGAAAAACGTAAATTAATGGTCCTGCAATAAGCCTAGAATTAAAGAGATGCCTCTCATTCCAAAATAAAGATGAGTAAAAATATTTTCTGTGTTATTTGCAATGCTTTTGTTTCCATTTGTTGTAAATGTTCTTTTGAACACATATATATACAAGAAATGATAGTATTTCGAAAGTACATTGATACAATTGTTAATTGCATTTGTATAAGTCAGAGCATTATAGTATCTTTGTTTAGTCAACACAATACATTTGAGTACTTCATACACAGCAAACTATTTCAAAATTGTTATACGAACAAGTTATTTCACAAATATCACGTAACACAAGAATCCTAGTCTTTCCATGTCTCTTTATGAAGAAAAGAAAAAGATGTAAACTCTTCAGATTATGAAATTTAGCATATTATTTCCAATCTCTTTGTCAAAGGAGCACTGTAAGTTTGGTTTTAACTGCAGAACTAGGTTTCAGCTCCCTCTTATTCTTCAGTCCTACATCATTTTTACTGCAGCCACACACAATTAATGTTTATATTCACATACCAATGGGTCGTATAAAACAGAACAGAAACAAGTGTGTTCCTCACTTTTTGAGCTGCTCTGCAATGGGCAAGAAGTTTTTTTTTTGGGCAGCAGGCAAGCTGTCTCATGAGTAGATAGGGCCCACCACACAGCTTTATGAAGCTTTCTAGGGTTTACCACAGGAGCTACATAAATTGCACCCTCGACAGAGCGTTGCAAGCCAAAGGCAAGCAGCATATCTTTTTTTCTTGATGATTCCTGGTGAGCCTAATGTGTATGAACAGCACCGAGGCCCCTATCCAATGTTAGCAAGTTTGCTTCACTTGTTAATGAGGGATTCAAATCCTACGACACAGTTCACCAGAGTTTTATCATTGATACCTCACTATGGACCCAGGGAAATTTCCACAGCACTCCGTCAAATGCTTTTACAAGTAAAGGTTCTTACACTTTTACCTGGTCCTGTTCCAAATGCATTTTGGTGTGCGTTGACAAGCACAGAGGAAGAGAAGTTCCTATGTAATACCTTTGATGAACACCATACACACACCACTTGACAGGTCCTTAGATGACTTCATATTCAGTGCTGGATGCAAATTAAATCTTTGCCACAAGTTCTCACCATTTAGAGATTGTCATTTATTGTTAATGAAATGAACTTGCATTCCCTCACTGTCATTATTTTCTCAGCAAAATACAATGCTGCTAGGATTCTTTGCATGACATTCATGTTCAGACATTAGATGTCTCTGGGCAGATTACCTAGAGAAAGTATCACATTAAAAGATCACCGTGATAAGTACTGGGAACAATTTAAGTGCAAATGTTGTCAGATACAATAATTCTTAGACTATCAGTTTGTGCTTTTAAAAATGCAGCAAGATACATATCCTACTGCTCCATTTCGGCTCTGACACTGCCTAAGCAAGGTCATTTCAGGTGATCTATATATAGAGAAAGATCTTAGTCTCTTGAATACTATACTGAAAAAAACCCTGTATAATTGACTGCTACAGGGAGAGGATCCAGCTCATTATTTGAATTACACATCCATCTGTTTCAGTCAGGATAGTTTATAAAAAGGTTGTAAGAGAGTTGAAATTGTCAAATAGAACATAAGATAATTTTAAACTATGGAAGAGATTTAATATGCTCTTGGTTTTGTGAATCAGCATTTTTAAATGGAGGAAAAAAAAAAGTTTATTGTGTAATCCAGGGATTTTAAGAAGCTTATACCATCCTCTTTTTGGCCCTGGACTATCTGTTATGCTGAGCCTGGATTTTATGTATTTCTTGCCCCTTTGCTTTTTGATTAATTTACTGTATTCAGTTTAGCCTCTCGTGTTCTTTCTCAGTGTTAAATATTAAAAGAGAAATATTAAATCATAACTAACACAACAAATATATATCTTTTGCTCTTTCCTTCCTCTAAAATATTACAGAAAGGAAGAATGAAAACATCTCTCTCTATAGACTCTTTTATTTCACCAGCATTTAATTTCTTCATGTTTTGACTACTAAGAGATTAAGCAGATTTTGACTACGTGATTTTATGCAATCTGTTAATGTGGCTGACATATAGAAACACCCTTTTTCTATCTTCTTTTCTTTGCTCTTTGTATTAGTTGCTCTAAGCTGAGGCCCCCAGTGTGCCTGCTGCTGAGATGCAATCCACTGTCCCTTACCTCCAATCTCTCATGAAATCACAATTGGAACCTGATTTTCATGATCTGGAATTTCTTATTATCTCAATGAGCATCATTAGCAGTAATTTGCTCTCTGCTTTATTCTTTATTATTATGTACGTATGCTCTTTCAAGCCTCTGGAAGCCACTGATTTCCTTAAGCTCTGGATTCTTATAAACAGCTTCTTTTTATGGTTTTTAGTCTGGCTGCTAAATTCAGAATGCTGACAGATTTATTGCTTTGAAAACTTACATTTTCCACGTGGTCTGGGAAAGTACCTCAGCTTCTTCTACAGTGTTCTACACAGAAATATATAAATCCAAAATATTTTATGTTATTTGAACCTTCCGTGTTTCAGATATCTGGCTGCCACTACAGTGAAAAGGAAACTCCTTGCACAGGAGTCTCCAGTTGTCGGCATACTTCCTGTGATCAGAGGAATGTCTTCAGTTGAAGTACTTCATAACTCCACCTTGGCTTGTTGGAGGAGATATAGATTCATGCAGGTGCTATCAAGAAGCTAATTCAGTGATTCAAGTTCTCCTTATTCATTACAGGTACTAGCACGGGGGAAAAAAGCAAAAACAATTACCAAACATGGCAAAATTTATTCTATGCTAAATAAGGTTTCAGGTGAGTTTATAGATAGTGTATATTCTGATATAGTTGAATTGCCCACAGTTAAGGAAAAGAAGGTCAGGAAAGGGAATTAGAAAATAGAGGAAAATTGCCACAAGTCTACAAGGGTCTGAGAGAACCAATACCTCCTTCAACAAAGTGACATAGTAAAGTGTGGAGAGAATGAAAATGCATGTATTTGACCTTAAAGCTTCAGTATACGGCTTTTCTTCTTCCAGAGGCAGAATAACTGGAATAAAAGGGAATTTTGGTAATTGTCAGCTGATCTTTCAGGATTACAGAATGAAAGTCGGTAAACCCAGAAAAGTCCAGATACTCTACCTATATCTCCAATTCAAACAGCGCTATTCAAATGATAAAGTCATTCTTCATTTCAGACCATTAATTGTCAAGTGTTCTCCTAGTTCTGCTTCCACTGTAACCTTTATGTTAGTGTTTGCTGTTGTTTAGTTTCAGGGTGATACTTGTGGTAGAATTTATCCTCCAATCCAACTCATTAGAAAGGGTGTTTTAACACAGGCTGAGAGAGTACCTCTCCTTATAAGGACCACTAAACATATACCTCTGTGCTTGGCCTTGCTATTTTTATTACAAAGAAGTATAATTTCCCCAGACCTACATTAGTGTAGTCTTGTTTGGGGATATTTTTGTGTCTTTTAGATAATGGATGAGGTGGGAATTTCCCAGTAAATGTGCACTTGTGTCATCAATTATTAACAATTCACAGACACACCAGTTTATTTCTGTCCAGAAGAATGGACCGAGATAATAATTAAGAATTTCTCTTTTATTTAACTGCAGGAGATGTGGACAGCCTAACCTGCCAAATATGCCTGTCATACCTTCATTCTTTGTCCTACTATGAGCACATTAGCTCCATGGTTAAGTATGGCATCTTTGGTATTTACACTGAGATGAAGTGCAAGGAGAGAGATTCTGTTGTCCTCAGAAACTAGGCCAGGATTTTTATTATTTTTTTTTCCTACTACATTTCACCTTTTCTGGCATACTTATGTAGGCAAGTTGAAGATAATCAGTCTTTTATGATACCACTGTCATAGCATTTTTTTCCAGATAACAATAAAACACAGATGTTATGAATCCCAGTCCATGGTCTCACAATTGCAATGAACAAGTTACAACACTTTAAGTTAACTTTTCCTCCTCAAAGAGACATTTTCCTGCTTGAAAGGTGGATATTTTTCAGCTGAGGCTGCCGTTACCTCTTTGGTTGCCCTCTTTCAATCACATGTGGTCATCAGACCGGGTCTGTTACATACCCACAAGGTCACAAGTCTCCTCCGCAGTTCAGAAGAAACAGGACAACTTGCAATGTCAGATGAGCTTAGTGCCTCTCATGCTCTTCAAACGGGACCAGAAACAGTGCATTTGAGAGGTGCAAGGCACTAGCACATCATTCTGGCCAGGCTCAGAATATTGCTTCAGAGGGTCGAATGTAGACCATCTCAAAAAAGCAGCTCGCTTGGCTAGGCAAGCAGCAATCTCTCCCTGAGACAGCAGGAGGGTAGGAGGCTCCGAAGAGGAACAGAGAGTAAAAGTCAGGCTGCCTTTCCGTGTACCACTGGGATTTGACTGCCTGTCAAGAAAGCAAAATAACTCAGTCTACTGACCTGCCCATGCCCTCATCCAGCTTTTTTTTTTTTTAATTATTTACATAACTTGCTTGAATAAGCAATGGTTTAAAACAGAACCTTTGAAATGGCTTACAGAGAAGTAACGTACGTGACTCAGCGAGCCAGCATTCCATCCTGCAAGTCCACCTGTCCCCAAGAAATAGCAAGGTTAGACCAACTATAAACTTTTTCTCAGCAGAATGGCAGGTTTCCAGATTGACATTGTGCTGCAGCTGACAACACCTATTCTCCCAGCTGTGGTGAAGGACAGAAAATGCTCATGTCACTCCCTCTGCTTTTACATTAAACTGAAACAAGACCAGAATTCTAATAACTGCACTCAGCAGAATCAGACTTCAAGATTGAATTAACCATAACAATGTAAAAACTTCTACAGACTATTCTGCAGACTGGATTTGGGATAATGTACAAAGACCAGAGGTATTCACATAGTGAATTTCTGCTATCCGATTTTACCTATTGATATAAATGAAAAACAAAGACTGGTGCTTCATTTAGAGTGAGTCAGAACAATGTTCCTGAGTCAACATTTATTCCTGTCTTCATTAGGTTCTGTACTGAACTAAACTATTGTGATTCGTTTGTGAATGGCACATCATTTATTTATTCCAAATGTTGAGTGGTCATTCTTAGAAACACAGATATTGTTATAATATCTGGAACAGGTGCTGTCAACAAAACTGCTCCAGAAGTGTCAGTCCCTGAGAATACAAGGAAGAGGGAAAAACCTTCTGCAATATAGTTTTGTTTCTCATCAAGTATAATTTCAGACACTGGTGGTAGAGAAGCAAAAATCAACTAGTGCCAGTAATATTTAGGGTTCTGAGAAATGCATACCTAAAGCTGAGATTGTTTCAGGCTTTTGATTTTCCGATTGAACACAGGAAAAATGTTGCAAAGCAGTAATTCATGTAAATATTAATGTTGCTGAAAAAATTTCCATTGAACAAAATTGACAAATGAAACACACTGCAGTGTTTAGTTCCTATTAAGCTTAATAAAACTGGCTAAATAAATATCCGAACTCATAGGCGACAATATGGCAGAGTATTTAACCATACTCTTTTAGGAAAGTATCAGTATTCAGACTGTCATTTAAGTATTTGATCAACTTGAGATATACATAGCCTGGTGATTTTCCTTCAGGATTTTCCCACAGTATTTTCAATGTCTGAAAACATAGCGTTGTCTCAGCCAGTTTTCATTAGAACACCTAAGACACTTTTATATGATAAAGGCAGCAGCTATCCTGGCCAAATATTTTTGTCAGACCCTGTCAGGCTCTTCTGTGGGTATTCAACCTACAACCTGCCACCAGATCACAAGCCACCTGAATGGTGGTTGGAATACATGTTAAACACCAGTTACGTGAAGAGATTCCACCAGTTCCTCCAGGCTGTTCAGCATGGCATAAGAACTACTACTGCCTTCTGTCCCTGAAGCCTTAGCTTCAGGCTCGTCGGCTGTTCAGTTGAAATGGGAAGTCAAAGTCAATCCAGTGTGGATATCAGCCTGCTTACTTCTCCCACACTTCTGGCTCCATAATATTTAACTAGGCAGTCCAATATGCCAGCTCAGGTGCAACAGAAGAAAACTGTATTTTTCCCGCTTTCCTTATGCAAAAGAAATACTTCACCCAATTTAAAGAAAAAGAGAAAATAGAGATTTCAGGCAGCTGTTAGATATGAAAAATGTCAACTCATATGATCTCCTGATTAGAACCCCATTATTCTATATGCCATAGAATTTGGATATTCTAGAAACTTTAAATGGGGCACTCAGTATCCTGTGGAATATGAAGCTTCATGGCACTCTAAAGTCCCCATTAATTCAAAACCAACCTTACATATACATATGGTTCCATAAGATAACTATTGAGTTACCGATGCACATAGATTTATGCAGATTCTGTGTTGGACTGGAACAATAATGTTGTATATGTCAACCCTACTGAAAAAGAAAAGATATTGTAGGTTGTTGCATTTCTTCTCTGACAGCTCCCTTAGGAGACAGTACAAAAGTATTTATTATTTATATATAAACCAGCATGTCAACACATTTTTAGATAACACTCAGTGTACTTTTTCTGTCTAGCAATGGAAACTACAGAATAAATTATATATGACATTTGTAGCTATTCTAAAAAAGTTGGTATTGCACAGCCAGCAATCTACAAATTAGATGTAAAATGCTTGCATGGAAGTAATATTTTTTGGTATGCTGTTGATGTTCCTAACTAATTCATGCCACTATCTATATAAAATTCAGATGAAATCTACTCAACATAGCCTTCTGTAATCTGATAATATCTGTCCACTTTGTGTGCTTTCAGATGTCCTGAGGTGGTATGCCAGATGTTAGGAAGGTTGTATTTTACTTCAAAACCCACAGGTATAGAGCAAACATATTTTGCTATGCATACCATCTGGTACCTGTTTTTTACCAGAGAACAGAGTGTGTTTAATCATTAAGTTCCATCCTGCAGTACTTAAATCAAATTAATTCATACAGATATATGCATTTTTCTCCCTGTGGATTTTCCTGTCAAAATAATCTGGTTACTTTATGTGACAGCAGATGAACTCACTGGACCAAATTCTACTCTAACATAAGCAACAGGAAGTCAATAGGTTTGTACAGGTGTAAATGTTCACTGAATAATGATATGAACAATAGCTATGTTTAATATAAGTATCTTATATATATAATAGAGCATTGTCTTCTATTTTTATCCTCACATGATTTGATTAGCCAATCAGAATTAATTTTATATTATTGTTAAAGATGTGCATCAATATTCTTCACCTTATTTTTTCCTGCAGTATAGGTCTAACAACAGTTCTTCTCTGACACTAGTCAATATTCAAACAAATGGAACTTTTACATAGTGGTCTGGACAGTTTCAATAAACAAAGTTTTTTACAAAGAACAAACTATTGTTAGAATTGTTGCTTCATAGCCTGCTCTGTCCATTCTTCCCTTCACTGGTTTCTGCCCTCTTTTATTGCAATTAATGGTAGAGAAAGACAGGTATTTATATAAGCAGGTTAGATTTTTATCAAACAAGTTAAAAAGACCATTCATAGAAGTTTCTTGGCAAAAAGAGGGTGATTATCTCCAGTCAGCTCAAGAAGTAAGTTTTCCGCTGGGTTTTTTCCTGGTCTGGCCTTAGATACGCATGTCATAGAGCTGTTAACCTTCGTGAATTAATTCACAGCTTTCATCAAATTTTAGCTTCATAACATTCCACAGTTATATTATAAGCAAGACCACCTTATTTGACAGGCCTGCAATGTTCTAATACCATTCATGTTTCTTTCACAAGCAGACACAGTTAGTTGTCAAAAACAAAAAAAGAAATCAGACAGTTTAAAGAATATGACTTGAACAGCAGTATTAAATGGCAGGGACTGATTGAGAGACCACAATAGAGGTAAAAGTAACATTTTAAACAAATAAGGGTGATTACACAGACCAAATAGAACTGATAGGGTTAACAAATATTACTAGAAGATATTCTGTCAGGGTAAATGCTATGAATTTACATACTTGTGCCACATAGACAAGTCAGAAACATTTGCTTCACAGGTAAAGAGTGAAAATGCAGCAGCACTGATCTTATAGCTGTGTTTGTGATATCCACTAAATAATTAAGAAAGTGACAAAAAGTGGTAACTATTCGGCACTGTCTTTGCTAAGTCTCAAGCCATAGTAGCAAAGCTGGTCATTGAAATTAACTTTGCACCAAGGTACCATTCAACAATCTCTTTCAGTTAAGCAGATGAATAAATAAGAACAGATCAGGTACAAGACTTTCATTTTCTAAAGGCACATTGATAAATTAAACAAACTAGTTAGTGGAATGGCGTAGGCTGAAGAGGGTTTTTTACCAGTGGAAGAAGTCTCAAACTTCTTTCAAACAAATATGCAAAAACTACCTGGGATTTTCATTCCAGATAAACAGAAAAAAAAAATAATAAGGAAAGATTCTATATTCAATTGAATAAACAGTCACTGTGCAAAATGAAACTGGTTTTCCCACTTATTTAAAAAAAAAAAGATTGCAGTTTTCTCAAGAAATCAGTACAAGTTCATACTCACAACAATTTTTTATGGAAATAAAGATAGCAAGTTCAAGATAACAATGCATCCCACCCTAAGATCAAAACTGTCTTTGGTAGTTTGAAAAAGTGGACCTGCAAAGCTGGTAAATGGTAATCCACCCAAATCATTTTGCAGAAGCTAGAAGGCTGAAATTAGATGCGTGTCTCACTTTTCACCCTGATATCAAGCTCTCATCAGGTGCCACAGCACTACATATGGAGAGTATTTTTGGAATCCCCAGTTCTTTCACCTTCAAAATTTTTGCATAATGACATTCACTTCTATTCATTTGCTTTTGCTCAGAAGAGCTGACGAATTACACATTGCGATCTTATAAGCACCCTTGGGTTGGATTTAAAGGATTAGAGACAATTAATGAACTAAAATTCTAAATGTTTCTTCTTGTCCTGGGTTTTAGACAGTGGTCAGACCCTCCAGACACAAACTGGCATACTTCTGACCGAGTTCTGGGTCCTAAATTATAACACTATCGACAGCATCAAGTGTTGGCTTCACGCAGAAAGGCCACAGGAAGTTTCACTAATTTTGTCATGAAGACGAACATAAACAATGCTACGTGCTTTTCAGGGAATTTGACATCTCCCTTCCCAATCCAAAGCTTCTTCTAACCTTCTACATGTCGATAGCAGGACTTCCAGGTGGCTGTCAGGCTTTGAACTGTGTGCAATCCCCGACCTGAGATGAGCTGACAATCCTCCACTGTGGCTAATCCCGCACAAGAAGTGCTCCCTGTCTCTCTCCCTTGCCCTTTCATGGATTAATTCACTCTTAGATCTTGCTTTGTTTTTCCAGGGTATCTGTAGAGTTATAAACACCTCTGTGGGCAAAAAAGATGGAGCTCAAAAGAACTGCTGCTATTTTGTTTTCAGTTTGCTCCTTTTTCTGCAGCACTTCAAGGCAGAGGGTGGGGGAATTATGTGTGAAACCCATCTAATTACAAGCTCTTAACTTGAATAAACCAATTCAGAGCAACAGTTTTTAATATAAGAGTTTAACTTGGTAAACAACATTAGGGAACCTTTTGCACCAATTAGCTAAAAATCTCTCTCAAACAGCTTTCAGCTGCTTAGAAACACCAAAAGTAGTATTATGGTCATTGTGTTTTGTTAGAGGGATGTCAGGTAGGAGAAGACTTTGAATTACATTGATGCAATTTAGTAATGATGTGCTTTAGTAGCAAAGCTCATGTATGAGCTACGAAGGTGAACAATAATGAACCTGACAAAGCTGAGTTACTTAATGACCTAGATCTATGTGACTAAATGTGTGATATGTGATCTATATGATATATCAGCTAACAAATAGATTCAAATAGATGCTTGAATAGTTTCTTAATTATTAAGAAGAAGAGCTCACCCACTGTTAAGAGCCAAACACATAGCACAGAATCATAGAGTGATTGCAACCACAGTCCCACATATTCAAGGAAGGAAACGAGGAGACTAAACCTTACAGAAGCAACTAGAAGTTTCTACAATAAAGGAACATCCATATTTCAGCTTATTGTTATTTTAGCTTCCATTGTAATGTAACATGCAGTATGTTTTTCATGAAACTTCACTTGGTACCTCTTGGTCTACCACTGGCTTTTAATAACAGGGGTGGGGCGGGGGGGAGAGGAAGGTCTTTGCTTCACCATTTCCCTTTTCATGACAGCGTAGCTCCACCAAAATCCAAATGCTCATGGAAAACCCACAGATTACAGAAGATACAGTCCCTAAATTGCCCAAAGTGGAGTATAATGAAACCAAGCTCACTTAAACCGAGGCCATTGAGCCTCAGGAGGACGGCACTCAGCAGCCACTAACAGCGCAGTGTGAGTTCCCCGGCACCGTGGCCAGGCTCATAGCAGTGCCTGAGCACACCTGTGCAACTCCAGCGTGGAAATACTCCTCCTCGTGAGCCAGTGACAGCAAAGGGTAGGAGGAGGTGGCTTACAGAGATGCATACATTTCCTCAGAGTACAGTCACGTCAGCAGAGTAACTGTAAATAAAATAACTGCTAAATTCAACACAAGTGATTGCACAATATAACCTTTAAATAAAGGTGACTGAATTTTCTTTCACTATGATAACAAGATGTTCTGCTGCGCCATGGGGCTGAGCCACTCAGTTTTCTTAAAAAGTGTTTCCATCATTACCTTTTAAAGTCACCCAAATGAAGTCATAATAAGCCTATGGCTAAGCAGCTATCGAAGAACGGTCCACATGGAAGGGAAGCCCTAAGATGTCTATGCAATGAACAGGATCCTTCATAACGTTTCCTTTTGTAACGATTGAAAGGGCAGCTTAAAGACAGAGAGAGTCAATACAACCTCAGATCTTCACAATATATATATAAAAATTTTAACACATATGTGAATTTAAAGAGGAACTAACAACCTAACCAAAAATGTGACTGAAATAAAAAAGACAGCTGTCACATTCATTTTGAAGTGTCACACAGTTCATATTGACCTAAAGCTGTAAAAATTGTACAATAGAATAAGTTTAATCTGAATTATATTTTTATGACATTGCTTAGTTGTAAAAACAGTGCCAGACGCTGTTCTCACTTGATATGGTAAAAATGTGAGTCAGCTCAGAGTCTACAAACCTCCATTGAGTTATTCCCTCTGTACGCTGGTCAAAGGTGTACAGACTGCAATGGACAGCCTACACTGCAAACATTTCTGCACATTCTTTTTCATTCAGGTGTTTTTGTCCTCATATTTGTTCCATACATGCTGCACTTACTGCACTGTCTCTGCAAGAGGGCAGGCAGTGTGCTGCTGTCTGCTTCCCAGTAAACTCAGACCTGCCATCTGTAATGAAACACTGAGAAATTATTCAAGTAGACGATTGCTGTGATTCTAACAGAACATTTATGAAAGGCATTTTATACGCTCTGAAATACTTTATTCTGTGCCTGTCGACAGCCATCAAGCTGAAGAATGAGGACTGAGTTACACAAGTAGGGGCTGAGATACAGGCTATCATTTGAACTAAACAGATTAATAAAACAAATGAAGCCAGAACAAAAGCAACAAGACAGGCCCATCTATCCCTTCAAGTTTTTAAGATGGTGTAAATCAGAGATGGACAAAATTTTCCAGATTTTAGGTTTTCACTATGTACTATCAATAATACAGCTGTCAATAAGAATAAAGTCATGGAAACTACACTATAGATAAAAGGGTAATTTTTTTCATCTTTAAGACAAAAACTTTGCATGCCAATGACCCTCAATCAGAAATCCCCCTGCCTTTACAGAAGCTATGGCATTTTCCTGTTGATTTGGCCATACATCTTAATGTCTCAATCCAGGAAAGCAATTTAGCACATGCTGTTGAAGTACAGAAGCTGCTTTGCTGACTAAATCAGATCTAAAAGGGTGCTGACAGGTATTGCAGAAGAACCAGCTGACGTGGTTTAAGAAGTCACCAGCCCCAGCTCTCAGTTCCTCTTCTTTGCAAGAGACTTGTCAGGACTGAATTCCTCAACAAATGTGAAGCCAACTTTCACTCAAGTTACTGTGAAATACTTTCCCTTAATTGAGGAAAAAAATGACAAAAAGCAATTGACTATCCTTGCAAAATAAGAAAAATAAACATCTGTATTTGCATAGCTCAGCTTCTTCTTTACAGGGCTTACCATATTAGTTAAAAATCCTTCTTCAGCAGTTTGAAATAAGTTGCAGGATCTCACACCGATACAGCTGAAGCAATTTCAGGAGTTCTTCTGTTATGCATTTCTGCTGTAAGCCCTAACAGACAAACAGTAAGATTTCTAAAAGTCACATCTATATCTAATAAAAGACTTTATACAGTCAAAACTCCTCTGCCCACCCACAAAAAAAAAAAAAAAANGACAGACAGAAAGACAATAGCAGGTGGGGGACGTAAATAATACCCAGCCCAATTACTGCCACACCCAACACAGCAGCCATCAGCCCATAAAATACCCATCTCCACATGCCCAGAGGAGCATAGAGGTACAAAAGTAAGGAAGGAGCCTATCCTAAGGGCTTAAAGAAGGAGAATACCCTGTCCAGGTCTTTCCTAGAAGAATCTCAGCACCAGAGTCTGAGTATGAAGACCATCAAGATAAGCTAAGACCTTTTGATGGTTTTGCCCTGACTGGGGCAGGGGGGGAGGTGCTGCACAGAGATATGGGACACATTATGGGATGCAGGGAAAATGCATTACAAGACTTATTGTGGAATGCTCAGGGGACAAACCAAAGGTGGGGGAAAAGGAGGGATCTAGGTGATTTGATCTGAGGAGGAACAAGTGTGGGGATAAGGGGAGATGATGGGGCCAGTTGGGTGTAGTTTGCTGGTTGGTATGCTTGTCTGGCCATGCCCTGCACCCAGACTAGTGCAGTCTGTCCTATCTTCTTATTAAATTCCTCGCTAACTCTTTCCTGGGTGAGGGACTCTGTACTGAGAGTGTCTGTATGAGAGTCTGGGTGCCAGCAACTGAAGTCAGACCAAGGACTGGGGGGCCTGGGTGGTGGTGATGAGAGGCCTGAGTGAGTGAAACCCAGTGCCAGCCGCAGGACAGGGACTGGGGCTCAAAGGCCCCGGGGTCCAGCAACTGGAGCACATGTGGGAGTGCAAGCACAAGTGAAGATGAAGCCAGACTAGCTGGGGAGTGGGTGCGGTGGCTGAAGAGGCAGGGGTGTGTGTGTCTCTACAACTGAGGTCACATGAGGGGCTGGTTATTGGAGGGGTCGGGGACTCCTGCTGCTGGTGAGACAGTGGGGTCTGGGGGTCTCTAGGGGTGAGACCTGCCAGTGTGTGTCTAAGGACAGGACCATAGGGGGCTTGACTACTGAGGACCAGGGGACTCCTGGCCAGATATTGGGGGTGTGTATATGTGTGTAGCTGTGTGAGTGTGGGGTCTGCACCAGCAACTGGAGTGGGGCTACAGCCTCAGGGGCTTGTATGCCCAAGTGACAGCAGCTGGGAAGACTGGGATCCAGGGGCAGCTGCTGGGCAAACCAAGTGTCTGAACCTGGCTACTGGAGGGATCCAGGTTGTACATGTGTGTGTATATACACATTTCCATTAGTGCACCTCCTTCCTGCAGAGCTGGAGAGAGGAGTGGGATGAAATCCATACGAGCGCTCTGTGTGTCTGTCAGATCTGTGTGGCCAGCCATGCGTATATGTCATACACATCTGTGTGCGTGTGCCCACTGGGAGTACATGCTTAGTCTCGCTGCTGTTTGGACCCGGGGCATGGAGCTGCAGCAGCCTCGCCTCTCTCAGCGCTGTCAAATCCAGCAAAATACATATTTACCTAACAGTATGTTAAACAGGTTTCAGTCAATGTCCTAACTCACTCCCCCAATTCTTAAAAAACATTGTTAGTCTCTCCTAGCACTTGTTTAAAACTTTTCTTGATTAATTCTGTTTTAAAAAACAATTCAGAGTATTTCTAGAGACTATAGTCCACTATATATTTCTTCTTTGGAAAACTTTTTGAACTTTATCTTTTTTACTTGACAATATTCATGTATTTAAGTATGTTGATCTTCAGTGTTGAGCTATCCTGGAGCTCTGAGTATGCCGAGTGCTGGAAGAAGGTGTTATAAAAAGTATTAAAAAAAAAAAATTAGCAAGGGCAAAACTGCATATTACGCTCATCAGAAGTAAAGAAGGAAGACCTTTTCTATATGTAGGGTTTTTTTTTAAAATAAAAGGGAACTTTTTAGAAAATGTTGCCCCCTTTTTTTTTTTTTAACTCTTCAGTCTAATTTGCATGTGACATGTTCTTTCTCAGTTAAATCTAAGAATTTCTAATTGGCATTGACAGAAGTACCCTCACACTTTCTTAGGTAGAATTCAAATTGAAATAGGCATTAATTCTGTAATGAGTCAGCATTTCTGGATGAATGATCCAACAGAAAGAATTTTGTTGTGTATACCTCTTAGCAACTGAGAACTTACAGCTTTAATTTCATAAAGTAACTCTCATGTTTATTAAACACTTCTTTCGCACTATGGATCGGATGCACCAATTACCAAGAGTTGCTTCAGGCATGAACTAGATGATCTTGAAGGTCCCTTCCAACCTAAACCATTCTATGATATTACAGGCAACTGTCTTGCACAAGAAAAATGCTCAATGTCTTGCTGAAGAACACTGTAGCCATCCCTGGACTATTAACAATAAGCAAGAACTATTAACTGCCGGGGTCTTTCAGTTGTTGGACCCATTGCACTCCCTACAAAGGCACCAGCAGGCAGGACAGAACAACAGGCACAACCACAGAGCTTGCTACATCTGCTGGGTCCTGGGAATGGCTGTATATGTGAGGTGACAGCCGCCTCTGAGAAGTGAGCGCAAGGGTGAAGGCAAGGACAAGCAGTAATCACAGATTTCCTTCCCCACTTCTCCCTAGCAGCAGAAAACTGGCAAAGCCAGCTCTTCCTGTTCTCGCTCTCTCCTGTGGTTTTGCTTATGCTGCTGAACAGACAGGAGCCAGATTTGTGTTTTTAGTTCTTCTGAGAATATGATCCGCTGTCCTAGGATACACTTTGAGAAAACACGCTTGCCTGAGTGAGAGAGTTTGACCTCGTGGTGGGTAGTTGCATGAAGAGTGATGTTGACCAAAAAAAAAAAAAAAAA
>RSEF01000005.1:34987856-35008605 GCA_003993805.1 Himantopus leucocephalus | reverse complement strand
ATTCTGTGACTCTATGATAGTCAAAGTAGTTACACCTCTGTATTACTACATTTTTCACCTTCTAATTTGGTCTTATATAGGAAGTTGAACAGCAAGTCATCTCTCATATTTCTGCACATATATATATAAAGTATCCCTCAAAACTACCAACACGCTCAAGGACACTGGCAGCAGCCGTATTAAGTACAGAAAATGAGTATGTACCTGAAACCAGACAGTGATTTGAGATGTCTTTGAACTTCATTTCTTATGTCCAATTCTTAGATTCTTGTTCACGTTCAGTAATAATGTGGTCTAGAAAATCCTAATTTCATATAGAAGCCAGTCACAGAGGAAAAAAAACCTGCTATCTAATCCACACCTTAGAACACCTCCAGAGTACTTACTCTCTCCTCTGTCAACATACCAGGGTCCATTTCCTTTCAGTACTATGTAAGAATATAAATATTTACTAAAAATAGTTCAGCATGAGGATGAGTCACAACATCATGTCCTTGGAGGCTAATTAAAAGTGGAGTCATTCTGATCAAGTGTTACAATAACCATCTAATAATCAAAACAAATAGAATTACACCTTGAGTAAGTACTATTTAATGCAAGAACAGATGAATCATACCCTAAGTTTTAAAAGGTCCCATTGTGTGCACAAATAATTTCACTACTTACAATGGGTTACACATGATAACAAGGTTTAAAATACTGGTTCTCACTTTTGGAAATAAGTTAGAATGTGCATGGGACATGAACTTAATGAAATTTTGCTGAAGATCCCTCTCTCATCACCAGTCATTTGCTGTATATTACAAACGGAAAAAACTGGCAGAAGCAGGCACTGCTCCATATGGTAAGCAGATCAAGCAAAGGCCAGTTTAGGGGAGAAGTTTTTTTGACCTTGCTTACACAAGTCCATACGATAGTGAGCGTGGTATTCGGTGTGTAAGGTTAGTGAATAAACATGCCAGCAGAATTATTCCGCATCATAAACCTCTCCAGTTAATACCATGTGCTAAAGAGTGGTTAGAACCTGTTTATTGGAGGCAAAGAGTGACTGAAACTGGACACCTCCTTTAAAGGATCAACTTGGTTTTTTAACTGTCAGATTAACCTGACTCATTAAGACCAAACAGTAATTTCTCGGAATCATGAGGGCAGATACAGAATAATATAGAACAGGCTGATCTCCCTTTAACTCCTGCACAAGCCTGGAAGGCAAATGTTTTTCTCTCTTTTTTTTTTTTTAAAAACTCAGTGCAACAGATCTGATCTTTAATGATTAACACTTCTATTTCCAAGTGAATTTTCAGAAGAGAAGAATATGTGGAATTTGGAGTGCCTCAATCTGAGACACTTAAAATCAGCCACCACCTTCAAAAAAAAATTGTTCTTTGCAGGAACACTGCTCACAGTATTTAATGAACAAATCACTGATACCTTAAGTAACACATTCCTACAGAAAAATGTAATTTGAGAATTCTGTATTAAGACTTCTTAATGAGTACACACAACCTCACCATAACTGAGTGTCCAACAGACCAGCAGGCTTCCAACAAAAAATTTCTATCACAAATGCCGTGCTGAGTGAAAAAAATCATTAATGAAAGTCTCCTCCAAATTTCCAGGAGGGAATCAAAATAGTGCATTCCTCAATATATATAATCAAATATTTTTTTTTAAATCAGTTTCTTCAAATGAATCAACATTTCCTTATTTGGAAGGCAACAGAGACACACTGGGTATTTACATGGGGCTCAACAGACATAAATGTTTTCTTGGGCATTTTCTGATATTCACAATGCTTCAAACAAAACAAAAAATGAGCCAAAGAAAAATGTCTGTAGAACAACTAAAAAAGATAAGATTGTAAAAAATTTTGAATGTAGTAAATAATTTGTTTTAGAAAGTGATAAATAAGCAAACAAGTTTACAAACTTGTTCACCACAGTATCCCTACCACAAAAGATTTTTTAAATCATCAATGAAAATGAAAAAACTGTCAAGATTGATTATGCTCTTGGGAACTCTATATGACAAATAGTGTTGTTTCTCCAGATCATAATCTTTTCTTTATTCATGTCAGAAAAGTTTTCAGCAATCCAAATTTAAAATGTAGATTCAGAATAAATAAGAGAAAAATAGAAGGCTGTACAATTGGCTAGTCATTGACTGAGGTTGCAGGCTGTGTGCTCATTAGCTTCAAAGAAGCTATGATTTATTACAATAAAGCTCTGCACCACTCTGGCATGAGAATGAAGTTCAGCTAGTTTTATTCTAAATACTCAATGTATACTCATAGACTGTACTTTTGTACTCATTTACATTTGAATACCTATTCTGATACTTAAGTAAATTCCTATAGAAGCTATTTATTAAATAAAAGCAGTTCTAGTAATTCTGAGTATTTGTTATTCTATATGGATGTAATTTACGGTACAGATCATAAAATAAGACATGATAAAACCTGCAACAGTGTTCCTGTACCAGCTCAACCTGACAGATATCGCAGATAAGACAGTTAATATTTAAACTTCTCCTCTAGCAAGAATAGTCATACTATTGCTTTTGCTGTTTTTATGCAAGGAAAAAAAGCCAGAGATATGGTACTAAAAATTGCCAATCCAAGTGCAGCCTTTTGTTGGTTCAGCTATTGCAAAGATACCTATACTGCTGCCTACAAAACAGCATTGAGCAGTTAAGTGAGATTATAAGAACGTGTTTCAGCAGCGAAATTAAAAGTTAATTTTTTGCTTGCAAAAATCTCAAGCAATTTGGTTAACACAATGCTTGACAGATTAGATAGGTGTTGCCTTTTGCTGACCGTCTCTCCTCTGAATTAATACAGTAACAGTAAATAAAGCTAGGTATCCTTAACTGTAACTTAACAAAACCTTCTGAATCAATAAAGGGTGAATAAAAATAATTTGCAATTGCATATGGATATTCTTACTAAATTAGTACAGACTCTTAAAATATATGTCTATCTCACAGTTAAACAATCCATATGTTTACCCTTTCCACAGAATTCTTTAAAGAGTTTAATGATTCCACAAGTGGAAGCATAAAAGTGGCTTTGAAAAACTAAGGGGTAGTAAGCAGATCAATTCAAAGACTTCTCCAAGTCTGGGCTGGACCAAAAAATGAACAGTGAGATTTTACATGATAAAAGTAATTCTGCTGCTAGACAACAAAACATGTTACCTATTTTTGACAAAGATGACTTAGAGGTCTTAAGCGTATTACTTAATGTAATATCACTCCAAGAGCAAAGAGTCATCTGTAACAAAACAACATTCAGAAACTGCATCTAAAGCAACTCCCATTACATAATTAATATAGGCCTACTTCCTAGATTAGTACCTTCACAAAGGAAGTTTTCTTTATATGGAGCTCTGATTACAAGATTGCAGAAAAGCTAACAAGTTCCCAGGGCATGTGACTTTGGCATTCATTGTCTTTTACTCCTCCACAAGGAAAACTTCTACAGAGTAACTACTGAAGGAGAAATGCAAAGTAATTCAGACTAGAGTATATTTAAGCTATCTTTGATTTACCATATCAGTAGATAAAACAAGTTTAATCACAAATCTAAGAGATTTTTTTTAAAAAAAAAAAACTAGATTACTTTCCTGCAGTTTCTTAGCTATCCATCTCAAAACATGTAGAAACGCTAAGATGAAAGTGTTCCAAAACATGGCTTTTCAAGTGCATATAGAAACTGGGAAGAGATTCTGTCCCGAACAAGAAGCATGCTTGTGTTATGAATAATCATTCTTCTAGGTTAGCAACCTATCATCCTCTTTCTCTCAGATTAACTATTATTAATAGTTAGCATTTGTGTTGCACTTTCCTTATCTGAAGCTTAGGTAACACCTTGAACCCTATAAGGCCCTATATGGAATTATTGTTTCTGTTTAACATATAAAAGTGTTTTCTCCCCTAACTATGTGCTTGGAACAGAATTCAGAAATTTTTTATTTCAGACGTGAATACAGTCAACAGACTCATGCTTTATATTCTTCCAGTACATGTTAAAAGAATCCAATCCAAAATATTACATAATTAAAAGTTATTGCAGAAGGGATGACAATTTCAAAGATTTGTGACCTGCACAGCCAGTACATTTCCCAAAAGAGTCTTAGGTGGTCACCTGTGCTACTGCGTAGCCTTACTGACCAAAACCCTGAAGGTTTTCCTGCAAAATCAGGTCTTTGTCAATGAGCCAGATCAGTTTGGCTTTCTGTGTAAAATATTCTTTCCACTTACACCAGTCTGTGATTACACCAGGATTATATAATTGAGCTCCTGGTAACTGGCTTGCAAGCCATCCACAAAAAATACCAGTAAAAATAGTACATTCCATTGAGAGTCCCATCTGAAGTGCTGCAACAGCTGCTGTCTTTGAACTACTCAAATTTCCAACAGAAATGCTTATGTGCCTTACCTACTATTTTTTTTAATCACAGGGAGAAGTTAAAAGAAAAAAGAAGCCATAATTCTTCATGCTTTGGACCAGAAGCATTTGGATCAGAAAACAGAGAGACATCAATTGCTTTTCAAGTCACAACGGTGAGTTGTTTGGGTTTTTTAAATTTATAGCTATATGTAAGAAAAAAGGTCACAAGACTTGAAAAAATATAAAATTGTAACACATTCATATACAAGGTTAGCGTTTTAAAGAAGGGAACTTCAGTTTTCTAGGGATTAGTGTTCTTACATGAGGTGCAACTCACCTCTTTAGAAAGTTAACCTGACCAAAAGGTTAAAAAAGAAGAAATTAGCATTCTGGAAAAAAGCATTCTGCCAGTGAACCTCCATGCCAGCCTGGTACAACGTTCCCTCCATCCTGATCAATCTTACTTTTAAGAATGTGACTTTATAACGGTACAGAACTTTATAGGTAGACTTTGTACATAGTATTCAAAACCATTATTTCCCATCTCCTGAGAAGATACAGTATGTGAGAATACATAAACCAGGAACACTTTAACATGACTATCTTTGTACACACTCAGCAAAAACTGTATGGATCATGTTACTTGAACACATGTTATTAAAGATGATTCATTCCCTCTTCTGATACAGAATTTCCAATAGCAGACTTTCAAATATAGGTCTCCAGTACCAAGTCATCTTGGACTACATTAAAAAAATCAAACTAGACCTACAGGCCTAACGAGGTCAAACATATGTATTTGGTGATAATCACAGTACTGTTTATAATCTACATTTATTTATCTGTACCTTCATTCCAGTTGAACAGAAGAATGACTTAGTTTGTCTTCCATTAAAAAATTAAATAGGTATTTATAAATCATCTAAAGAGAATGTTGGTGATTAATTGCATTCTTTAAAATACAAAACATTAATCTATTTAGGCATAATAAAAATTTTCTGTTGTTTCTTACACAATTCTTCAGCAGTATGAAGCAGAGGCAATGAGTATACTTACAAGCTTCCCACCAGTCTTAAAAATTCTCCATATTTTTTCCCTCAATTCCTGCAATATCAGGTAAATCTTCTATGGAGGTGAATTACACCTCTGGTAAGATCATAGAAGACAGAAGTGTATGAGGGTCCCTTCTCTAGGGGATTAACCTTGTTTATGAACATTATATATCTTATAATTTTGTCCAAGCTGTGCAATTTTTCCAATATTCATTCATCAGTCCACAGTCACGTGTACGCACGCACATATATATGTATGTACACATACACATATTTCCTCCACTTCCTTCTTGCATGCTTTCCAAGTTTCCACATTTCTGTGCTCTTGTTTAGCTAATTTGGTGCAGTAAGAAGGGCTTTTATTAGTGATCATTTTTGCCATTATTCTTGCCAGAGAAAATATACCATTTTTGAGAATTAACTTAGGATGCATTCTTTTCCAAAGAGAACAGAATGCTTCATAAGTTACTTACTCTCTGTAAGACTGAAACAAAACTGCATTCAGAGAAGAACCACTCCTAGTCAAGGAGTAGCTGGATAAGGAACAGGGCTAGATACACTACTTCTTTGAAGAAAAAAACCCCTGTAACTTCATTCCTTTTGTCAGTGAGAACTTTTATACACACAGTGTAAGGGCTGCATTGTGTACAACACATTCAATAAGGACACACACGATTTGATCCTGCAAATAATCATGAAGGCACTCAACAGATGAAAGGACAATACTGTTATTTCGTCTTGGTTTTAGTTCTTCTGATCCATGTGTACATCCAAGCTTTTGAGCACATTAAGAAATAACAGAAGTAAACAAAATCTGATAAAATGTAACTGCACCTAAGAACTGTCATTTATTTCTCATCTTAATTTCTTGTACTCCAACTTTTGTTAGAGAACATCTGAAAATTAAGCCCATGTGAGCAGCAGACACTGAAATTGTCTTTTACTGTCATTTCACGTGCATTTTAGTTCCTTTTTAAGAATCAACAAACAATCAGTTCAGTTTATTATCATCGCATTAAACAATGATGACTGTTCCCAATTTTAATTTAGAAAACGGCTGCAGCAGCACTGGGAAGCTATAGAGTTGCTCCAGAATAACACTGGTGCTTTGAAATTAACTCTATATTCAAGTAAGGAATCCAAGATTATCTAAGACTAAATAGTTATGTTAATCTCAGGACTTCTCTGAAGGAAAAAATTCAAGGTTATTGCCTTAAAACTACCATGACAGATACCTGCACCACCTTTTAGCTGTCAACTATGCAAGTACTGCCTTCCTACTCTAAAACCTATATGGCAAGTGAGAACAGGTAGGTTGGACACACAAGTTTTCACTGTATTAGCAGTTTGTTCCCAGTTAACATTTACATGGATTAGTTAACTAGAAAGGAATTTTATCATTGGATTTGCACTGCAGTGGTTGAAAATATCTCCCTCAGAGATAGCTCTAATAGCATGTATTATGCCATAAGGATATGCCTGCAAGTCTGAGGAAACAGGACACAGGAACAGAACAAGAGATGGCATTATCTTGTGCAAGCTACAATTGCTGCAGCTCATTCCCTATTCAAGTCCTGTATTACTATAGCATCAGTATATGGTTCTCTTCTCCCTGTAGTTAACTGTCCCCAAAGGTATTGACCCAAGAAAGAGTTCAGTATTGTAGTTTGCCAAGCACCACAGCACACCTTGGAGCAACAGTTACGATCTTACTGGATTGCTTCTAAACTTTTCTTTGCAGTTTGCATACATGCATTGTATTTCTAGTGTATAACTCTAAGTTGAAAGAGTTTATAGAACATAAATGTTATACAGTGTTATACATTTGTAAACCCAGTAATTTCTACAAGCGTCTGTAAGCATGTGGTCCCCAAAGCATGCATGCCCCTCACCAGTCCCAAACCACTTCTGATAAATTAGAGTTTTGGGAATGCACCTGCTGCCAAAATAATTTACACAGCTGTCCTCACAGCCACCTCTTCAGAGGGACATCTCAGAAGCTGTACACATTTGCAACCAAAAAAATTAAAAGATTAGTTACTCTTATGATTGCAATCCATTCTTACATATCAACTTTTTAGGATTACTTTGACCTCTTCTCTGCCACATCGCAGAGACAACTGTAGCCCTGTAAATACAGCGTTGCCAATGATAGGGCACAGGCTCCATACTGGGTCTCAGGACCAAAGCTTGTCAGATTTTGTCTGAACTTGTCTCAACCACCTGAAACTTTCTTTTCACTTGGTTTAGCTGTACCAGCAATTCCTTCTAACAGCCAGGTAGCTATGCCTGATGTGTTTTACTTTTGCTTGTTTTCATACAGCATAACCACAGCTGTATATAGACAGCAGTAACAAGTAGTTACTTTGTGTAGAATGAACCATTTACGATTCCTGCAGTGAAATACAGGCCTGGTATGACAGCCGAGGCCTTGAAGAGTGGGAAGACAAGCTGCAGCGTGGAGGGATATGGGCATGGGATGAAACAGAGAGCACAGGCTGACAGTGGAGGATACAAACAACTCGCCAGTGGTGTGTTGAAGAAATGCAGACTTGGAATGGGGCAAACCAATTTGGGGGTAACACAGAACAAAGCAGTACATAACCCGCGTAAAACACACCACATACATTTAATTTTGACTTAACTTGCAGACCACTGAAGAAAGAGCAAGATGTAAAAGTATAAGCAAACATACAAAAATAATCCCCGAGCAGATCCTAGAATGGGAAAGAAGCAGCCATCAACCAGCCCCTGGGTCACGTGCACACCACCATATAAAACTTTAGCTCTGCAGTCGCAGGAGAGAACTGCCCCTGCACTGCCAGTCAGCAAAAGTTTCAGGACTATAAACACAAAGGCAGGTACCTAAAGCCAGACTTCCACACTAGGTCAGTATCTGTGTTTCAAATGTAGTAAAATATTTACCTAGCACAGAGGGACAGGAAGAGTAATCAATAAGATCCAATTATACAACATATTTAAAAGATCCCTGGTAACACATGCCAACTTTGAGCACCCTGCTTACGCATCTAAGCAAGATTAAACCCCCATTGTGTGAACACACTCCTCCATTCTCCCGGCACCACTGTAGCACACCAGCAAAATTAATAGCTCTCCATACAGGGAGAGAGAATGGTGCACCCAAATCACTTTGCAGGACCACAAATACATAGTCTTCGTCATGTTTCAGAGAGGCTGTACTTTACTTTCTAATGAACGGCACTCATATTAAGTTAAAATCAAACCAAAGATGTATTACTGACCAGAGAGTACTGTGCTAAACTGGAGCTGCTTTTGATCACCAAAACCACTCTTACAAGAAATGTTGCTGCTACTATACCATCTAGAAGTAAGATCTGACAAGAAACTATTACACAGTAATTTAAGGCCATGCGTGCATCCTGTAATTACAAATTAGCTTTTTAATTAAACAAAGATTTTGTCCTATTTTTTTCCTAAATCTATTTAATTAAATACCCCAGGACAATGAAGAAGCTCTTCTGGTTTACTGTTGAACCACTTCGAAATTTCTTAGGCCAAAATAGACTCTAGTGTCTATTTCACATTAGGGAGGGGGTGGAGGAAGGGGGAATTCAGTTTCTTATGTTTTTCATAAAAGATACGTAGCATATTCATTTCTGGGACAGTATTACTAACAATGATTTCACTGGTACAGGAACACCTTAAAGGTTCCTTTTCCTCCAGAAGCATCAGCAAAACGTGCCCGGGAAAGTACACTTCTGCTGTATGATTTGCTATGGCCACAGTTTTGCTGCATCAGCAGAATGTCACTAAAACAATACAGTAACAGCAATTGTTGGTCACATATCCTTTCTCTGCTGCATCTGGTCCACAAGGGGCTGTATTCAGATCACCTACGTGATACCTCAGTTTCCTACCCATTATCCTTAGTAGCTCTCTCCGATGCTATCTAAGCCCTCATAATTGCTCCTCAGCAACACCCAACACTTCGGTGTGATATAATCTTTCTGAGCACAGACCTTTATTTTCCAAGACTCAAGTTTCAGAAGATACGCTACATAGATGAGAATATTACCCTGATGATCAAAGAAGCTAAATTCACCAGAAGTGTGCCTGACAACATCTTTTATATTTTAAAATCACACCAGAATACTAGCAGTTTCTCGCATCTCAGAGCATAGTAAAATCAATGTGCAAATACTTGTAAGGGAAATACAAACAGTACTGTTTTTTATAATCAAACACATCAATGATGGTGGTGGAAGCAAAACACAACTTGAAGAACATGTTAGAAACAGAAAAGCTTTACCCAGCTCTTTGCTAAGTATACAGTAGACCATAATACCATTACTGACCTCAACCTCTGACAATGTCAACAGAGAGCAGATGCTCTATTACTGGCAAAGCACACTGTTAAGATAATGGCAGCTTGACACAACATGCTTTAAATTATCTCCACACTCTTCACATCTAAGTATGTAGATTGTTATAGGCATTTGTCAGCTTACCTTACAAAATATGAAAATAGAGAACCTGCTCCTAACTGAAAACCACACATATTTCATAATGCAGAAATAAAAAAATAATTATAACTCCCAATAGTAGACTTGTGCATTGCATGTATGCATCGCAAGAGAATTTCTCACTACAGGATAAGTTAAATGCAATAATTAGATCATCTGTTTGCATTGGTACTTGAAAAGAGCACTAATTATTTTTCAGGTACTATGTTTGGTTTTTTCCCCTCCAAAGTCAGGACTAAAATCAGATATAATTCTAGAACTGCAGAATTATAGTCAATAACTAAAAGAAGAACTTGGCAACATGTCTCTTCATGCCTTGTATAGCATTAAAGGTACCATCTGTGCACTTAAATTGATAATAATGTCTCGTTACCAAATGTTGCATGCTCATGTATGTATTAAAGCTTCTACACTGCATATGCATTGAAGCATAAAAAAAGACATTAATTCTGAATTACCTGAACTAGTACAATTAACATTTTAGCCATGTGCTAATGTAAGTACCATTTATCCACAAAACAAATGTTCCACAGAGAGCAAAACCAAAACAAATAAACAAACCTAGATTTCCATTCCCAGAATTTCAGTTTTCTTCACTGATGCTGAAATTGCATCCCTCCACAAATGCAGGGAGCCTCACAGCACTGAAGTGTTGCTGTAAAAACTCTAATCCATCATAGGCAATTTCATGTAAGCCCCTTGCTCAAGCACTTCTGCCTGCTTTGGTCCAATCCTTGCTGCTGTGTAGCTGCTGTGTAATAACAGAAAGCTCTCAGCCTCTGTCGCCTCCTGTGCTTCTAATAAAAGGAGGCAGGTTCTGGTTGCAGAATCCCTCACAGAGGGGAAGACTAGTCAACTAAAGATTGCGTGTCAAATTTAGAAATGAAACTGTGGGAAAACATCTTCTGGATCCAGCTGTAGAGCAGAAAGGAGAACCCCGTTTGATCTATTCTTAGCTGCACATCACTGCTTAGTTTGGAAAAAAAGTGAGGCTCACTGTTTAAACTGTTTTAGTTAACTCACTTTGAAACATTAAGGTAGGGAATAACCACAGCAACCATTTGGCTGGCAGATACAACACAATGCTTTCCTCTGGCAGAGAAGAGACAGGAGCTAATGATGAATCTGGATTTTAATACATTCCAATATAATTTTAAAACTACTCATAACATCTTTTATATGTATAATTGAACTTGTCTTAAAATTTGAACATCAGTCTTAACATAGTATTAACAGGTTTCTAAAATCTGTCCACATGAGTTTATACAAAATACATTTATCCCACCTCTGCCAATGTATTCTACCTTTCAAGCTAAAGGTCATCTTAAATTTTAAAGTGCTCAGACTTATGAAAAGCATTACTTTATTTTTTTAAGACAGGTCTTCTGAATATGCAATCATAAATGCTTTATATAATCTTTGTTTTTATAATATTCATGATGCAAATTAGTCCTAGCTAACCTTTTTCACAATTCTGAATGTTTTGGAAACGCTTAGAGTTTTCAAAATTTAATCATCATCTTTTTCTTTCCCTCCTTCCTCCTCAGCTCCACAAAAATAATTGACTCAGATATATGGTCATTTTGCCAAAATCAAAATTGGAAGCCAGGAATCAAATAACTAGTCTACGCTACTAAGTGAAATCCTATTCTCATTACTTCATTTATAACACAATTCATTTAAAAAGCTAGATTTCTGCACAAGTATTTTGTACTTTTTTCATAATTTACCCTTCAATCAATACACTAAACTAGAAGACTCAGCATGTAAAAATCAAATTTGTATAGTCTTAACACACACTGTAAGCAAGCTTTTAGCCTCCTTCCAGCTTGAAAAGTAGCTTGACGCAAGTGTAAAGAAACTTTTTCCTCTGAAAATAATTTTTGAGTTTACTTTTTCTGAAGAGTACCTAAGCCCTTCATTCCAGAGAACACTATCAGGTGTTCTAGCAGGAAAAAAATTACAGCTGCCATCCAAGACTACAAAATATTATTCATCTATGTAATTCTTACTAAAATGACAAAGTCCCGTTAAGTCCATCACTTCTGCTTAGGTAAACCAGACTTCAAAGAATTTTTTGTTGGTAACAGTTGCTCATCGGGTACTGATAAAATAAAGATGACCAAGATACAAAATCCTGATCTTCAACAGCACTATATCCCACTCTAGAAAGGTACTCTGTTTCAGCTTTTAGATACCAATAGTTATACCTGCAAGAAAATATTACTATTACGAAACTCTTCAGACTGCATTCCTGAATCATCCACATATGGAAGCTTTAATGGTATAGAATATCCATTTAGTCTCCTGAAGGGTAACCACCCTCCTTGTCATTAAAGTAAGTAACTACACATCAACAAATGAGGTCAGAAGACTTACTGCACTGTCATAAATGCTTAACAGCTCAAATGCTATATTTATACAAAATATTCCAACTCCCATACTAGCACATCTGGACATTTTAAATTGTATTACAATGGTTTATAATACCAGTAACACCAAAGATTTAGTTTAGACCACTGGAAAATATTTTTGTATGTGTACACCTTAGAAATAAATTCCTAGTTTATGTGACTAAAAAAAAATGGAAGCAATCCAGTTCTTTTAACTTTTAAGGAAACAACCTTTTGTCAAAGCAAAGCAAAGTTTACATAAGAACATAGTTACTTCCCACTACATGCCATTTTGCTGTTTAATACTTAAATGCCATCAATATTAACACTTATGCTGTTGTTTTCAACACTACTCATTCTAAACATTTTCTCATTTCAACAGTATCATAAACTGGGACATTGCCCAGGACCTGAACAAAATATTCAATTTTATTAAATACTTTCCTTTCAGATAAAAATATTAACCACAGACAATTCGCACCAAATATCCTGGCACAAATTTAGTTTCAGTATGAAAACTGGGTCTGAAGTAATAAATTCAGTTTCCTCTGAATTCACTCCCAAATAACTGTGTTAGCCTTGCCTCTACTATCACCCCTAATTTCCTTATCATCCATTTATAGGCTTTGATCGCTGTATTGCAAGGAAACCTAATGTGGACCATTTTAGTTATCCTTGAGCCTCTGTATGTTGCATTCCCTGCCTGTATGGGTAGATGAAGGCACCTCGAGTTCTGCTGCTGGCCCTTCTTAATCCCAACCTTCAAACTCTGTCAGAAGTGTTAGCCTCTTTTCAAAGCCATATGAATGGGCTCCCATCCTTACATCTTTGTTCTATTAGCAAGAGACCTGACAAATTCAGTCAAGCAATCATTACTAGTTTCACGTTTTAAGATAGGAGTACCATAATTAGTATAAATAATACCAACAAGAAAGAAAAGCAAATACCAGACAATCCACCAAGTGTCAGATAGCTAGGAAATGCTGGTGAGCTGTATCAAGAATTTTCCTTCAGCATAACATAAAACAAGGTAATACTAAACATCTTCTACATACATAGGGGTAGAAGGCATATTTTTCCTTACATGTACTCTACATGCTCAAGCAATCACAATACTTAGGATGAAAAACATTTCATGCACAAGCAAACTCCAAAAAGCCAGTCCAATACCCATCAGGTAAGACATGACAATTTCAGTTCAAAATGCACAAAAGAAAAATAGAAGTGGAAATAGAAAGGAAGATGGTAAGAAAAACAGGGAAATGAGAAGACAAACCAAAGATTTATAAAAAAGGAATTAGATAAAAGAACAATGCCAGGGATAAACTCAAGCATTTGTCCATTTAACCCCTTTTAAACGGAGTCCGGTGTTAAATAAGCAGTACAGAAAAGTACATAACTTACATCTTCAAGTTACTAATTTTTAATTGTTTAACATCTTGAGACAGATTAGGATCCCTTTAATTATACTGTTAACAGGTACTGAAATAAATACCTCATTGAAATCAATAGGATAAGTCAGCTACATGCTTGCCCATTCATAACCAGGCCTCTTGTTCAATAGGCAATAAACTCTCCTATTTAACACGCTGGAAAGCTAGCACAGATCATATATTCAGGCAACAGGGAAGAATTTACTAAGATTTTGGCTAATAGAATTCAAGTACATTGCCCAAGTCTCACAATGAACAGATAGGAAGTAAACTGACAAGCTCACTCTCTTAAATTTCACTGCTTATCCAAGACATTGAGGAAACTAAAGGGGAAACTGACACTTAAAAGGAGCAAAAAAAAATGAACTGCTTCAGTGGGCATCAACCACACTGAACAAAAGTGATTTTTGAGAGTTCCTAGTTACCTTTGTGATTTTTTTTTGGCCATTTTAGCTGTTCATTCTTACAGTTCTCAACATTTAATTTTTTTTTCTTGAAATTTCATAGTGAATAACCTACTCCAAAAAAGAAATCAAAAAAGGACAAAATCTCAAAGAAAAAATTTCTCAGAAGATTACTTCAGTTCTACAACACATGTGGTGTGCTCTTTGAAAAATCAGAACAGGTACTATGAATAAAGTCTGGGATTTTCAAGAAACATTAGTTTAACATTAGATATGCCAAAGCCTTACGTTTAAAGAAGAAAAAATAGTGCTACAATAAGAGTTCACCATGCATAGTTGTCTATAATATGCAAAACCTCTCTGTATGGTTTCTATTCTTGGAAGGTTTGGGGTTCCCTTCCCCTCCACCTCTGAAATGAAGTCTGTAACTTCCTTTTATATGCAAGTTTATCAGTAGTTAAAGAGAACTGGTAAATAGAGTAACTATAAAGCAAATATGGTGTGAGACTGTCTGTCATTTTAAAAAATTATAGACTTTTCTAAGTAAAACAGGCATTGAGGACCACATGGCACAGCTTGACACCTGAAAACTAGAGAATTACATGATCTTTAAATCCCCCCCAAGAACTTGAAAAGCAAATTCAACAATATAGTTAGAAAGCAACCACACTCAATTCCAGCAACATTCTGAATAAAGAACAGTAAAATGATACAACATAATTCTGGGCATTGTCTCTGCTGTCAATCAAAGTATTCACATTCCAGTATCCTTCTGTCCCCACCCTCCACCATAATTACAGGCTCAGGTTTGAAAACCACTGAAAAACTTGGGAGATCATTGACACTTCAACTGTTAAAAGGTGATGGACCACATTCTTATCACAGCTAGATATCTGAAATCAGGCTGCAAATTGCAGACTATATAGCTAAGACATAAATGAGTATTTCAGATATGCATTTACTAGTGACCTTTTAAATGCTCAATCATGTAACTAATTTTAGAATAAAGACTAAAACACAAAAGACTTGCTTTATGAACTTCTAGTCATGAGCCCCCTTTCCTAACTTCTAAACCTTGTGTTAAATGAAACATTATTACTTTGTTTTTCTATATGTTGTCACTGTTTAAAATACGAAAAATTATAATTTCAGCATATCACAGTACATTTTTGCCTAAAAATGTTCCATAAAGCAACTAATGAAGCAAGCAAATTCTGTAATAATAGTGTTGATTAAATGTGTTATTAGGAATCTCACTTTAGAAAAAGACCCAAAGAGAGAATCACAGATTACACATGAGCATCTTGACTTTGTATAACGTGGTATTTAATAGGTTTTGCCACTGCAAAACAGACACCTGACTATAGAAACTTGACAATTCTTTACAAGCTATCCAGAAAATCTTCATATAGGCCAAAATTTTGACACAAACTAAAATTTTAGAAGTGTTCTGGTCCAAAGCAAAAAACTTCCAGACTATAATATCAAATAACTGAATTTTATATTCACTGCGTTTCCTACTGCATGTGACCTTGATACTAATTCCATGCAGAGTGTCCAGTAAGGACTTTGCTATTTCTTCCCCCTTCTGCCCCCCAAACAAAACTGGATTAATACACAGAGTTTCAGTTGCAAGCTCACTGTGTAAGATACTGTTTGCAAGGGATGATGATGAGGGATAAAATGACATTATGATAGCTGAGAATAATGCTAAAAAACTGCAGGCTTATTCTTCTAGAGGTAGTCAGCAGATTTGTAATAGATAATGTTAATACTAGTGAGACACGCAAAATCATCTACATTTTCACAGAAGGACAGACAACAAAGCAGGATTTTTCCTCAGCATGAGAGCGCCTTCTCTTTAATGAGTTTTGAAGTATTTATCTGCAATGAAAGCAACCCAAAGCATTCCTCTCCCAGCTGTTGTCTACATCTGAAGATAAAAATGAAAGTTACATCTGACTGATGAGCTAAATGAGAAGGCTCTTATAAGTACAAGAACTTTTACAGCCATCAGCACAGAATAACTTTCTACTTTTAAAAAAAATGGCAAGTTCTACTAGATAAAAGTTATGGTAACAATTTCAAAAGATACATTAATCATCATTTGGGGGGATGACAGAAAACACAAAAACACAGAACACAAATGTAAAAGTAGTATAAAACAGTAATTTATAAAGACTGGAAAATTATGTACGTGTTCAGAATGTATTTCCCCATTTTCTAGTAACTTTTTTTCCTAGATGCCCACCAGCAGGGTACGTAGCAAGGGCAACTGAAATTCATCCTGCGTGGAAACTTTACTTTAAACAGTGGCATGCCAATATTAAGTTACCAAAATCCTATATCTACATGGTGTGGGTACACCAACCAGACCCAGTTAGCTCATTGATTCCTGCCTAGCCTCCTAAAAGATGTACATTTACAGACAAAGGCACAAAGCTCAGCTGAAGTGAATAATCTGTGAGATTCCTCACTGAGTCTGCTGACCTTAGACAAGCAATTTAGTTGCTTGTGAGATGGCTCCTTACTTAGTAATCTGTACCACTTAGAGACAAAGTCTCCTTTAAGAAGTCATAGAAGCTATTATCAGTGATCCAAAAGCATCTTAATGGAAAAAGGAATTTCTGTAACATACCTTCATCATTACTGTACTGATTACTACATATTTCAGCAGTACCTGCTAAAGAGGGAGCTTTTTTCAAGGAATTAGAACAATCTCCCAATTGAAATTTGAGTTACATTCAACAATCAAGGCAAGGGAAAGAAATGGAGAGCAAAAGAGAAATTCTGGTCATTCTACCAGCCCAAAACAAAATTAAGACAACAAGCGACCATTTCGACTGGTCTAGTTGTGTTAAAAGCTCTCCATGTATCAACTGCTCTTTTTTCTCACACAGAGGAATCATTCTGGAGTGATGTGGTATCATATGTACGTTCTTAGAAACTTATAGTATATTTCTGTGCATGCATGTGCATGCACACACACTCTACTGAAACAGTATCAACTTCAGGGATAAGTTTCCTGGATAAAAGCAGCAGACTTCCAAAGCAGTAGTTCTGAAGATCTTGCCCACTGAGGACTTTCTAAACTGTACATTAAATTACAAACCAGTGAACACAAAACAAGATCCATTTATTTTATCTGCAAACAACCAGAAATGCTCCTGGCAAATAAGGAATTCAGAAGGATTAGGAATTTATCATCCCTATAAAGGAAAGTGATTTTTCTAAGCTTGTTTACCTGGCTTCTCATGTTAATTTCTTACTTTTATGCAGTATTAACACTTATCATTTACCCTAAATTAATGCAACATCCCTACATAAATGGAAAATATTTACTTTATTCTGGAGACTTTCTTATTTGTTTTACAGTAGTTAAAAATCTGAGAACCTTCCATGATCTAGGTAATTTTAAAATTATTTTTAAAGGTGTTTCATTGATGAAACAATGGATAGAGAAAAAAATGGCAGAGAAAGAGAGGTGTAGGCACCATTTTGTTAGGGAACTGCAATTAAGTATACAGGCATGAAGCCTGTACAGCAACTGCCAAACAAAATCCCATGCTTTTAATTTTTAGAGTTTGGAAGTCTTTGAAGTTAACAATTTTACAGATGAGCCATATTCTCTGGGATGACTGTATCCCTGGCTTGTTATTCATCTTCTCTACTTTATTGTAGCTACCTTTCTCAATGAGATAATTAAAAGATTCTGCACAATGAAGAAATCTCAGGAGAAATAAATAAATATGCGCTCCACTCCTCCTTAACACCTAGTGTAATGAATTTTGTGGTGTTCGATAGTGAGATGGCCTACACTGCACCAGGCTTGCTGGCATCAGATGGGATTCGCCTTTCTCAAAGGGAGAAGAGGGTCTCTGCTCACAAGCTAGCAGGGCCCATTGACAGAGCTTTAAACTAGGCTTGAAGGGGGAGGGCGATAATATCAGGCTTGCCTGTGACAAGCTGTGGGATGACACACCAAGGTTAGAGGGACAAGGTGCTAACAACAGACCTCAGCCTGTTGCTCTGACACATGCTAGCTACACTTGAAGTCTTACAGAGATGAGCCAGGGGCTCCTGAAGTCATAGGAGCCAACAAGGAAACACCAGTGAAATACCTCAAAGGAGTTAAGGAGTGTTGCTCTAACAAAGTGACATGGCTGACAGCGCAGCTGAAGTGCCTCTACACCAAGGCATGCAGCAGAAGAAGCTGGAAGCCACTGTACTGCTAGAAAGCTATGACCTAGTTGCCATTACTGAAACTTGGGTGGGACAAATCCCATGACTGCAGTGCAGCTATTGATGGCTACAGGCTGTTCAGAAAAGATAGGCAAGGAAGGCGAGGCTGTGAGGCAGCCCTGTATGTTAGGGAATGTTTTGATTGTCTAGAGCTTAATGATGGTGACAAGAAGGTTGAGCATTTATGGGTAAGAATCAGGAGGAAGGCCAACAAGGCAGATATCACAGTGGGAGTCTGTTACAGACCACCCAACCAGGATGAAGAGGCAGACGAAATCGTCTATAAGCAGCTGGGAGAAGTCTCACAATCACTAGCCCTTGTTCTCAGGCGGGATTTCAACTTACCAGATGTCTGCTAGAAATACAATGCAGCAGAGAAGAAACAGTCTAAGAGGTTCCTGGAGCGTGTGGGAGATAACACAGCTGATGAGGGAGCCAATTAGGGAAAGTGTCCTGCTGTTGTTTAGGAATAGAGAAGGACTTGTAGGTGACATGACAGTTGGAGGCTGTCTTGGGCATAGCAACCACCAAACAAGAGAGTTTGATTCTTGGAGAAGTAAGGAGGGGGGTGTCAGCATAACTGCCACCTTGGACTTCTGGAGGGCAGACTTTGGCCTGTTTAGGAGACTGGCTGACAGAGTCCCTTGGGAGGCAGTCCTGAAGGGCAAAGGAGTCCTGGAAGACTGGACATTCTTCAAGAAGGAGATCCTAAAGGCACAGGAGCAGGCTGTCCCAGTGTGCCGAAAGACAAGCCAGCAGGGAAGACTGGCCTGGCTAAACAGAGAGCTTTGGCTGGAACTCAGAAGAAAAATGAGTTTATGACCTTTGGAAGAAGAGGCACGCGACTCAGGAGGACTTCAAGGAGGTCGTGAGGTTACACAGGGAGAAAATCAGAAGGGCCAAAGCCCGACTAAAACTTAATCTGGCTACTGCCACAAAAGACAATAAAAGATGTTTCTATAAATACGTTAGCAACAGAAGGAGAGGTAAGGAGAATCTCCATTCTCTATTGGATGTGGGGAGAAACATAGCAACAAAGGACGAGGAAAAACAGTTTGGCACAATTTAATTCTAACTGAACTTCTGTTTTCTACTGTTTAACTGCAATGTCTTATTTTCTCCTAGGTACTTCCATGCTAAGTAGTTGATTAACTAATTCACTATTAATCAGGTAATAAAGATAGAGTAAGTGGGCTGAAAACAGAACAGCTGATTTTCCTTTAACAGCTGCTGCCTATTGTTGACCAATTTCAGCCCAACTGTGCTTTCCTCCTACTACTTCAGCTAGGATCACTAGCTTCTTTCAATACCTTTTAAGACTAAGAATACACTGTTGGCTTATAATCTGGTAATAGAAAATTGTTTTTAAAAAAATTACACAATAATCAGTGACATACAATACCAAATTAGACTAAAATCTTAGGACAAAAAATAAAGCAAGAAGTAGTTGTCAAATTGTATCCACCAGACATTCTGATTCATAGACAAACGTTTCAATATTCTGTAGCTTACCTTCATCATTACCGGCTGCCTTTACAAAAACCACCAGAGAATATGAAGAAATTTACGGTGGCATGATATGGAATATGTTTATATTTACTAACAAGTAAGCTAGGAAGATATTTCATAATACTACAATATGCTTTTATGAGAAATACTGCAAGCACTGTATACTCAGGAGAAGTGTTCAGAGTCATCATTATATGTAGATATATGTAACGTGGTATCATTACCAATAATGTGCAAAACCTGTATTTAAATATCTGGGTATAATCTGATTTAGCTAAAGTCATTACTAGAATTTGTCCAGGATCTACTGGCTTTACCTTCCACCTATAAAATTATTCAAAAGTGCTACAGAGAAATGATACAATTAAAATGAGAACCTTGTGACAGTGTGAAATCTGCTGAAAGGCATAGCTGACACAGTCCTAAATTAGGTAGTAAGTTCCACGTGCATATGCTTCTTACTTGTAGTATAGAAGAAGCAGATGTATTGTGATCACAGCTGCTACCTTCTCAAAATGCACTTTTCTTACTATGCCTTCCATTACACAATACTGCTACAGTGCAGAATCTCAGAAATAAAGAAAATCAGACGAGATGGGGGGGAGTTGCAGTATGCAACAAGTAACTCTTAAATTGTGGGGGCAGCTGAGGGGGAAAAATCAGACCAATATCAGTATCAACTTTGCTGTTGGATTTGCCAAAATAAGCATTAGATTAGCAACAACAGACAAGATACTGTTAGGTGCAGTTTTTAAAAGAAATCATAGAATCATAAAAAGGTTAGAGTTGGAAGGGACCTTAAAAGATCATCTAGTTCCAAC
>RSEF01000005.1:34975088-34986856 GCA_003993805.1 Himantopus leucocephalus | reverse complement strand
TTTGGGTCCCTTCAATAGTCTTATGGACTCACTGTTGTCTGCTAATTCTCTTCAAACAGTGCTACCCTGAAATCAGCATTTGAGACATCCCAAACCCAGAAATCACTTATAAATGCTCCAACTGGGCTGTTTGTTATCTAAACTTTCTTGTTTTAATTCTTTGGAATAACGTGAAAGCAAAGTGTGGAGAGCAAGCTCAGTGAGTCAAACAGGGACTTCGTTCTCAGAGAGGGAATTTCCAGACTCCAGAACAGAAATCCTGAGACACAGCGATCATCTTTATATCTGATAATGGCCAACCTACCTGCACACAGATATTGCTTTGTTTATAGTTTCTCTCTTTACCGTGTGCTCCATTAGAAGGTTTTAATTCTCTCCCCAAAGGCGTGAACCCCCACAGAGAAAAACCACTTAGGTTTTTCTAGGAAGGAGTGGGAGTTGCTTGGCGGGATACAGTCCGAGTCAGTGCCCTAAAGTTACTGTGATGGTTCTTTCTTCAAAAAGTTGAGCCTTTCAGTGAAATGAGGTACAGTTTTAGTCTAAATGGCACCACACAAAAGACCAAGATCCATTAGGCACGTGGGGAAAGCGCACTGCAAGAACTTTAGGAAAGCAGCCANAGACCCAGTATGTTGACACACACACACACGTACACACACATGTTTATCCTAAACTTTGGCCGTGGAAAGAAATAAAACAAGTTAATCTATCTCAGTTTTTTAATCTAAAGCCACTAAAATGTTTTCCCTGCTAGTGCATATATTTTTTAATTAGTTTTTGCAATTGTATTTATAGTTGACTTAAAAGATCTTGCTGGAACAACATGGAACTGTTGGTGGATTCATAAATTAAAGATAAAACACTGAGGTATATATTTAGCTTACTGCTACACATTTCTGGGCATCTCCTTGTAACGTGCTTATTGCATATTATGCTTATTGAACCTCTCATCTAATGCCCCCACCAGTTTCTACCTATCCCATTCCAGGTCCCAGTTGCTCACAGTCGTGCAATCCCTTACGCAGAAGTTTGGATAGCAGTTTTCAGGACAGCTTTACNGGTCATGCAATCCCTTATGCAGAAGTTTGGATAGCAGTTTTCAGGACAGCTTTATACTTGTATGTATGTAAACTTAGCAGCTTTAGCTAAGGTCCAGGAGGATTAAGATATTCTTGACCCAAACCCTCATTAGCCTGGGGGGAACGTGCTCTCCTCTCGTACTCCACTTCGCTGGCAGAATTCAGAAACCCAGGAGAGGGATTGCCTTCTCCACACCTCCTCCTCCATGGTACAGGAGTATCAGCATGAACTTACCTTGGCTCTTTATTCCACTGTATTCATCTTGGAACATTGTAAGGCATGATTTCTAAATATAATAAAATAAATCCAAATAGAATAACTTTAAATTTGCAGCACAAACCCTTTTTGGAAAAATGAGATGCCAAAACACCACCTAAAAGGGCATTATGTGGCCTTTCATATATTCCCACAGGGAGAGAGCATATAGGGTGTATATTCATTTATATTCCATATATCTGAAATAATATGAAAAACATTTTAGGTCCTGGTTTAAACTAGTAGTTTACAGAATAGGCTTTACCTTATGTAAAGTAAAACATCAGGTTTGATACTGACACAATGAAGCACATCACGTTTATGATTACAGCAAGAAATTCTCTTAAGAATCAACTTTCTCTACATAAATGTCCCGCTGTGCAAGACATGCATTTCCACTGATACTTGTGTTTCAATAAATAAAATCTAAAACACTAAGCGCGCTGCGTTTGCTAAGTTTTTCTTTTCGGTTTCTCTTTCCAATTCATAATGACAATTGCTGCAGCTTAGAATTACAGGTGGGTACCGCGCGTAGGGCTGAGCGCTGAGATGAGCCAGGAGCAGCAGCTGTCCTCAGCGCCTCATCTCACCACGCAGCTCACACTGACACAACGCCGGTGGGGGAACATTGCAGGAGCAGGGAGCAGTCTAGGACAACCGCCCCATCACTGAAGGATCTGTGAATGCAGGAGCAAGATTAGTTCGTCGTACATTAGAGATCAAATGAGATAAAGAACGGAGCCTGTGAAAATCATGAGCTACGCAGGAACATTTCTTAGCTCCGAGTAAAACTAGGAGGTGCCTGAAAACATGGTCAGTCTGAACAAGGAAAGAAATTTTGTTACTACAACCTGTACCGGGATGGGAGAGCGGGGCATTGAGGACCATTTTAATAGCTTGAACCTCATGAGGATTGCAGTGAATCATTCACTTCTGTGTCTAGGTTGGTCAGTTTTCAAAACTGGAACTCAAGTGGTACCGCAGGAAGGGTTCAACATCCAAACGTATTTGATCAGAGGTGGTCAGAGTTTCATTTTGTGCGAAATTCCAAATTTTAAAATTTCCTTTCAGTGCTAACTGGACCAAAAAATCAGATTTGTTTAAACATTGTGAAATGTTTTTGTGTTTTTCTGGAATTTGGAATACCGTCTTTTACTTACTATTTTACCACTTGTTTTGACTTTCTCGTAATATATGATTCATGTAAGGGAAAAGTGCACTCCTAAAGCCAAGTGCTCGAATAGTTTTTGTTTGGCAGTGTATTTAAAAACAAAGAAAGTGCAACGTTTAGCTGAACTCAAATTTTGGGGAAAGTATTGCTTTGGAAAACTTATGATCAACTCTACAATCGCATTATTTCCTAAATCAATACCCCGCAAAAGTTTCCTAATTCCCTAACGTGTTTTCTGTTCTGAAACCCCCTAGCTTATCACTTAAGGTTTATGTAAATCACATTCATGAAAACCATTTAAATAAAGGGTTGCAAGTCCAGAACTGAGCAGGATGCCACGCGGTCTGGCCTTTCACTCCACGTGAATTTTCCCTACTACACAGTGAGAGACATGAGAAAAAAAAAGTAAAACTCCAGACCGATACGCAGTTGGGTTATCAGTAAAAGCCGGTCCGCAAAATAAGAACTCAATGTTTTCTCAAAGATGAATACGCAGCATTCTGCTTTAGGGTCTGTATGAAACCACAAAGCTGCAAATAAAGACTTTAGTTTCAGTAATTTTCAATATACCCTTCTGGTAAGCAAAAACATCATCTCTTCAACAGTTGTTCAAAAATTCCGTTTTAAAAAGACTTAAATGAAACCGAGGCAATATTTATAGCTAGAGGTCATACATACCTACAAATATATATGTATGTGTACATAAAGAACAACTGATACAAACAGATGAAACTTGGGCACAACAGAGAGTGTGTAAGGCATAACTAAGGGAAGACAGACTTGAAGGTCCTTGAAGACTATTTCCACCAGGCAAAACGAACAGGACACACGTGACTGAACTCCTGTCTTTGTCTCCAAGGACAGCAGTTGTATATCAATAGAAGTTACGGACATTCAACTGTAGGCATTATCAGGTTTTAATTTAGAGCCACACAGAGGCAATATTTGGGTATACAGGAGTTCTGTTCAAGCTTAGGTCGTATTTACATACATTGCAATGCAGCAACTATTTATTTAACTGCGCTCATGTTGCCAGAGGTGGGCAGTGACAGACAGCAAGACAACTCTTCCGCAACTGGGCTTTTCTTTTTCCCAGTCAGTCTTGTTTCAGTGCTCTTGCGTGTGCCCTCAGCACAAGAGGATTATTGGTATGGCACTTTCTCCCCTCTCTGACTCAGCACGCAAAACATGTGGTATGTCTCATTTTAGAAAACATGGTATTGCCCAACAGGACACGACTGCTGCTGCCAAAAATCGCTCTAAAAAACAAACAAAAAAAGTAAAAAAAATAGGGCAAGTCTGTACTGCTGTGGATTAAGGTCAGAAACAGAATCTTTGTGCCTCTGTACCGAGCTTCTCCCTATCCACTTCTGCTGAACTGCTTCCTTTACAGTAGTTAAGACATGTTATGTCCCTAATGACTGTCCCATCTAAAAATAAGTGCTCTTGACACACAAGAGATGTCAGGCTAGCACAGCGGGATGCTGAAGCGTCTCTGGATGCGTAGCAGGGCTTCTCTTACGCTGGGCTGCAGCAATTTAGGAATTCACACTTGATAAATGCAATAAGGGCGGCTTCTTTTTATCTCTGGCAAACGGTGCCAGGACTGATATATTCCTGACCCTTATTTGGGTCTCTAGCTTATTCTTCTATGCTGTTCTCTGGAATCATAGAATTCTAATGCTTCATTAGGCAAACACGCACTATAGTTGTATACGCTTTTTCACTGACATCTATAGATGAACTATGTAATTGACAGCAGCTGGCTCAGCTTTTTGCTTGGGTCTACATTTTCTTAAAAGACATTGGTACAGAAACATACTCGGTTTGCTGTGACAGTGTTTCTCAAGCAGAGAGACAATGCCCGAACTCTGGAAAATTTCTTACCTATAGCTGAAATAACTTTTCTTCAGCTTTTATATCTTGTTTTTCAGATATAACAGTACAGCAACAGGCTTCTCTGCATTACACTTAGCTAATGCTATTACTCGATTCAAAGACTCTTGTCCTCGCTCTTTTTTCAAGGTGAGTGAAAAATCACAATGGAAGCTAAATGAAACGCAACTATTTTTCTTATTAGTAACATATTGCATTATCCCTGATATGGGCTAGATTAAGCTGATTTTGGGCCTTGCTGTGGCAGGACCTTCAAAATAATATGTCCTTGTTATCTGCCACAGGAGTGGGAAAAGATCACTTTCTCATTACAAGAGTAGTATTTAGTGTCCTGAAATATTACTACTTACAAACTGAGAGGGAGCAGTATTGCAGGTACTGTTTCTCCCTCTTTTCTTGTGGTCTCTTCATTCTAGTAGTTTTGTAGATGCTTGTATTGGTAAGGAGGAATTCTATTTTGGAAGTCCGAGTACTGTACTTTTTCAGAAACCTCCCAAAATTTACGCAAATACATGGACTTACAGAGGATGCTTAGCTGAAATTCTTTTAAGAAAGTTCTTCAATTTTCAATGGAAACAGCATTCTTTTAAATGTGTTTATCAGTATAATAATACGTAAACATTACAGTTTGGGGGCATTTTTGACAGGTACCTAAGCAACCAGTCCTCTGAGAAAACAGATTTTAAAGAGAACTACACTTGAGAAACCACACAGCAAAGGAAACACTAAGGGCCATAAAAACAGTCTCCAAAACTGCCCCGAAAACATTCATTTTCTATTGATTGTTTCTACTGGGAGGATTACCATGTTTGGCAAAGGAAAGTACACTGCCATATGTCTTAACGGCATTCACAGCTTCTTGACTGCTGTGGGTTGTGATTCATTTGTTGGCTAGGACATTCACTTTTGTCTGCTTGCTTTACAAGATTTCAAGTGTTACCTAATGCTCGTTTCAACAGAATTGCATGTCATCATGTTTATCCAGTGTGTGATCAACATCGCCTCTAGGTCTTCTTTTTTAAAAGAATTCTGTGGTTTCAGAGAATAAAATTGGTCGCTCTTGTCCTGTCAGCAAAGCCATTCTGTCAGGAAAACTTAACTTCTGCTCCTCATGAGATACTTCTCTTCAGGATTCACATCCTTTTATGTCCCAGGAAACTGCAGAGATCCATTCCAAGGAGCCAGACGTTTGCTTCCCTTTTGAAGGAAGTTTGTTACCTTAAACAACACATAGAGCAAGCAGTATTTGGTATCCACTATTAAAGCAAATGCAAGGTAGGCTAGGAAAAAGTAATGGCCTTATCTTTAGGAGTTTATGGACACACTCATTATTGTAAACTGCTTTGAGACCTCCAGCTTGTCTTTTATTTTCCCCTTGGCAAACTTTGTCCTGAACTTTTTAGAACTGACTTATCCACCGTCTTGGCCACATTGCCAAGCCGTTTCAAAGCCCCATACAGAATAAAGCAAAAGCAAGCCATGCTCTGAGAGCGTTACTAAGGCACTTCCTTCGATGATACCTCAACCTGCACTTACTGCATTATTTCAGAGTCACCGATGGAAAGCGGCCTGTATTTATATAGTACTATCTCAGCTATGTACAGATGACAGAACCTTATGTAAAATGCTCTTTGCCCTTGTTTTTCTGGCTATTGCAGAAATGAACAGTACATTGAATTACAGTATCATTTTTATATCAGCACAGTATCAGAGTATGAGAGCTGAGCTGTTTCTAAACTAGCCTCTATTTAAATAAATCTGGTAAGTAGTGCTTAAGATGTTTTAGGTTCAGTGTAACAGAGGAAAATTAAGCAATTCATGGAAGCATTGGCTAAATAAATATGAAGAAAAACCACTAACAGTTCTTTAGTTTCACTCAAAAAGTCCTTAGTGGTTAGGTTTTTTTTTTTTATATTACATGGCTTTGGAACAGTAAAAGTAATCTTTTGTCTTTTCCTCTGGTTTACACCCTTAAAGGATCTTGTCTTCACAACAATTTTGTTCGCTAGGTTTTCATGCAGTGCTGTAAGAATTCTTTCCAATAATGCTTGAATAGAACTTTTTAAAAGCTACTTTAACAACGGTTTTGTTCACTCACTTACAGATTCCGTCTTTAAAAAATAATTAAATTTGTATAAGTCTTTTTTTTTAAAAAAAAATTCAATAAATTTAGTTTAACAACCGGATCTTGTTGTTCACTAGAATAAAGATAGGGACATCAGAAGGTGATGCTAAATCCCAAGTAAATATTGCCATTGGAAAACAAAACATACAGATCAAAATTGCAGTTTTAGACTGCTTCACTTCTTCCACCTACTCTTTCTTATAAGAAAATGTAAATAGAACATAAAGACTATTTTGGTGGAAAAGACAAAGTTCATCTTTTATCAAAAATGAAAAACAGAACTGAAAAGCTTTGGGGAAAAAAAGCCCCAAACCCCTAACCTCGTAATCCAAATCCAAATCAAAGCCTCAAGAACTCCACTGCTACAAGCAAAACACGATTTTCCAGACTTTTGAAAATGCATCCCCCTAATGCTATTATGTCCCTGAAAAAAGTAAAGTTCAACATACGGAAGATGGCAGAAAGGATAACCAACGACTTGCTCAGCTCAAGTCAAGTCAACAAAACCCTCATCCCTTTCACAGGTGGTGCTCGGTCCCTCAGAAAACTGCACATTTAGGCTGTTCAAGCTTTTGCAGTTGTTTACAGTTCAATTGCCTCTTTCTGCACCTTAGCCAGAAACAGTCTTCACTACAACTCCACTTACCATTTTACGGCGACACTGAAGTCTGGGACGAGTCTATATCCTTGGCTGTTGTTCTACAAGGACTGAGCCAGAAGTGACCATGTACACCTGGGGCCTGCAGACAGAACCCAGCATGACACAGGCAGGTGTGGTCACAGTTCATTGCAAACTGTGCACAACTCAAAAAGGTCTTCGCAGCTCCTTTCCACTTTGGGTGCTTGCTAATAGTCATTCTGCCCTAATTACTCTGTCAGTTAAATTATCCCTTTTAGAAAAAACCCTCCAGCATCCTCTTCCAATTCCTGAAATACTAAAGCACAATAAATGATTGTCAGGCTCAAATATTTATAGAAAATAGGCTGGAAAACAAAGATGACAGCCCTCAGCTGAGCTAGTCGCTTGTGGCCTGAAGGCCCTGTATTATTCGACCCTGCAGGAACATGTGACTGCTACTGCATGAAACTCATCACCCAGATGTTCAACACTATACTTGTTCTCCCAAGGTAGACAATTTGGTAGTAAACAATAACACTCCCTTCCAATCAAAACAAGCAATGAAAGAATACACATTGTGCTCAAATGATTTGTTTTCTTGTTTGAGAAAACTTCAGCAAATGAAAAACAGAAGAGAACACTCAGTACCAACAGCAAGCATTAGGAGTTGTTACTCCTGAGCTCCCCTCTAACTGATGAGGGGAGAATGATTTCAGGGGGAGGGGCAGATGAGATCTCAGCATCCACGCACGAGTATGCAAGAGATGAGTTTCATGGAGCTTGGCTTACTTTATACAATTTCTTTTTTCCTTAACATACTACAACAATATTAAGAAAAATAAAGAACTTCAATGCTATTAATAAAAGTTTGTAATTTAATTATTCTCTAGTCAATTTAGTGAGGAATTCCTTCTGGCAGCTTCACAACTGCAACACCTGAAAACCGAGTATTTTCCCTTTGCCAGCAGTAAAAGGTGTTCCTATGGCTATTGCTTTCTTTGAAAATCTACTTGGAAACTCGTAAGTCTCATTGAACCATTGAATAATTTGCCAAGTTGGCAGGTATTCTTAATGAACCAGGGAAAAACCTTTCTCTGATCACTTTATGAAAGATGTACACTTGGAAGTTACCCTAGAAAACCCGCTCAACCATTAATATCAATATTGTTATGTTTTGCAAATCCTGCATTCAGGGAACTACCTTCATTTTTCTTCCTCATGTGGTTTTATCCTGGGCTATTATTGTGGCCTTTTAAAGCAAAATAAATCTACTTTAAAACACTAATTTAAAAAATAGTGCTGTTGAAAAGCTGCATCCTTACTCCTCCTGTAAATACAGGTCAATTAAAAACTGCAGCAGAAGTCAACAATGAGAAATTGCTACAAATACCTGGGCCTTATGAAATTCTGAGAACCTGCTAAGGTCACAATTCAATAAAGCTTTTAAACATTTCAAATTCACATTTCTCAAACATACAATTAAATATCACACTGAACTTGAGCCTATGCCTAAAATACCATCTCAGCGTATATAAGCACAGCTCTGCATAAGGAATTCTCCATTGCAAAATATTAAGGAAACTATAAAGAGTGTCTGGCCAATATTGAATCTAATTAGTGAATCAGTGAAGTTTAATGGATAACTCAGTGACTGAATTAAAGGTCAAATATTCAAAACTGGTATAAAAAGCATCTTTACTGAACAACTTATAAAAAGGAAACTGTGTATCATTTGAAGCCATTAAACAAATTACATTACTCATACTGACAAGAACTCAGTAAAATGTTTGCCAAACATTTTGCTTGTCCACAAAGTATTCAGTGAAAAATATATGAAACAGGTCACATTACACAAGCAACCATTTCAAAAGTCAATGTAAAAATAGCAGTTAAATATAACTGCTTTTTTCCTCATCCGTTTTCCCAAACATGTAGAGGACAAACATCACGTGGATCACTTTTCAGTCTCATTCTCAGGTTCACTGTCTCCACTATCACTGTCTCTTCCAGGGTGTTCTGGCATTGTTCGATGTTCATCCACTTCGGCCACTTTCAATTCTCCTTCCTTTGTCGCTTCCTCCCCTACCTTATTTTCTTCTTCTGCATCTTCCTGCATGCCTTGCACTTCACCTTCTACTTCAGTCTCTTGAGTTTGAGTAGTTTCAGTTTCTTCAGTCATGGCAGGTGGGGGCAGTAAACGCTAGATAATTGAAAAAGAAAGGATTTTCAGTTTTTACAACAGATCTATTTGAGCATCTATTCCTATTTTAGCTTGATCTCTTCACCTTATATTTAGCATTAGATAGTAAGTTAACAACAGTGAAAATTTAGAAGCCCTAATCATTTGTAGGCACGTAAGTCATACATAACAACAACAAAAAGAAAGAATAATCTTGGCTCACACAACAGTCTTACTAGACGCATTTTTTGCCTGAAAAGAGGGTGTTAAGAACTCAGTACTTCCAATTCAAGGGTATCAAACACATTTCATTATCCCGAACAGCCAGACAAGTAATAGGGCTACGGTAAATCCCTACTTGGAGCAGCAACAAGCACATTCCCACCGTAATCTCATCTATTACCATTTCAAACTCCTAGATATGTTTAGCTTGTTTTTTGAGGTCTTTAACAGGCCTGGCTTTAACAACTCATTCCAGTAATTTCCCCTTATAAACAGCTTATAAAATGTTACGGGAATGTTATCTGTACTTACAGCTGTGGGTGAAACTTGTATAAGTGTAAAACAACGTAAGTTCCAGTACCAGTTAAAGAAATGCTTAGATATTTTTCACACACTACTTCTGGAAAAGTAATCTAGCATATTCCAAGTGTTTTGCTCGCAACTAGAAAAGTAGTTTGCAAAACATTATAAGCAGCAATGGTAGCCATATTACAGACTTTGGGAAAAAATACCATGAATACAGTGAGCTGAAGAGTATGGATGAATGCTTTACAACTCCAGGCTGTACAGAAACACTTGTATCTCTTGCAGCCTGACATTATTTAATGACATGACAGATATTTCCTTGGAATATTGTGAAGCATTTTAATGAAATGAAAGCTCGATAAACGTTCCATGGATGATTATTTAGTTTTTTTTTTGCTTAAAGGCAACTTGGCATCATATGACAAATTAAGTGTTTAATTACAGTGAAGTCTTATCTTCAGTTAGATGACACTAATATTACAAATTTTTGACAAGCATAGGCAAAAATCTGTGAAGCAATTATGACTACCAGGGATATGGTACCAGAGATACCAGATTTTTTATACACTTTGAAGTTATCACACTCGTCCCTATAATCCATCTGTTCACAGAAAAAGTGTATTTCAAAGGCAGAGATCCTTTAATTACAAAAATATATTCTTGATGCACAAGACAAACTCAGACTTCTTCTGTGATTTAGTTAGATGAATGCTGTGCTTCGTGACTACTACTGTTAAGACTAGCATAAAAGAAAAGGAAAAATATCATATTGTACTAAAAAGGGTAAAAGAAATTTAATGCCTGCCTTTTTTTTTTTGTATTTCACTTTTTGGCTTCTCCTGCAAGGAGAATGTGATTCATTGCCACAGTAGGAAACCAGCAGTTTTGTATCTAATCTTAGCTAGCAATGGATAAGATTAGGATGCTAAAAAGAATAACTGTTATTAGCAGAAGGATCAGTTCCATATTTAATTAAGGTGTCAAGCAAACCCATCTTTTGATAAAATTTACATGCTACCATCTGCTTTTCAGGACATGTATACACTTCTCAATTTTGACAGGGCAATTCATTTACATCTGAATGTGACCAACTGCACAGTCCACTGAGTCTTCATCACATACAATCTGCATGGTTAAGAGATCTCCAACCATATTAGACAAATTGACTCCAACACAAGGCTTGTCATAGGACTGGGTTTCTAANGTGCTTATAGGACTGGGTTTCTAACAAAACAGCGTGAGCTTTCACTACTTTAAAGAAATACAAGGAGAGGAGATTTTAGTAGCGTCACTCCTCTTTCTCTATGCCCTCTTCTTTACAGCAGGCAGATAATTAGAGCACTTCCCAAAACAGTGAGAAAGTATCCTGTCCACCTAGGAAATGGCTTGGATGGCAAAATGCTTCAAATTTGGCTGAAGTTATGCCTCCCAGAAGAAAAAAAAAATAATCCAAGATTCACTGGATAAGAACTGCAGAGGAAAAGAAATTTTCTATCTGAAAGTCTGACATTCAGTTAAAGGAGAATTTCAGGTTCTGATCTCCACTGATTACTCTGTTCCATATTAGATGAAACAGTCACTGGAAGAAGGAAGGAAGAGGAGGTGACAGAGAAACATCCTTGCATTAGAGAACAGAACCGAGACCTCACAGACAAGTACCTTGGACTAAGCTGTTCAAGGATACAGAGCCATGCTCACACTCTCTTCCCAGCCAGCTAATACAGAGTGAGTAGTGTCCTTTTACATCAATTTTTTCCACTTTTGGAAATCCTTCAGAAGAGCAAAAACCAACAAGGGAACTTCAGAGTACCATGAAAGAATAAATTATAGGTAATGTAATCATGTTACACCCCAGACATTAAGTGAAAGCTTATGCAGTTGAGGGGTAGCATTTAAGACCTCTCCCTTTCTGTTT
>RSEF01000005.1:34957246-34968960 GCA_003993805.1 Himantopus leucocephalus | reverse complement strand
CCCCGTCCCCCGCCCGCCGGCACAGAGCCCGGCGCTCCGCCGGCGGGACCGGCCCGCCCCGGGAGAGCGACCCCGCCGGGGAACGGGCGCTGCCCCTCGGCTGCTGGTTCGAAAAGCTGCTGCGGGGCGTGACTGTGACACGGTGGCCCCTCCAGCCAGGAGCGCCTGGCTGCCGGGGGGGGATTCCCAGGGGTTGCTAAGGCTTTGCCTCTCTCCCAGAGCTTGGCTGTGTTTTCTGCCGCTCACGAACCAGCGGTGTCATACAGCAATAATCTTACCTGTCAGAACTGCTTGCCCTTGGAAGATACTGGACTTAAAATTGCATCTTTATTCTCCCCTGCTTACAAATATAGGAATCGCCAAGGAGAAATAAAACATATGTATAGCCATTTCAGAGAATTCTGAGACTGAGATTGGATTTACGGTAGGAAAAACAGCAGACCTTCACACAAAGCATCTCAAAACAGTACAAGAATAAAGTACCTTGAATAAATCCCTGCGTTATAATCAGTCCAGGTATTTTATTATCATAGACTACTATATGGTGCTTAAAATATTTTTTTTTTATTTTACAGATACCCTTAGAGGCTGCGCCTGAGACACCACCAAACAAATCCACACAAAACATTGGCACCAATTGGAATCAACTGTTTTCTGGTGGAGAAGCATAAAATGTATGCTGTATATTTCCATAAAGATCTNTCAACTAATCTCGTTAAAAAGCAACACGAGAAAAATTCTAGTCAATCTGATCATAGTCCTACTGCCAAACTCAGTAAAATCAGTCTTTTCTCTGAACTGCTCAGGCCATTGTAAACAGTGCAGTCCTTTGTTTTATTTGCAGCACTCTCATGAACCAATTCTGTCTTGTATTAACGATAATACATGTTTTCTGAATAGATGGGAGCGAGCTTCATCTGTGCAGAGGACATCTGTGTGTTTTAGACACCCCAAGGTTTCTTGTCTTTTCATTTGGAGTGTGCAGATGGTCTGTGTTTCACATGATATTGGGTCAGTTGCTTGATTGGATCCCCCAAATCTTTGAATTAGGAAAGTACCAAATAAGAGAAGATCAGTGAATACCTCTGTTTGCACAGAAATTGGTAGATTTTTCTTCTCTCCCAATCAAGAGTCTGTGATGAAGCATTCAATAATCTGGATTTTTGTCTTCCCACACTGTTGGGAATTACAGGGAAGACTGAATAATCACTGTTTTTCCTTAAAATCTGACTACATTCTTCTTTAAAGCTGTTCCTCAGAATTCCTGCATTTGTTTTTTGCATGTAGTTTGTAAAACCTGCTGCTGCAGCAACACCATAACTAACATGAAGAGGTTGTTTCTTTTTTTTTTAAGAGGACTGTAGTGTCTATCCAACTACCCTGACAACTGAGTTTCTCATATGGACCCCAAAGTATCTGTTTGGAGATGGATCTGAAAATGAGAGAAATCAAATCAGTAAAGGAAGCAGTAATGCATGTGTAGAAGAAGAGAGGACAGGGAATATGCTAAGAAGCTAATGATGATAATCCTATTTAGCAAACCAAACAGAGAGGGAAAGCCTGTGATTGAAATTACTGAAGAGAGGAGAGGAGATTCTGGTTCATAGACAAATACAACAATTTCTACAAAGGAAAGCTGTTCTGTAGCACTGGGATAGAAAACCCACTTATCTGAGCTTTTAGGACCAGGAAATAAAAAGGAATTAACTTCTGAACATATTAAACATTGGCCTATTGAAGAACAGTTAGTCAGCGTTTGCGGTGTGTGATGAGTTCTCCTTACTACTGACAGCCCAGTAGTGGAGACATGGAGGGGAAATATCATAAATAAATGCTACAAACATGTAAGCACTCTTATGAAATTGCTTTGATTTAAATATTGTTTAAAGTTAAATACTTTCAGGCATGCCCTTACAGGAGTTACATTTCATTCCAAAATATCTGACCTCTCCTTTTTTAACAGTAACCTCATATGCTCCCTCCAAACTGTATTCACATGCAGAGTACTTGGCCTTAGATTAGAGAAAGTTTACTGAGACCTTAGTGAGTTTGGGAAAAAATGTAATTTCAGCGTGAGAGTCTCTTTCGTGACATTAACATATGTTCTAAGTGGCTGGGAAACTCAAAGGAGTCTGATATAATTCCAACCTGCATGTACAATTTCTGGAACTATGAATTGCTGCCCTTAATTTGAGCCCTGACTTACTGTCAAAATAGAAGTAATAATAATCAACATGATGTTCTCTGAGTGTTTAGTGCAACACTAAGGTGTGTGGAGAATGTAATTATTTGCACTTCCTTTATCCATTACATGTGTAAGAGCAACCTGTGGACTCATCTGACAAATTTGTCTAAATCACAAATTGCTCAGGCTGTGATTGTAAGAGAGAGTTGTAGACATAAGAAGATTTTCAGCTTCTAAAGGTTCATCTTAGGTTTTACACCATTCCCCTGAATGTTTCAGCCTACGGTAAAGCCAGGATTTGCAGAGCAGCAGGCTGCCAAGAATGCTGGGGATGTATATTGCACAGTGTATGGTATTCACCTTAGAAAACCATGCCTACGTTTCATTCACCAGCGCTCAGGATTATCAAAGCTTTATGTCTGCCAGCTTACAAAGAACCATTTCCTAATGAAGCAGCAATACCAGTTTGCAGCAGGGCCAGGCCTGTCCTGCTCAATATTTTTTGTCAGTTGCATACAAAGGAAATAACATCAGCTTCCCACTCCACACATAGGCTTTTGGGTGGGAGGGTGTTTTTTTGTTTGTTTTGGTTTGCATTTGAAGAGAATGAGTATTCCTCTAGAGGCAAAATTCCGTATAATCTCTGTTGTACATAACAGGGGCTCAAACAAGCCTTGCAAAAAGAAAACTGCGGAGTCTGCGTGTGTTCAAAGATGCCACTGCCGCAATATTAATTCACGACAAAATAATATAGGCTGAGTTGATCTTGGATTAGGTCTGAAGAATGAGACTGTATGTGTCCTCAGTTTGATGCCAAACCGAGGTTAATCTGTCCCTAAGAAGCTGTAGGCCAGATTCTCTCTAAGAAATCCAGCTCTTTTGCCCTGATCTGGTTTTGTAAAGGGCCTGGAGGGCAGTCAGATCTCACAGGCTGCGCATTCCTCAAGTATGGAGCGGATCACACTGGGAGCAGAGCTGACACATTTGGCTGTCCTGTCAGACCCCCTGCAGCCTGGACGTGGATGGCACGACTGGGGCGGGACGAAGAAGCCACATGGCTAGTGCCATACCTGCTGTCAGACAGTGTGCTAAACAACAGTATTCTCCTGCTTCGTTATTTTCTATGCTGTGGTTTACTAATGTAAAAACAGAACCCAGATCTTACACAAGTCTTCCCTATGTACCACCTCATTTTAAAATTATAAATTTATCCTAAATTCATTCCAAAGATCTTATCTTAAAATGAAGCTACATATTTTTAGTAGTATCCCAATTCCTCGATGATCTTTTTTTGCAGTTGTTCACAGTGGATCCATAATCGCAGCAAATAAATAAATGTCATATGTAGATTCCAAAACTGCATGGCAAATGACTGTATTTCATTACTATATTGCAAACCACTGTTTCCACCAATTGTAGCAAACTGGGAGCAAAGAAAGAGCTTTTAATTAAAAAATGTAAGCTATTACTAAGAAAATAATGGGGTTTTCTTTTAGAAGTTTTTGTGATACATGTTGCCCCATATCTGCTCTGTGACTGCATTTTCTAGCTAGTGTCACCAAAGAGAGATTTTTCAGCGTTACTTTCATCAAGCGTTAGAACTTTCTTTGGAAGACTGACACGATGAGTGTTTCCTTTCTGCCAGTATTTGGTGTAGTCCATGAAATCTAAGTCATTAGCTAGTAAACCGAAAATGCCTTTTTAACACCTCTCATAGCCATCTGCTATGCTCTGTTTTCATTTGGTGCCATGTGTGTATTAATGAAATTATTGCATCAGATTATATCTTTTATTCATAAAATCATCTAGGTCATCTGCTTCCACCTACACTTTCTCTCTCATTAAAATGAACATTTGTGCATATGTTTTTCCCCCACTGCATGAGTACAATCTTAGCTGAAGTCAGTTGCTATTGCATCTTAATAAGAAATCCCTCTCTGTGTTTTTTTCTTAAATAAAATTCCTTCAGAAGACAAGTCTAGTGTTTCACACCACAGAAAGTGCATTTTTTTTTCCTGCAGTTTGAAAAGAAAAGTCTTCCCAGAAGGTACGAGATCTGGCTGTACTAGTGACCTCAGTGCTTCACAAGAGAAAGCAACATTTCAAGAACGCTGTCATTTTGCTGCCAAGGAATAGGTAGCGCGCACCCCTCACATCTGGTCAACGCTGTTTGTGTCAGGACTGTCAATAGTAGGGCAAGCTCTTGTGTTCCTTGTTGTGAGGGTGGAACCCAGCCTGCATTTATGCACTTCACGCTTGAGAATAGCAAGGTGTCAAGTGCATAGAATTCAGGGTTTTCTGCTGTGCAGAAACAGACGAAATAGTTATCGTAGTGATCACATTAAGACTCTATCGTGCGTCAGGATTCATATCTACCACTGGACATTGCTATAAATGGAAAGTTTTTTAAAAAAATCAATGAATGTTATCAGTAAAGAAAGAATAAATCTATGAATATTCACAAGCTTTTAAAGGGAGGGCTGAATTTCTGTAACTATTCCTGCCAGGGAGGGTAGTATAAGAAATGTTCACGAGGGAGGCAGGTATTAAGTAAATATTCCACAATGTTTTGTACTAAGAGAATTTAAAACACCTAAATGTAACTGCTTTAACTAGAAAACAAATTTTAAGTACCATACTTTTCTTATTACAGAATATTTTATTCCTTGACAGGCAAAATTACTCAAGTTTCACAGGGGTCTTGCCAGCAGTCCACAAGGACCTTCTCATGAACAAACTAACAGCTCAAATCAATTTCCTTGGAAATAATTTGGACATATATACTGAATCACAATTGTGTAGACTTCTGGCATATCTACAGCTCCCAAAGCAGCAGGGTCTGAACTTCTTGCAAACTCCAGAAAGCAAAATCCAGGTGCAGTTAGAAGAAGGAAAACTTCATGGAATCAAATTCTTATGAATTGACAGGCTCTGGAAAGAAGTACAAAATAAATAACATATTCCAGGAGCCAGATCATCTGCTGCCAGTCTCCCGATTTTCTCTTCTCTCTTTCACCAGTCCCCAAAGGGCCCTCACATTCTGCTGCAGGATCCATTAATGCAGCTTCATGAACTATGATGGCTTAAGTGTAAATTTGTGAGCAAATCTCATGCGGATTCCCATTATAGTCTACTTTAAGGTTCCATACTCACTAAAGAAAGAGCCTTTCAAAAATACCTTGGACACGGAAGAGTATAAAGGATTCCATATAATCAGATTTAGTACGCATTATAAAGATGCAAAGAAATATGCACATACTAACATAATAATAAATCCAATATGTGAATGAAAATCATCTTTCATTGATGAAAAATTGATTACCTTTTTTTTCCTAGAGTCTATTCTTTCAAAGATATGCAGCCCTATATAACGGATTTGTGCATTATGGTAAAACACCGGCCAATTATACAGCCACTGTGCCAGAACCAATACAGAACATTGGCGAGACTCAGCTTGGCAAACCTTATTTTCTTCTTTTCCTTACAAATCAAAAGCAGCTACAAATTATAATTGGAAGAAACCTAAGTAAATTTAATTATAATTATAATCTTTTTAATAAAAATTAACTTATTTTTAATTTATATCTTAATATCTCCATCCCATGGTAGTTGATTTTTGTGGTACTACTGACTTTAGTGGAGCCAGAATTTAAAACCCCTTAAGATCTTACTTACAGCAGAACATTTTTAAATCTCTAATGGCAGAATACAAATTATAAGAAACTTAGGGAGTGCTTCAGAATACCCAGAATAGCAAAAAATGATGAAATAATAAGAACACAGTCCTCTGTATTGGAACTCTAAGCAGCATTTTGATGCTTATCATATTCCATAGAAAGAAAAAAAATATATTTATGAGAAATCATGCTTCAGTATTTCAGTATGAATGCATTACATCAAGCATTTTTTTCAGACCTACTGCTTTGCTTTGCCTTGTCTACATTTGTCTTCATCCAAATGCTGAATCCGTCTACTCTCAGCTGCTTTCAGCTCAGTGACGTGATTTACAGCAGAGTTGCTTTGCTTTGTTTTGATCGTTACACCACCATATGTCTTCAATATTCCTGGTGCCCCTCACTCTCGTCCTCTCCTTCCCCATCTCACCAGTCTTGGAAGCGAATTCACATTACATTAAAGCATCCCTTCAGAGGCCAGGCTGAAACAATCCCTTGAAATAACTAGGGCAGTCAAATGATTGATTTGAAAGTAAACTATGTCAGTGAGCAGGAGTGAAAAGCAGGAGCTCAGTAAGAAATGCAGAGGGTTTTTTATCCTTCTGTCATTCAGAGATTCTACAGCTACAATAAAAATGTGTGAAATGTATTTGATATTAAATCCATGACAGATATATAAGGTATAAATGCGTACACACACATATGTGTGTGTGTAAATGCACGTATTTATGCACGTGTTTTATAATTTGTGTCTACTTGCATGAGAGACTGCAAAAAGAAACATAAAATAATATTTAATAGTGAAATCCATAGGAACTCCTATTCTATATGATTACTGAGGTGATTTAAGTGGCCTGTGTGGGGAGAATATATTTAAATTCTATGTGATTTTAGACTTTGCCCCAGGTAAGGCCCTAGGTAAAAGCTATTGAGTTATCTTTTCAGTGACATTAGTATGTGTGGATCAAGAATGGGTTTGAGAGAAGAATCTGGTGTATTTTGTAGAGTTCATGGAATATTAAAAAAAAAAATCTTTGAGTGAATTTAAGTTTTATAAACATTCAGGAGTGTCATTTTTTTAGTCTAGAAACTTAAGTCTAGTCTATATATCTACACATTTTTACTGGAAAATACCAATTCATAGACCCAGAATAATTTCCCAGACCCATCCCAATCACACACATCTGGAGTTTCACAGGTGGTGCTTTAAACTGGCATTTTTGTGAGTTCCACAACTGTTATGAATAGACAGCATCTGCTCAGTGCTGTGGAGAATGCTTTGTTTTCAGAACACCATTTATTAATCTTTTCTAAACAAAAAGTTTTCCGGGATGAACATTTCATTTCTGTGCTTTTAAGAAAAAGTCAGATCAGCATTATGCATAATGTTGCTATGGTACTGGAAGTTACAGTTTATTTTTCTAGATAACAGTGAAACCCACGTAATTTCTCGCATAGGTCACAGTTGCTCAAGGGCTGCATTGATTTACACACATCCTATGCAAATCTGTCCTCACTTTAACCAGATATTTACTTTGCATTTTAGATTTAGAAATCCTGCTTTGCAGCTGTTCGAAACCTCTTTCACACTTTCCTGTGAGAAAGTGGGGATTGTTTTCCTGTGAGAAACATAACCAAACTATCAGTGATTTATGAAAAAAAAGCAAAAAGAAAAAAAAAATCATGGTACCTTGCTCCATGATTTCCTTGATCTAAAGCTGTGTCTGTCCTACTGATTGGGAAACAGTGTGGGGAGACATACCTTCCCTTACCCTATCCACATCTTTACAACGTTCCCAGGAGGCTCCGGGCCCTGGTGTGGGCAGACTGGTTTACACTAACAACAGCGCTAAGCAGCTGTTTGAGTCATCCCTGGGTACCTTTCCCGCTAGTGCTTGCCCAGCAAAACACTTAGCCAAGGATCAAAGGGAAACGGAAAGGCTCCACTACCCACCTCTTGCCAGGCTGAACACCTAAACCAGACCCTGAACCATAGAATCTGCCATTTAAAATGTTCGTCAATTCAACTTGAAGCACTACAACAGAGTGAGAAGAGCGTCATCTATTCACACTTACATGAGTGTGGGTAAATATTTTGTGTGCACATTTTTATCAACTATTATTTTGTATCAATTACTAAGATTTACTGCAAATACTATATCGGGTTTTATCTACATTTTCTGGTTTGTTTCAGGTTTTGAAGCATCCCTTACATTTGTACATGTCTGCATCTGCCGGGAACACAATAAAAGAAATACAGAATTTTATTTTCTTCAGTCACCCTCTCCAGAATATCCCCTTTTTGCACACATATTCCTCAAGGAAGACTCACTTGGGCTGTGTTCAAACCAACAAGGAGGTCATACCTCCTGACACAGGACAGTAAGCCTGCCTTTCCCAATCTGGATTTACTGTCATTTTCCTTCTTCAGCACAGAGCCACGATGAAACACACTTTCAGATGGAAACTTCTAAGAACGAGTCTATGGATGTCTTGTGCCATCCCAGAGGCTTCACGCTGCCTAAAAAGAAAAGACCAGTTACAATGAATCAACAGCACAGAAGGACCAGGGCTCCTAAGCTTTAGATTTAATATTTTCACATAGATGAAAATTACACACAGAGCATTTTCAGACAGGATTTTCAAGGCCTTATGTTGAGACACAGCGATCCAGTGTTTTCTCAAAACCAGACCTCTTCTGATGTTGAGGAACAGAAATCAGTAGATTTCCAGCCCTGATTTCACCATATATCTATCCTATAGTCTCACTGGACAAGAAAAACAGGCAAGTGTTTTCAAATATTTGCTGATGAGCACTTAAAGACTTGACCTGTTTAAAAAATGTGTCAGTAAGTAACATGTCAAAAAGGCATGGATAAATTATTGACCTGATTTGTGTCACTAGTGTTGTTTGATACATTTCATTATTTCATATATTTCCTCAGAGCAAAGAATCTGCCTTGGGGCAGAAATGGTATTAAAAAGACAAAAGGCTTAAACAAAAGCTATTGCAGTGGGGGAGAGGAAAAAAAATGACAGCCAAATCCCCACAGGGCTTTGATAAATATTTGTGAAGCATATTTAGTTTAATTACACCAACTAGTTATCAAAGTCCAGTGTCATGTTACCTGACATGTCAGTGCAAACTGTTCCTTGGGCCTGAAGGCACTATGTACGGCAAAAATGAATGTGTGTAATCCAAATATGACTGCCACAAAGACAAACAAGGCATGAGAGAAAACATGAGCTCAAAAATAGATCAATTAATCCAAAGAATACCAACTAGACAGGTGGGTGAGTCACACACACCGTGCGGGCAGAGTTCCTGTTGAATGGAAAATACACTTAATACAGCGTGTTTCACTGCGAAGGACAGCGCGGCCAGCAAGCTAAACAAAATTGGGAGGCAAGACTCCTACCTGTGCCACGATGACAGAAACATCAAGCAGAGGACAGGGACTGAGTTTCCCTTTTTAGAAGGTCTCTCCTCTTGTGATTAGCCCTTCCCAATAACGTGGTTTTCTTCAGTTTTTAAGATGACTTTGCAAAAAGAAGGCGCTGTGTAAAGCAAGACATTGTTTTTGACAGGATAAATGAGACCTACCCTCTCTTTTCACTGGGAGGGTTGGTCAGAGAAATATATCAATCTATCAGATGAATATAACAAAAAAGAATTAAATAAAAGATATTTAATTGTTCTTTTCTCTGGCAGCAGGGAAAAACAATCTTTCCAGAACTAGGAAGTGCCAATACACTTGCATAACAGGGCAGTGACGATTGTCCTGCAGAGAGGATGTGACCTATCACAGCCGGCTCTGGAACAAATCAAGCCCACTGCTACAATGGCTATGCATAGCTTCTGAAAATATTTTTATTTTCAGTTACATGAATGCTTAAATAGAAAAACCAAATCACAATACACATAGAAAAGGCAAAGTTTAAGTAGTACATCATTCAAAGTCTAAGTGGTCTTCTGTGACTGTGTAGCATTGCATTCTTACTTAAGAGAACACAGAAGTGTTTCTTTAGTTTGATTTTTATTATGAAAATCATCTTCTCAGAAGTCAAAAAGTACATTCGGAGGTATACAGCTGCTTTCAACACATAAAATCTCCAGCATTTTGGTGGGCATGATAATTCAAAAGTTGCATGCATCAGCATTTAAGTTAACTCCCAGCGCCTGCAGCATGTTGCAGTAGAATCTAGCCCAAGACACACTGTTTAAAAAAGCCACACTAAGTGCCCTTTCACAAAGACAAAGAGTGTCTCCACTTGACTCTTTTCAGCCACTATAGTCAATGGTTAATTAGAAGCAGGAACTGGAGATTTACAGCACAGGAAGAAAAAAAGCACTTTTCAGGAATACTGCCATACCCTCACCTACTTTAGACAGTGCTACTGGTATCATTGGCTTCAAAACAAGAGCAGTGTTCCAATTTAGCTGAGCTGAGACTTTGGCACTTAATTATTTTTTTATGGACCTAAGAACACAGTGCAGCATTTTTGTTCTACATTTAAACTGTATCTGAGTTTCTAATCTTCCAAAATAATACTCATTGAAGCAAAAGGCATTCCAGTCTTCAAGAGATATTTAAAGAGCTCAGCGTACCTATGTAATTTTAAATGATTATAGAAATGACTGAGGTTGGATACAGTACCCTCTTTCCCTAGCATACTTCCCTCCATTGCTTTCACCAGGCAAATGGTGTTTGTGGAAAGAGCAGGGAATCTGGGGGAGAACACGTGCCAAATGAATGTAAAGAGTTTGTGTCGGACTGACATCAGGACTGACTTGCAACATGCAGGTTTTGTTGATAGCCCAGGAATTTCATTATATACTCTTCAGTGCCATCTGCTGTACCCAGATACATTCAAAACCTTAAGAGATAATCAAATAGCCAGTCTCAACAGCTCCATAGCAGGGAAATGATGTAACTGTAGGCTCAGGTCTGTCCTACAAGGGTAGAATCAAGGGATCAAGTGAACAACAAGTGAACATTATTGCCAAAGATAAAGAATTTGGTCACAACTATGGCCACATTCTTTCAACTTTTTGCTACACTTTCTCAAGCTGTAGCAAAATACCCTTTGCACAACTTAATATCTGAGAATTGGTGCTTTAGCACCACAGCACCTCCTCCAGTCAAGCAGNCAGCTGTCCATTTCATATTCACCCTGTGAACACGGAGAAGAAAAGAAACAGGATTTTTCCAAGGTACAAATGGGATTTGGGTGCCTAGACTCCAAAAACCCAAGACTGTAAGACAATAGCAAAGCCTTTAACTCCTCTATCACCATTAAAATTGCTTTGTTAGGTGAAGAAAAAATATTTCCATTATGCACTTTGTTGTCTTAATGCCTTTTCTGCAGCTATTGCAAAGAAAATAATGATGATTTTTAGTGTTTCTTAGACTAAGCGTACAATGTCATTGATTATGTACATTCTGTCCTTAAGGATTTAGACAGAGCTACAGAGCTCCTAAATTATGTCCTAGAGGACAACTTTCTGCTTGAAAAGCCATTTTTTTCCAACTAGATTTGCCCAGTGGGTTGTTTGTCACAAGATACATGGTGTATTTTCCAGTGGAACATTTCCTAACTTTCGTGTACTGGATAGACTCCATTTTGTCTGTGTAAACAATATGCCATAATCTGTTTTTTCTTAGCTTTAGGACATTCAAACTCTGATAGGGTCTCCATTGCTCTGGAGGCTACAAAGAGACACACAGAGACATTTCCTATACAAAAGACCTTTTGGTCTAAATAGGCAAGATAAAGGAAAAGAAAAGCATAACAAACTTTTCCCCTTTTCCACACTGAGAAAATCCTAGCTAGTAGCACCTGCAATGCATTAC
>RSEF01000005.1:34944221-34957146 GCA_003993805.1 Himantopus leucocephalus | reverse complement strand
GCCTTTCCTCATAAGGGAGATGCTCCAGTCCTTCAATCATCTTTGTTGCCCTGCACTGGACTCTCTCCAGTAGTTCCCTGTCTCGCTTAAACTGGGGAGCCCAGAACTGGACACACTCCCTCGACCTACTGGCCACACTCTTCCCTATGCAGCCCATTTCCAGAACACAGAGCGCTACAGGTTTCGAAAAGGACCACCAGCATTGTGCTGGGGTTTGCACAGCAGTATTTATCTGTTCTGTGGTATTTGTGGCATTCTCTATACTTAGATTGGCAAATGCCACAAATACCATGACAAATTTAACCACTGTGAGTGATAAATGTCAAGCTTTTAATAGCACCCACTGTCTCCCTGTCACCGCACGACCCTATTTGGAGATTGCACAATCATCGTCTCTGTTTATTACTTACAAAAGAAAAAGTCTTCGTAGCATTTTAAATGGCAATATATTTGCTCATGATTTGCTTTGTATAATATATATGGACAGGATGAGCAAAGGAACCCTTTCTATGTCTTTTGGCAGAAGGAAGAGCCTGCAGGGTACTATTCCTGATAATTTCATATGCTGTTTATTTACAAAAATAAGGTTGGAAGGTAGTTTCCTATTTCTGTTAGGTGCTGGTACAATGGGCAGAATTCATAGTCTCAGTTGAAATGAAAGGGCAGAAACAAATTTGTCCACCCAGTTGATGACAAGAGCCTACATTAAGTTTGATCAGAAAGGAAAAGTCTACAGAACTATTGCTGCAGCCATTAAAATACAGAATGTGACACCAGACATTGCAAACTTATTCTCCACATGTCTTTGTGCATGTTTTAAACTTTCAGCAGTATGTGATGTATTCAGGCTATGTCTGAAGAACATACTTCTGTGGTACTTTGACTGTAGGTTTGTGAGAAGGAAAGAGCATTTCACATTATCACTAAACACACTACAATTCCAATATTTTCTCAAAATTCCAAAATTCTGAGGTTTTGTCTTGAGCATCCTAATTTAGTAATTAGGAATCAACTTCTTGTAGGAACCAGGCTACAAAATTTTCACAGTCTTGTCTTAGTCAAATATCTCTGTGATGTTTCTGACATGAAATATNAGAAAACTAAATTAGGAATCAACTTCTCTTAGGAACCAGGCTACAAAATATTCACAGTTTTGTCTTAGTCAAATATCTCTGTGATGTTTCTGACATGAAATATTTGTCCTTCCAACTTCAACTATGTTTACTTTCTAGAGAGTATACACATATGCTATGTCACACAGACATGGTCTCTGAAATGTGTCACCAAGCCAGGAACACTCTTACATTTCAAAGTTAAAGAGAAGACTTAGGGAAAATATTTGTATGCCTATATATGCATACATATGTGTCAATATATATGTGCAGATATATACACATCCATATGTATAAATATATATAAATATATGTATGTGTGTTTATGTGTGCATATATTACTGTAGCAAACACTTTGGAGAACCCAGAACCAAAGAAGTGCAAGAGTGACTACCATCAGTAGTAACATAATCACTCATTTTCCTATGAACAGTGAAGATACCCGTTCCATGCAAGTCTCTTTTAAAGTCCATTCAATTTAGCTGTCAAAATATATGGGCAAAAGATCAAAAGCTACTGCATTACTGTGGTTTGTCTGGTTGCCATACAGAGCTGAGCTGCACAAACCAGCTCCAATTCAAGTAAAAATAAATCTGAAATAATTTCCACACCAGTAAGATTAGTAAGGCCTAAGACCATGTTTGTAAACTTGTTCATTGCATATTAAAGGTTTTGTCACGTATTAAAAGTTTTGTTTTTAACAATACAATACATTACAATTTAAAAGTATATCTGGGCACTTTGTAGTATCTTATAATGGCTTATGACATTTAGTAAGCCATAATATACATGAAATACCTACTAAATATTCAATTCTGTAAATATACACGTGAGTTTTTAAATAAAGATCAAAGAAATCATTGAACATTTGTAAGAGTAAAACTGCAGATCATATTTTTCCCAGCTCACATTCATAGACCCAAGGTGAACAATTTTCTTACTTGAGATTAATGTTTCTTATTCCATTTGTGTTTGGGGTTTTTTTTTAAGTAAAATAGAGGTTTAGCTTTTGAAGACAGAAGCCTGTGTCCTGAAAATAGTTTATATAATCAAAATAAGAAATAAAGAAGAATTAGCATGAAATTCAGTGTCAAATCTCATCTATTACATAAACATGAAGATATGGCTTGAGTTCCCTAAACTTATCTTTTTTTCCTTGATAGCAGCTACTGTAAAATCTCTGTGCTTCTGGATGCTGTGGCAGATCTCCCCACCCCGACCTGCCCAGCAATATGTGCCTCCTAGACCCCTTCCTCCCCAGAATGAAATGAACCAGATTTTTCACCTTCTTGCTTTCTCATCTCATCTGAGGCAGACACAGCCAGCTGTGGAAAGCTGGAGGAGAGGGAGGAATACATGGCAGGAGTTGCTGTGCTGCTACAGCCACCAATTTCCATGCTGTCCAGAAAAGCTGGAGTCGCAAGTTCCTCCCTAACACCCAGGAGCGCCTCGATTTCCCTTTGAGCAGCGCCTTTTTGCAAAACCATGTCTAGAAGCCACAATGTAGCTCAGAAGGCGTTTGGGACCCTTTGGAGCGAAATCTCTTGTAGTCCTCATTATCATTGAAAATACCCTTTCTGATGATCTAAACCTGAGGGGCTTAGAGACTCAGAACTAATCTTTAAGCTCTTTCTTACTGCCTCGCTACCTGATTTTATTGGGTACCTTCCCAGACTTCCTACATTGTTTACATGTTGCGTAAATCTGCGTCGATAAAACTTTATGCTATTCCACATCCACTTTTCCCCCTGCATATATACATCACCCAACAGAAAATGGTTAAAAAACGTTTCTGAAAGACAATTCACCTCCTCTAGGAGAGCATACTTCCCTATATTTGGTACACCTCAGCTATATTGTATTTTGTGAATTATTTCTTTATGATGAAAAATAAGATTGCCACCAGGTACATTAACTTTTGCTAATGTCTGCTAAACTCTATTCATCCAACATTATTTGCACAGGACAGCTTAATCACAAATTAAGTCCATCCTTTAGTTATATATCAGCCTGATAATATTTTTCCAATAATTAACATTTCTGTATGCTGAGTTTGCAAGTTTCATCAATCAGTCATCCTCAGGAGAAAAAGCAGAGGTAATTGGCAGTACATTAACTGCCTGAATTGCTTCTTTCTTGAGTGTAATGAGTGAGATTTACTAATCACTCAAATTTACAAATGATTTTTTTTTTCCTTTTTCTTGTGTCTCGATAATGACAGAGGTTTCTGTCACAGAATGCTTCAGGGTGAGACTGGGCTCAGCTGTTACTGGAATAAAGTAACTCTGCCTGGACCTCGTATTCAGTTTATCCAACCAGCAGCAAAGAGGTTTTTCTCTAGTTTTTTTTCTGTTGTGTTATTATTGTAGATTAATCTGACTGTCACATATATTTAGAGTCACCTAAAGTTTTTAAGTATAAACGCCTCTTATTCTACATTAAAAAAATTATCACTCTATAGAATTCAATTATTCAAGCTAAAAATTTTCATTAGTGCTTTGCCTCAGGCTGACTTTTTTAAAGCCTTCAGCTCAAACAGCCTTTTAGAGAAGATTAGTGCAAAGTAGACAACTCTATCAAATTTATAATGAATGTCCTACCAATTTTTTTTAAAGAGCCTGGAAGCACTAACAAGTGACTGCTGAAACATCTCCTTATTTCCTGTCAAAAAATCCATCTTTTTAAGCAGAATCACAGGATTTTCAGATTCTTAGCACATACTTCACAGAGATGTGACAAGCTTTTTGCTCTGATCGTAATCCTATCCCTCAATAGTCCTTAAGTGCCACCATGCTCCTCGATCCACAAGCATAGTTTTCTGTAAGTTCTGTGGGTCAGACAACAGTGGCAAAACCCCAGAAGTACTGGGCTGTGCTGTTCTGGCTGCCAGAACGCGCCTTAAGATTTTGTCCCAGTTCTTACTGATGTATGTTAATATTTCCTTGACACTTCTTAGCCCTTATTACTGAATAAAGCCTGCTTACCTAGGTTAAAAATCACATCAGACTGACTTCTGCAGAATGACTTCCACACCGTTTTAAATATTGAGCAACAAGGAGCTGCAAAGCCAAAAAACAGGACACATTTGGCTGTGGCAGACAGATGTTTTGCCATGTATTCACACTGCTTTTCAAAATGCGTGTGTTGAATCTATAAGTTTGGCTAAACATTAAATTTCCCTCTTCCATCCGGAGACAATCTCAACAAGAGCAGTGAAGGTTACCTGCAGTTCTTCAGTCTTGAAATTTATGTCAATGTCTTCATTAGCTGCGGCGTTTCAGAGATGAAGATCGCAGGTTGAACACCTATAGATGTTCACAGCAGGGTTTGGGTAGACCTTGCTTTTAATTTGCCTTTTTCAAACACGTATCTGCCATAATTTTACTGGTTATCATATAGGGGCTCTCCACTTAATTCCTGCATCCCATTTGCCATACAAAATGTATAATGCCATTACTAAGGCTTATTGTAAAATGTAAACAGAGGGGAAACTTAAGCAGTGGCATGTCTTACTAGAATTTTGAATCCTGGCTTATGTGATTTAACACTCAAATTCCTCTCAATCATATTGATCAGTTGTGTTACCCATATTTAAAAGAACTAGACTTTTCCCAAGTTTTGCTTCCAGAAATAGTTATATATATATAAAAAAACTTCCCATCCCATTGAATTATTGAAGTTTTCACTGCAGTGAGTGTGAATACATATTTTACCATGGCAAAATATGAGATTACTGTATTAAAACTGAATACATTTGGAAACAACACTGGGAGAAGAGAGTAAGGGTGAGGCACTGCTGCTTTTTAGTCATATCCTACACATACTCAAGCGTATCAGCCTTTTGCACAGTCCTGGCTGCTCGTATCCATCTCCATAAACAGTGAACTACAAACCCCTAAATGTCCATGGAAAGAATGCCATGCGATGAGTGGCTTCCTTCAGTTCCCTCCTCATGCCCACACGAACTCCTGATCTCAGTCGTGGATGTGGTGCCAGCGGTATGCCTGCCGCTCCCGAGCTATCAGTCGGGGCCAGCCAGGCAGGAATCCACTGGGGCTGACTTAGCATGCCCTTTGCATACTTGCTTAACATTTTAAGCTCCAATTAGTTGCAATTTATGTCCAGTATCACCCCATCAATTCACACTAATACCTGAGATGACCTTTCTGACCAGCTGCGTCTTTCAAATTAACAAGCAAGACCAAGCAAGAAAAGTGCAATGGTTCTGAACAACAATATGCAAGCTTCACTGGCAACTGTTCTTTAAGTTTAAATAATTAAATTTGTGTTGGGCAGAAACCTGGAAATGTCCCCATGTTTTGAAAACATACAGAATTTCTCCGTGGTGTGAACTTCAGAGGGATTCCTTACTCTGGAAACCTTCTTGAGAACAGTGGAAGCTGTTGACTCCGCCTAAACAGATTCACGAGTTAATTCCTTTGGGTTGTATTGTGAAAAGGCCTATTTGTAGCAGCATTTGGGTAATACTGTCCGCAGTGTGAGGATAAGTATTTCGTATTTACGTTTAAATTTTTGTATTTATGTTAAAATTTCATTTTTATGTTTGTTTAAAATGTTTAAATTTATGTTTAAATTGTAAAAAAGGTTTAAAATTTCATGTTTATGTTTAAATTTTATTTATATTTAACAACTCCATCCACCTTCTCTGCCCAAAAGCAAAAATATCTAGAAATATTTGAATATTTCAATTGCAAGCTGATACTAAGCAATTACAATGGCACCTCAGTAAAAAGTCTTCAAATGATAAGTAAATTCAAGACAGATACTAAATACATCTTCATATATTCATAGAGAAAAATCAGTTCTGCTTAACTGCAGATCATATCTAACTGCCAGTTTTAATGCCTTTCTGGAAAATAAGAGGTAGAAGAAACAGGAAAGGTTTCCCTGCAACTGTGTAGCTGCCTATTATTATTATCTGGTTTTTTTTTAAAAAAAAGGAAATTAGCATTTGAGTATAAAATGACCATGAAATCTAATCTTTTCAAACAGCTGTAATGGCTCTCAGCTGAGAACATGCCTAACTAACTACATGCACAGCTTGCTAAATGCTTTAATTGATTTCCTAAATCAAGTTTAGGCGAACCCCAGTCTGTACATAGTCCAAACTATGACACTGACTGGTCTTATTATCTTAATGAAAATCTCCCAGAAAATTCTGTAGTTCACTTTTTAGACATTACTTTTTTTAAAAAAAAATCAAAGAGCACAGTTATAAAAAGTCATGGTGAGGAACACAAAAGCCAACGGAAAGTATGCGATTTTTGATTGTTGTATCTGGGTCAAATAGCAACAAAGAATAGCAAAGATTAAGGATTAAAAATTGCCTAAGACATATGAATGGTGGTGTGAAAATAATCATGATTATAACAATTGTATGTTTATACAGCAAAAGTTTGATTCTTGTGTACAATGAAGGCTTCACTTTATCTCTGGCTTTGAAGAGATGAGGAAAGATGAGTAAACTGTCAGTTTGAATTAACGTTTTGTCATAAAGATTTATAGCCCGCAGAAAACAATTGTATGACTTTTTAGGATTGAGCTAATTAGTTATAAATCGCATTCTGAATGTCTTAACATAATACTTCTACAGAAACTTTGGCTTTCAATAAATTAATATTAAAATACTTGGGTTATAATGAATGCAACAGAAGGTTTCTTTCCACTTGTTCCACTTATTGAGTCTACCCTCAAGGCTCTTTCTTTGTAAGCCTTGGTATACGATGCTTCTTTTGTTTCAAGTTTCAAAATGAAAATATAAATTCTTACTAATAGAAAACCACGACCTAATATGTCTACATCAGTTAGAAGGACATGCATGCAGTAAAGGCATTGATAGGTTTGATGGGAGTTTCCAAATCCCAGGGTGTTTAGTCTCATTTTCTTAACCAAAGAATACTTATAATAATAATTAAAAAAGAAGACAATCATTTGTAGGTTGCAAGTCCCAGATCTTGTTTATTTATAAAGCAATAAATATTAGAAGCACAAATAAATTGCACGGGTGTGTAAACAAACTGTACAATGACTGAAGAGTTCAGGAAGGGTTGCCAGAAGACTCCAAGAAGCATATTGTCGTCATCCTGAGTGGGAAGTAAATTGAGGGAAAAGTGCTTAGAAGCACTTGCGGTGGACAATGGATGGACCAGCTTCATCATACTCCTGTTTACTGATCCACATTTGCTGGAAGGTGGACAGAGATGCTAGAATGGAGCCACCAATCCAGACAGAGTACTTGCGCTCAGGTGGGGCAATGATCTAGGATAAAGAGAAGCAACAAAGTCCTCATTTAACAGTTACATTTCTGAAAAACCAATGCACATCACCAATGTAACAAACCACCAGATATTTCCTTCGATAAATGAAGAACTTTTCTATAATCACAGTATTGCTCTTCAGCAGCTGGTACAATACATGTAATATTCCCTAAGAAAAATCTCTAACCATATTTTCCTCTTTTCTAACACTTGCTTCTAATCAATATAATTGGGCTGATTAAATGGAATTTCTTCACACTTGTCCATCAGCTGTTGATCTCACTTTTGAGTTGTTCCTATACGCCAATTTAATATTGTGGACATTTTCCCCATCCTTACCCACGTTATAGTACAAAGCCAAATTCCTCACCTTGATCTTCATAGTGCTAGGAGCAAGCGCAGTGATTTCCTTCTGCATGCGATCAGCAATGCCAGGGTACATTGTCGTTCCACCCGAGAGGACGTTGTTAGCATACAGGTCCTTACGAATATCAATATCACACTTCATGATACTGTTGTAGGTAGTTTCGTGAATACCAGCAGATTCCATACCTTGAGAAGAAAGAAGACAGTAGCAGATCAGTAAATTATACAAGAGGTCTTTGTGAAGAGAACTCTTGGCATGTCTCCTCATCATTAATATGAAGTGTTATGATATTTTTGTTGTAAAATTACTTACTGATTACTAAATGTTATAGAAAAACATAAAAACCAGAATTACAGAACTAGCTAAGAAAACAAAAATTATTTGTTAGAAATGGCAAGAATCCTAATGCATGTGCAAAGGAAGGATACTTAAAATATGCAGTAAGACAAGAGGTAGACACACGAGATAAACTCATTTAGTACATGGCTATGGGAGAAAGTTATACAGAATAGAAAACACGAGTATCGAGTTATGTCAGTCTCACAAAAAGCATTAGTTGAATATAGAAAAGACAGCAATAAAGACAATGAAAGCAGCTGAAGTAGAACTAAAGAAGAAAACAGTAACTTCATTTCTTTTTCAGCCTACTCAAAATACAGTCTGTACCATTTATAAACATCAAGGCAGGACATAACCAAGATATGAAGCAAGATATCAGTACTTGGAGGTAAGGAAAAAGAAACAAGGAGCAAGTGTTTGTAGGCTGCATTCCAATTTATTAATTTTGACAGGTGCTTCCTGAAAGGGCTGACACCAGATCCACAGTAAGATGTCAGCTGATGAACAACTGCACTTACTGCTCAGGACTTATAAGCATTTGCGATATCCATCAGCTGCACTCACAAACAGCAAAGCTTACCATCTTGACCATGCTGATGTTTAATTACAGTGCATATAAATATACACAAACCTTCCTTCCGTTTTTTTCCCCTCCTGGGCACTTTACTTCTTGCAGTCAGGTACTGTTTTAAGGGTAAGCTTTACAAACACAGCACTGGAAGCTTTTTTTTTTCCATCACGACATAATGATATTCTAACTACATTTTATCACACAAAAAAAAAGTCACCCTAAAACCTAGTCTAAAACGTTCAAGAAGACCCCAGAGCTCGGCTAATTACCAGCTGAGCTCATGTTAAGCACAGTTTACAGGGACCAGATGATCTAACTCATAATTTCTCTTTGATTTCATGCCAAATTTAGACAAGCAGGAAGGGGAGTGGGACACCTAGATCTTCTGTTTCATTCATGCCTCCTACTGAAAGGAGAATTTCCTGGGAACACTTACCAATAAAGGATGGCTGGAATAAGGTTTCAGGGCAGCGGAAACGTTCGTTACCGATTGTGATCACTTGACCATCAGGCAATTCGTAGCTCTTTTCCAGAGAGGAGGAAGAGGCAGCAGTAGCCATTTCGTTCTCAAAGTCCAGTGCAACATAGCACAACTTCTCTTTGATGTCACGAACAATCTCACGTTCAGCTGCAGATATATGGGAATCAAATCAAGGTTTGGATAAGCAAAATACTAGAGGAAGAAGATGGGCCAAGAGAGACACGAGGATTTTCACAGGAGGGCAAAGCTGAAGGACTGACCTGTTGTCACAAAGGAATAGCCACGCTCCGTGAGGATCTTCATGAGGTAGTCAGTCAGATCCCTGCCAGCCAGATCCAGACGCATGATAGCGTGAGGCAAAGCATAACCTTCATAAATAGGTACGTTGTGGGTGACGCCATCACCAGAGTCAAGAACAATACCTGGGAGAGAAATGTCAGAGAGCAGTTGGAATCACCTAGCAAATGCGTGGAGCCCTTAGGCACAGTAAGTAGCAACAAACACAACAAAACATAGGATTTTTCAGGTAGTATAAAGTAGCATTATTCTATTTTAGCCATAAAGCCCATTCCTTCTGTTTCTACTTCCCTGGATGTTCCTGTTTGGTGTGAACTTTCCTATAAAACATGTTGTCTCATACATATTTTAAACTAATCCATACGAACAGCCTTCCACTGCTACTACACTGAGCAATAAGCATATTTGCAATAGTGATTGTCCTGATCCGATAATGGTCATCTTTTGGGCCCAGTTTAAGCCCTTAAACTGGTGTAATACTTGTGTAACTGCAGTATCTTCACAGGAATATCTCGTCATTTGCTTCATAACAAGCGGCAGTGCCGCTCTGAAAGCAATGCAGACAGGTCCACATTGTCCTTCCCACAGACTATTTTGTACTGGCTTTTCTGCTACAGTTATCATCAATCACTATAAATGAAAAATACCTAGTTTTCTATAGATTTGAATGAGCTATGGGTTTTTTTCCTATTTGGAGTGAGAAGGAAGGAGAGTTCCTGATAAATAACATTTCTTTTTTCACGTTACCTGTTGTACGACCAGAGGCGTACAGAGACAGGACAGCCTGGATCGCCACATACATAGCAGGTACGTTGAAGGTCTCAAACATTATCTGGGTCATCTTTTCACGATTAGCTTTAGGGTTCAAGGGGGCTTCTGTGAGCAAGGTAGGGTGTTCCTCAGGGGCCACACGGAGCTCATTGTAGAAAGTGTGGTGCCAGATCTTCTCCATATCATCCCAGTTGGTGATGATGCCATGTTCAATGGGATATTTCAAAGTAAGGATACCTCTTTTGCTCTGAGCTTCATCACCCACATAGGAATCTTTTTGACCCATACCAACCATAACACCCTAAGAGAAGAAAATACAGAAAAGCATTATTTGAGGAAGACATCACAGAGCCCAAATAATTACACCACAGACAACGATGCTATTTTCAAGAAAGATCACGCCACCAACAGGTTGTTTAGGAAAAGAAATTAGCATTCTTGAAATATTAAGTCAACAGAACTTGAATTTTTCTCATAAAATTATTTTTCCTTTAATCAGATGAAAGGATTTCCTCCCCCTTTTTTAATGCACTTTTTATTTTCAATTACTTCTTTGTGGTCCAAAAGTTTGACTGAAAGTAAACTGCACAATATCATGAGCAGAAAAAGATACAGAGAGACATACAAACAGAGTTTATAAACGAGAAGATACGGAGGGAAATAAGCCTTCTAGTGAAGGAAGATACTACCAAAATTACTATTGCTATGCAGCCTCATCAGTAATGTATTCACAATAAAAATATACAAATTGCAAATGTTTTAGTTAAAAAAAAAAAAAAAGCCTTACAAACTTTTTACTAAGGAAATTGTAGGAGAAAAAGTACTGTCATTTCTGTGTGGTGATTTAACTGACAAAAGAGAAGGAGAATGACATGGGAACGGAGAAAAGGAGGCTTAGAGAGCGGTAAGAAGGTAAGATCAGAGACAGTCAAAAGAAGTAGAGGAAATTGAAAGGTGTTTGATATGTGAACGGTTGGACAGGCTGGGTGGGAAGGGCCTTAAACAAACTGTATGCAAATCGAGCCAATGGAGAAGCCTTTGAACTAGCACCAGCAGCAGGTCTGGCCTGGGGGATGGAGTGGGCTGCAGCTTGGTAGGAAGCTGGGTTTGGGCTCATTAAGGGAGAGAACAGGGAAAGAGTCAAGACAAAAGTTGGTGAATTAGAAAGTGCTGGGGGAAAAGGAGACAGTTATAGAAAGGAGGTAAGGGACAGCCAAACAGGGGAGCTGAGGGAAGCACTGGAGACAACTGGAAAGGCATCACTAGTACCACCACAAGAAGGGAGCAGAGGGCAGGGCAGGGTATTGGGGACAGGACAGAAGAACTAAGGAGGGAAGGGGCGAGCGGAGGCGAATTTTGGAGAGAGGGGGAAAGCTCGGTCCTGCCCCGGTCCTGCCCCTCGTATTTACCTGGTGTCTCGGGCGGCCGACGATGGACGGGAAAACGGCCCTGGGGGCATCGTCTCCGGCAAAGCCCGCCTTGACCAGCCCCGAGCCGTTGTCGCACACCAGTGCGGTGGTCTCCTCGTCGTCACACATCTTCGGAGGGAGGCACGGACCTGAAACACAGCGCGGCGGCGCGTCCAGAGCCCCGCGGACAGCGCGGAGCTGCCGCCGGTCCCCGCCGAGCCCCCCCGGGCGGCCCCTCCGCGCCCTCCCGCCGCCATCCCCGAGGGCACGGGCGGCGGCGGCGGCACACCGACAGCTGTCGGCGGGAGCGGGAAATTCGACTCGTCCCGGGAGGATGCTCGATGGCTCAGCCACGCTCGTGGGCAGGGCTTTAAATAGGATCCGTCAGCCGCTTTCTTCTCCGCGCTTCAAAAGGCGCCCCGGCTTGCAGGACGCTCATTAAGGGCATCATTAGCCGTACCCTCAGGCCGCCGGTTGAAACGGGAGGGAAGGCGTTTGAAACCGGAGAGACCGGCCCTGCCCGGAGCACTTCACCGGCGGCGGGGCGTCGCGCCCCGTCGGGCCGGGGCGGCTGGCGCTGCGCGGGGGGGGCGGCCGCGGGCGGGGGCGGTGTTCCCGGCGGGAATAACGCCAAGCCGGGAGGTGCGCAGGCAGAGCGGCGGCTGTACCGTCCCGTCCCGTCCCATCCCATCCCATCCCATCCCGTCCCGTCCCATCTCTCCCTGCCCGCCCCGAGCCGGGGCTGCGGGCGCCGCCGCGCAACTCACCAGAGCAGCACCGGCGGCGGTGGGGGGTGTGCGGAGGAGAGCCTGGGTGCCGGCTCGGCGGAGACGCCCCAATTTATACCCCCCCGAGGGGCAGCGCCGGCCGGGGCCGCCGCGGGCCGGGGCCAGCCACCTTCTCCTTATTTGGTCGGCTCCGCGCCATTGAGCGGCCGCGCAGCCATGAATGGAGCCCCGGCCAGCCCCGCCGCGGCCCGGCCGCCCGGCCCATGTAAGGCAGGCGCGGGGCAGCGCGCCCCCGGCCCGCCGCATGGCCAAATAGGGAGCCCCGCGCAGCCCCTCGGGGGCCCAGGGCTTTCGGGTTGCGGGGTGGCACGGTGGTTTCCCGGGCCGCCCCCCGGGGGCTCGGCTCCGGCCGCCGACGGCACCCCCCACCCCACCCCACCCCCCCCCGGGGTGTGGACACCCGCCCGGTGCCGGCCCCGGTGGACCCTGAAACTGGAGATGCTCGGGCTGGGCGGAGGGTGCGGGGGAAGCTGCACCGGCGTTTTCTCGCCCGGCTTTTCATTTTTCCACTG
>RSEF01000005.1:34933823-34944121 GCA_003993805.1 Himantopus leucocephalus | reverse complement strand
ACAAAGATGATGAAAGGACTGGGAAGCCTGTCACATGAGGAAAGGATGAGAGAACTGGATTTGTTCAGCCTTGAAAAAGAAGGCTTAGGGAAGACCTTATCAGCACGTTCCAGTATTTAAAGGGTGGCTACAAAGAAGGTGGAGACTCCCTTTTTACAAGGAGTCACATGGAAAAGACTAGGGGTAATGGGTACAAGTTACTCCTGGGGAGATTCCGATTGGACACGAGAGGATTTTTTTTTCCACAGTGAGAACATATAATCTCCCCAGGGGAGTGGTGGATTCCCCATCATTGGACACTTTTAAGATTTGGCTGGACAGGGTGCTGGGCTATCTTGTCTAGACTGTGCTTTTGCCAAGAAAGATTGGACTAGATGATCCTTGAGGTGCCTTCCAACCTGGTATTCTATGATATGATACCTACTACCTTTCATCCCTTCCCTTAGAAGCATGACGCACAGAGCAACCAGAGTCTGAGAAAGCTAGTTAGCAAAAATCTGGCAGGCATGAGGTGAATGTGCAGCTGTAAGAACTGTTCAGCCACTTTTTCAAGATATTTCCTAATTTCTAGCCCAAACCAGTTAAATGTATTGAAAACTTCTGATAAATAGCTCAGAACTACACAATTTAATTTCACGTTATGAAACTGGCAAAGCTACACGCAAGCCAACTCAAGTTTTCATTGTTAAGAGACAACTGCAATCCCAAACCTACTGATCTCAATACTTGCTGGTTTTCTTTATTTTAATTACAGGAAAATTTTATAGATGACTGACACTATACCTGATTAGAGTGGGTAACTATAAGAGTTCGTTGTTCTGGGAAATTATGATAAAGATTGGATATTATCTGGACTGCTACATCAGTTTTTCCAGTACCAGGTGGACCCACTACCTAAAAACAAACAAAAAAAATTAAAACCAAACAAAAATCAACACACAATTTATCAGAATATTGCACAATACAGAAATTGTACAGTTGGGAAAAAAACAGAACAATCTCACGGGCATCATACATTAACAATAAAAAAATCTCCTGTTTCAGGTACAATTGCTTGCTGGCTTCTGTGAACTTCAAGAACACGTACATACACCATGAAAGACTTAGCCCAATGCTAATGCAGATTCCTGCCTAAAAGGAATACAGTAATCCAGCAATTACTTGCTGGCTTTTGTGAACTTCAAGAATAAAGCAAGACTAATTCAGACTAGTTAGGCAGATTCCTGGCTAAGAAGAATACGGTAATCCAGCATATGAGGTACTATTCTGTTTCAAAGCCCATGAAAACAGACCTTCTCAGAGAAAAAAGGCTGTTTAGCAGCCTCAGGACAGACTAGGGGAAGTGGCAAAAAAAGCATCAAAACACATAATTGAAAAAGAGTAAGGTGAGGCAGATACAAAGAACAGGAAAAAAAGAGTCCATTCTTTTTATTTACTCAAAAATCTACCACTGATGATATAGAAGTAATACTGGCAGTTAATGGTTTTATAGGCTCAATTATACCAAAAACATTCAAAAATTGACATCTGCGAATATTATAAAGCATTTCAAAGTAATTTGTTCAGCCTTATGAAGGACAGAATAGCAGGTTTCATATTTATCTACACATAAAATTACAAATTGCTAAGAAATCATGCTTGCTTTATTTAAGCAAGCATGAGCCATTGATCACTGGATTCAAAAGCCAGTAGGATTGTACTTCTTAAAAATATTAGACAGAAATACATAATGACAGAAAATAAAACATAGGACTGTATTATGTAACTTTTCTCAGTCTGCCTCCTCTCCCTGCAAAATAGCAGGTGAAGTAGTAAAAACAAAAATCAGAAATACATCCTCAAAAACAACAAGCTGACTTCGTCATTGTTTTTCCCTTTTGACCTCACAGACTCTCATTCTCTAACCTCTTAAAAATCAAGAAATGCAGGTTTAGTAGAAAAGTTCAAACTATAACACCACCATCTTCTCAAATATTTATGAAAGCTGATGGAGTACCAGGCACAGGAAATTATTTTTCTTCCTTAAAAGCCCTCCAAAAGTGAGGTAGATGGTAGTTTATAATGCATTATACACTTGCATTTGAAAGCCATTAATAGTTCAACAAATATTAAATGATACTAATAAACAACACGCAATGCTATTTAAAAAAAAAAAAAAAAAGAAAACAAACCCCAGGTGACTTAAGAGACCCCCTCTCTAGTATTTTGTGTGTTAATTATGTACTACAAAATGGTAATAAAGATTTTAATTTCTATTGACAATACTAATTATATAAAACAATACTCCTATACACTGGCATGGGTATTCTTAAACAAAGACTCTAATTATGTAAAACCCAGCAGTTCAAATCATTCAAAACCACCCCTTCCAACAGTGTTTAATAACCAAATTTAAATCATCTATCACTGTGGCATTTTCACAGCGTTCAAAAAGAGAGCTTTAATTTCTAAATAGACCTTAAAGTTGATATTCTATCAACAACCAAAAAGTTCTGTTGTGGTCTATTAGAAAACATACCATTTTCAAAAACACTGCCAAGAACTCAGGTAACTTTTATACACATCTATGACACTACTAATTTCAGTACACTTAATCAGGCAGGGACAAAAGGCAAACAATTCCACTGAAGTTTATTTTTTCGTTTGTCTTGCTTCTTTTATGTGCTAGCTACAGAGTGTATCGGGAGTGGTAAAACATAAGGAGGAAAGGGAGAAGAAAGAATATGGTTCTAATGAACACCAATACAAAAACGTAAAAGTTAGCATTATTGTATTGCCTATACAGACCAAGAAGAAATTAAGATTATCAGAGAAAAGTCATTCAAATATTCCACTGAGTCACTACCAGGATAGACTGTACTTCATTGGGAGACAGATACTTCTGGTCAAAGTCTAATTGAGAGTGGTAAACCTTAAAGACCTTTGCAGAAATTCACTGATCAAAAATTATTTTTATAACAAATCTACAGCTTTGGCTTGGTTTGTCAATTCTTAGTTCTAGAAGTCAGCAGGATATAAAGGACTGCACATTACATTTCACAAGACAGAAGAAAAAAGCTCCCTGAAGACAATTCCGTGACTTTCATTTCCTTTAATGGAGTTAGATCAAACTGAAAATGATGCAAGTAATTTAAAACAGCCAAAAATAACAGACATGGCAAAAGCTTAACAGTCTAAAACTAGCAATCCAACAACTGAAAAAGTAAATTCAGTTGCTGTCGAAAGTCTTCAGCCACTGAAACACAGGATACAGTTATACAGAGATCAAATGTGTTTCTGTATGATTTCGTGAAGACAGGAGGATGTTGAACCTTTGTATGTTAATTTCTCCTATTTTTAAACTATTAGTAGAAGTGACCTCAGCAAGGCTACAGAAATACACCTAAAGCCACAAGAGTATAAAATCCTCAAAAAAATTCTTACCATAGTTAGCCCGGGCTGCATTCCTGCACGTATAGCTTCAATCTGAGTATGGGTAAATTGAATAGTATTGCTGTGACAAAGCAAAACAAGATCAGAGAATTTGCCAACAGTTTTGATAAAAGCAATTGTTTTAACAAGTTTGATTTAAATTCATTGGCTACCAGTTTCTCTAGAACTACATGCTTGCAAACTTTATATAAATTAAACTATCATTACAACTATCTTCTTTATAGACATGACAATCTTGCAAGGCAGTGAGTCATGCTGTCCACGTGACAACAAAATCATCCCATCAAAAAGATTGACTGTCTTTAGTTATTATTTGCTGAGAATGTTGTAAAATTATTTAGGCATGATTCTTCTAATATTCGAAGTCCTGACACAATACTAAAAGACAGTATTTCTCATTGTTCTTCAAGGGAATTTTTTAACAGAGAGGGGATAATAGAATAGTCTGACTTAAATATAAAACGAAACAGTCTCATATTCAAATCTTCTTTCGGTAATGAAGTCAAAATGACATTTCATTTATAATCCACAATATTATTTCTAAGTATTTCTGAAAATGAACTGCTATGCATGTTACCATTTTTAAATAAGTTCTCATCTGTTTTTTACCGTTTTGGTTGATTATAAGGATATGGTCCCCTGTTTGGAATGACATGAGGCTCTACAATCAGTGTTTTAGCTTCTTCAGGTTTTTCTTCATTCCCATCCGCTTCTTTTCTTTTCTTTCCTTTACCGCCCTTTATTGGGAAAGTTATCCTGTAACACATAATTTAAGACTACACTTCAACACGTTCACTATGACTCCTGACTGTCTTAGAAGTTCATACAGGAAGATTTTTTGTCACCATTAAGACAAACTTTCACACAATAGGGAAAGAAGTGTTGCAGACAACAAAGTATTAATGAGGAGAAGGAAAAGGAATGACAAATAAATTGATGAAGCTGCTTTTAAGAAAGCATATTTGACAAAAAGCTCTTCACATAGCTTGAAAAGCCAGGAGCAGTGCTGAGAGCCAGCTGGAAAAACACTGAAGGCAAAGAGTTCATAAATGAAAGTGGAAGGGACAGCAGTAAAGTTATAATAGAAAGCCAGCGGCACTGTCTGTTCAGCAGTAATAACTTGATTTTATAGCCCTTTGTATCATATGTTAGCAAACTTCTCTAATTCAGAAACGAATCACGGTGAAGGAATTCCAATAGCTATCCAATTATCTTGAGACACCAATGCAGATATCTTTAACAGCAATAATCTCTTTATACGTACTCTCTTTATACGACAAATGCAACAGTAGGAAGAGCAATAGCTCTTCATAAAGAGGAATATCTGTATTTTAATCTATGAACTGAAAATGAATACTAGTTCATCGAAGGAAATTGTGCATGGTATCTTGTCTTGATACCTTCAGACTCATTTTCTATCTTTATATAGTGTTAGTGCCTTCTCCACACATAGTCTACATGCAGTGTTTAAAAAAAAAAAAAGCATGGAAAAAAAAGCATTCTCCTCCCTGCCATGATAAGAGCTGACTGGTGTGGGGAGGAAAGCCATCTTTTCCCTCCCCAGTCAAATTTGTTCCTTAAAAAGGAAACATATTTCAATTCTCATTAACTTAAAAGGGAAGATATAGTTTCTTCAGTTCAGCCGAAGAAACTATTCTCCAATGCTATGCACTGTGAAATTCAGTTGCCAAAGGTCCACCAGGAGGGACAGAACTGCCAAGTATAAAAATGCTGGACAACAGCACCACTGAAACAAAACACATAATTCTCATTTAGTGGTCACAAAGGTAGGCATCCTATTTCAGAAACCATTTCTAAAATAAACTAAGCATTATGGGATTTCAGACTTAATTCTTTATTTTGAGTAAATGGTGTTTCCAAAAGCTCAAATTTTAACTGACATTGAAATTGCTGTTCTTAGGTTGCTTTAATGAGACGTGTAAGGAAACTATGTAATTAAAAATCTTTCAGCTGAACTTGAGGAAGCTAGATACCATAATGCAAAAGTGACTACGTGTCTTGATTCTGTATCATACTGTTGCTTTTCCCATATATTCAGTAGGCTGATCTACAAGCAATGCACTGATGCAATTTTGTATAGAAGAGAGCAGAAGCTGATCCTGAGCCAAATTGTAGTATAGTTAACTGTTATATCTGTGATATCTAAATCTTACTACTAACATATTAACACCTTTTCTTAAAAGAAAGAGCGCCTCTCTTCCACCACTGAACTCAAGTCCACCTGACAACGTTGGCACTTCAGCAAGAACACCAGACCAGGAGTACTTGAAATTTTGAGATCACCTGAAGGGGGGTATTTGTAGAACTGGATTGTCAACAGTCACTTTAATATTGTATCCAGGAAAGCTAGCTTTTAAGTGATCAATGGACAGGAAAGTGTCATTAAAATCCAGAGTTGCAATCTGATTTGGCATTTTCGAATAGTGTGCACTACTTGGGTCTCCATATCCAAGAATGATGTCATGCAGCCAGTCAGGAACCACACAATCTGTGTTCATCAAATTCCTAATTGTCTCCAGAACGGCCTGTAAATTAGAAAAATAGAAAAAATACGATTGGAGAGATTGACTTTTTACCAGAAAACATGACATAGTGAAGACTAAACAAGTCTATTTTAAGATGCTAGCATATAACAGTCTTTAACTGACAGGTGTTTGGTTAGATTGAGTCAATATATATACAGTGTACATATTCAACAAAACAGCAGTGTCAAACCCTGTAATCTGTAAACTATCCTGTTAATAAAGTGCTAGTAAAGAGGACCATAATCATCAGTAAAGTTTTCATTCCAGAATACTCAGAGGAGAAAAAAAGGTATAGTTCAAAATAACCTATAAACAAAATAAAGTGTCTGCTATGGCCCTAGCTTATTGTCCTGGTTGTACAATGGGTGAACAATTCACATTTTGTCAATAGCTACACGTATTTCTGCTTCAGGATCTTCTCCAGGACTTTCATAAGGTCATGCTGTTCATACCATAAATGCATTAAAACTTCCACGTGGTCACAGTCCTGGCACACATTGGGTTTCTATCTATCTTGGAGTACACCTTCCTTGCTTCTCAACCCTTTCTTTCCCCACTTAAATTCACCAATCCAACAAGACAACCGATGACTCCACAGAGTCCAACATGTTTCCACATACATACTTTTCTAAAAAAGTTCACTTTTGCGGATACTGATTGAGCTATCAACTTCTGGAAGCAGCACATAGTAAGCCTTATGTCAGGCTTTTTGAAGACTACAGACACAGAGCATTTTAAAACAATTACCCTTTACTTTGAACAGCACAAAAATCATATTTAGTGCAATGCACAACTGTGTGGCAAATGAATGCCTCAGGCACCCTAAACCCTAGATCCAGTTCTTACTAGAAATCTAATAAATTCAAGAACACTCTCATGCAGCTTAAGGTTTCTCCTTCACACCTATAAATTTCATCCCTGCAGCCAGCTAAAGTTTCCCTCCAAAAGCTTGCTCTTCACCCCCAAATTAATTTCTCTACTCATCTGTGGTTTTGTCAGTATTTTCTCTCCTTTCCCCCTCCCATGAAAACTCCAGACCCATCATGCTCCAGACTCTGGACGTGCACAGAGGATGTGCATTTTAACTAAGAGGTAGCTGAACTTTAGCCTTCCTATTGAAGGACTACTTTAGTGGCAAGTCTTCAACAAACACCTTACTTGGAAGTATTACGACATCACGCATCTGCTCTTAAGCAGAAGAAACACAGGATACAAAACCTGTGCTGATTTCCAGATCCTTCAGCTTACTAGGCCATCAAACATGGACACAAACGGCTGGCAAACATCGTGCATGAGCAGCCACACCAGGATATAATACAGACCATCCAAATGCCGACCTTGTAAAGAATAGTCAGCCACAACAAAGTGTGGAATTTAATCCGATAGACTAAATTTACATATCCAGCTCCAAAGGGTAGGATTCTCTGCCCTTTTCCTGTTTGTGTTGTATCATTCAGGGAATCAAAGTAATGCGGTCATAATTCCTGTTTAAACAGTCAACCTCTAAAAAGATTCTGATTCTTGCCCTCTACTCAGCATGGGTGAGACCGTAACTGGAGTGCTGTGTCCAATGCTGGGCTCCCCAGGACAAGAGACACAGACATACTGGAATGAGCCCAGCAAAGGGCCACTAAGGTGATTAAGGAATTGGAGAATCTGTCAGATGAGAAGCCGAGAGAGCTGGGATTGTTTAGCCTCCAGAACAGAAGACACAAGGGGTGCTGGGACATTTTATCATTTTGTATAAAAAAAACAAAATGGAAGGAAGTAACGACAATGGAATCAGGCTCCTCTCAGCAGTGTTCTGTGAAAGGACAAGAGGCAATGGACACAAATTGAGATACAGGATATTCCACTTAAATACATGAAATTCCACTTAAATACATGGAAAAGTTTATACTGTATGGGTAACTGAACACTGGAACAGGTTGTCTAGACAGGTTACGCAGTTTCCATCACTGGAGATACCCCAATTCCAACTGTACAAAGTCACAAGATCTTGAGCAAATTGCTCTAGGTAACTCTGCTTTACGCAGGGCTTAGACGAGATCACCTCCAGAGGTCCCTCCAACCTCAACCATTCTGTGAATCTGTGATTCTGTTCCTTCCAATCTCAACCATGCCGTGGATTCTGTGACAGCTCTGTAAAGTTATTAACTCAAAGGCAACTTAGCACTAAAAAATTTAAGACTGCTGTTAAGTTATATGCTCCATCCTTTCCTTATCTAAACAGGTTGCTTGATTGTCTACCAGCAGGATGGCTCCTACTATTTCAAATTTAATTCTCATACCAAGGAAAAATGTCATAGCAGGTCTGTCCTTGTACAGGAACCTCTGGCTAGTCAAATTCCTAGCTGTTGGAAGAAGTGAACCTGCATGGGATAATACAGCTGGCATCAAATATCACTATGACACATAGTATATTCTCAGCTCAGCCCCATATTATAATAAAGCGGATGGCTCAAAGAATCTTACCTGATGCCTACAAACCACTCCAGAAACCTCCTCTCCCTTTGGCTCTCCAAGGTATGTAGTGTATTTCTTCTTGCTCTTGGTCTTATGAACATTTTAGTATGTGACCTGCAGGACCAGAGAGGTCCTACACTTAACTTCTGAAGCCTGAAGGTCCTGCAATTACTTCAGAGACCCAAGATACACTGATGGACGAGTCCCATATTAATTAAGAATATTTAAAATTTTTTGCAAATATAAAACAAGTATTTCTGGCTTAAATGCATATTAAGCATAGCATAATATATTTGTGCTAAGAAAAGCAAACTGGAAAACGTGGCTTCTTCAGGTAGTATTTCTAAATCTAGATGACCTATTTCTCAGAAGAAAGTTTAAGAAATATGTCCCTAACAGCTAATGTGCTGGTTTTACATCACAAAAGCTTGGTTTCAGCTTTTCAAAAGTAACTTCTATACATGTAAAAAACAGTAACAGTAGTTCGTGTAAGAACTAACACTGCTGCCCAATTGTAGTGACATAGTGGTGTCACCTCCACCAAACACATTGTATTTGCACTTCCAAAGCACTGCTGTCTCATCTGCTTAATTTACTAAGACTGCACAAGTGTTCTCTTGTCTTCTTCTCCTACAAGTTCAGCTTAAAACTTCAAGCCGCCTTCTATCTGTTCAATACACTATCAACACTAATCACAGTGATACCTTGTTTTCTTTTAAGCTGAAGTTAGAAAGGTTTGCAGATGACATGGAATGCTTGCACGCAAACTGGTAGTGACGTGATAAATCTGGAAATATCTTAGTTTGTCTCGACAAATGAATGTACGAGACTTAAGTAAAAACCAGTATAGAATGGTTTGCATTGTAATTTGCCTGTAAATTAGCTGCACATATACAGTACAAATTTGAAAGCTACACTCACATCTAACAGCAATTCTGAGGGAACTTAAGTATTCACTGCAGCGCTTTCCTTCTGACTACATAAAAGTGCATATATATGCGAATAAAAAAAAAATGTCTATAGTGTCGGCACACAAATAGGCTTTGGCAGAGAGCACTTGTGCTTATAATGTAAAATCAACCTGCCACAGACACACAACATTAACAATCAGTTCTGTTTGGTTTTGTTGTTTTTTTTTTTTTTTAATGTAAAGTTATAAAGGACTCTCTATGAAGTACTTCCAGTATTCCAGTATACCAATCCACAGCTGGATGGCACCAGAATGCTCTAGGTAGACTGCAATCTACTGTTTCACACCAGAGGCATCCTTCCAGATACAGAAAAAGTCAAAGTCTTCCTGCCTCCCTCATTATCCATCTGCACAGAACTTCCTGCAGAATCCTTTAAAATGAAAATCACTTCCATTATGAAAAGCATGATTTTAAGGCACCAAAAGAAAGCCAGTTTTTCATTCATGTTGCGTTTTCATTATGGAAAACTCAAGGAACATTAAAGATTCAAAGATCTAAATGATCTAACAGCAAAGAAACTGAGTATGCATACAAGAAATACTTTCAGGTATACAAAATTATGCAACCTTACAGCAAAAAATCCCAACAGTATCTTCTGCTGCATTAGGAAGTTGCCAGCAGGTCAAGGGAGGTACTCCTTCCTCTCTGGTCAGCACTGTTGAGGCTGAATCATGGAATCATAGAATGGTTTGGGTTGGAAGGGACCTTAAAAGGTCACCTAGTCCAACCTCTCTGCCATAAGAAGGGACACCTTCAACTACATCATGTTGCTCAGAGCCCTGTCCAACCTGACCTTGAAAGTTTCCAAGGATGGAGCATCAACCACCTCTCTAAGCAACATGTTCCAGTGTTTCACCACCCTCATCATAAAAAATTTCTTCCT
>RSEF01000005.1:34907590-34933723 GCA_003993805.1 Himantopus leucocephalus | reverse complement strand
CCCTCGACCTGCTGGCCATGCTTCTTTTGATGCAGCCCTGGATACAGTTGACTTCCTGGGCTGTGAGCACACATTGCAGGCTCATGTCCAGCTTTTCACCAGTACCACCAAGTCCTTCTCCTCAGGGCTGCTCTCAATCCCTTCATCCCCCAGCCTGTATTGGTACTGGGTGTTGCCCTGACCCAGGTGAAGGACCTTGAACCTGGCCTTGTTGAACTTCACAAGGTTCCCATGGGCCCACTTCTTAAGCTTCTCCAGGTCCCTCTGAACAGCATCCCATCCCTCAATCCAGAGCACTGTGTTCAGTTCTGGGCTCCTCAGTTAAAAAAGAGACATGGAGTTACTGGAGCGAGTCCAGTGCAGGGTCACAAAGATGATTAATGGACTGGAGCATCTTTCACATGAAGACAGGCCAAGAGGGCTGTTCAGCCTGGAAAAGAGATGGCTCAAGGGATATCGTATCAATGTGATAAATACCTCATATGAGGAACTGAAAATGAGAGACCCAGACTCATCTCAGTAGTGTCCAGTTACAGGAGACAATGGGCACTGTCCTGGTTTCAGGTAAAACAGGACCAATTTTGTTCAGTAATTAAAATCACAAATTAAAACACATTAAATTCCATCTGAACACAAGAAAACACTTTTTTTTACCGCAAGGATAATTCAGCACTAGAAGAGGTTGCCCATAGACGTTTCGGATTCTTAATTCTTGGAGATATTCAAAGCCAAACTAGACGTGGTCCTGGACAGCCTGCTGCAGGTGACCCTGCTTGAGCAGGGGGCTCGGACTAGATAATCTCCAGAGTTGCCTTGTAACCTAAATGATCCAATGATTCTGTAATTATGCCACCTGATCAAAACAGTTTACTATGGGCAACACAGACCACTTGGACAAAGTTTAATTTATGTCAATTCACAGTTCTAGAAACTCAAATAATCATTTCAACTTTACTGGAAAACTTTCCTCTTCTTGCTTTAACAGAAAGTAAGTTATCAATAAGCTTCCTGAAAAATAACATTTGCTGAATTTATACGCAAAACTGAACTAAAATTGTGTGCGTAATTTTAATCTTACTTACAGGCAATATACAGTATCATAATGCATTAGCAACAGGTTTACTTTGAACTCTGACCAAATTCCTTGAAGGCTCTCTTGACAATGAATAACCAAGAAAGTAAAATGCCAAAGAATAACGCACTGCAACTGTCTGAAAACTGTTAGGGCAGGAAAAGAAGCACCATTCAATCGACAAAGCTCCAGTTAGCATACAATCTCTATAAGGACTAGCAAATATATCCAGTGCTAAAAATCTTGTCTAACACCCTCCAAAGCCCAATAAGAAAATGATTCAGTGATGCTCCCAAAAGCTAGCATGTTTCTCTGATTTTCACCCTTTGACTGGTTACTACTCCTCTTCCTATAGTCCACTATTACACCAGGTAACAAAAACATTTCAAATACTCCCTTGACCCAGAAAAGGCCAAATACAACTGATCTGTAGGCTACACGTTATAAGACTGAAATTATAAACTACTGTTATGTTATATACTTGTGTGAAGTAGGAGTGTTCTCATTTTCAGTTACTTCAACACTTAGCTGCAGGGGGAAGTTCTCACCAGGCGATGTGCTCTAACTTCCTGAAGTGATCCAACATCACCTAAAAAGCCTAACTACACGCATTTAAAATGAACACGTCTCACTACTGCTGGCATATTCAGACAAACTCTTATCCTAAGAGTAAATGAGCAGTACCTTACCTTGAAATTGTTTTCTTTTGGTTTTCTTCTCATGATTATATTAAATGTCTCATAAACATCTTCTGCTCCATTTTGGATAGTATTGGTCATGTCTTGTTGATACTGGTTTGGGTCCAGAAACACTCTGTATGTTCTGCAGTCCCCTTTAAGTCTTGGTTTGGGTTCAGGTCCTGACCATAATGAAATGGTAAGATTAGAATTTGAAGTAGTGCTACAAGCAGATTATCATTCAAATAAGTGATAATCACTCCTGAAATTAAATTTCGACAAATTCATATGATGAAACTAATTTCTGCATGGCATTACAAACATTCTTATTACATGTTTTCATCCCACTCTAATAGAGTAAAATCAAAACGTACTGGATTTATTTAATTAATCTAATTAAATCAGATTTTACCAGAGGAAGCTAGTTAACCTTCCTCTGGCTGCTTATGGAATGGGTTTGTTTTTTCAAGTAGGTAATGAATTCAGTGAGCTTTGCTTAAAAGAGAAGCAAGTTGATGATTAGGCTGTTAACAAAAAAAAAAGGGGGGGAATAAATCTTTCAAACAAGTTTTTGGTATACCATACCTTCTTCAATAACACGTCCTTTCTCATCCAACATGCCCTGGATTTCACAGCCTCTAACATATACCAGACCAGTTTGCTCAACAAAAGGTCGGCGTCGGTCAAACTTGGTGCCATAAGGTTGCGTGGGACGTACCGTAATCAAAAAGCAGACATCATGTTTACGCAGACCTGATTCCAAAAAGGAACATTAAGTGATTTGATTGAATGCCATTTCCTTTTTCCGTTCTTTAATACATATACACAATAGAATACGAGACTTTCTTTTAAATAAAACCCCACCTGTTTACAGAGAATAATGTGTTCTGTTTCAAAATATACCTTTAACTTACAGGATACAGAAACATAGGATATTGTCATCTTTTCCACTGTTGCTGCACAGTAAGATCTGCTAGAACTTCAGATATAAGAAGGAGAAATTGACTGCTTTTTTCATGACTACAAACTTATTTATGTGAAGATTATTCTTCTCCCAATAATCTTACTTAGGTTACACAACCTAGATATTTTCAGTCTTATCTCGAAAGCAGCATGCCATTTTTCTCTTATTCTCATTGCTTTCTTCTGGCTAACCTCCAATTATTTTTCTTTAAACAATTTAAGTGCAGTGCTTAGAACTGGGAACAAAATCCTAAACAAAGTTACTTAAGTTATCTACTGAACAGGGTAAGAGGTCACTTAACCAAGTTACTTGTTTTCCATGCTACATTCCAGTTTATAAATCCCAATATAACTTAGTTGAGTGTTTTCCTTTTTCCCTCAGAAGTAACATATTGTTGTAGAGTCACATTTGGTTTTGAGTGATGATGACCTCGGACTCTTTTCATTCTGCAGAGCTACTGCCTAACAAGTTATTCCCCTAGCATGCATTTGTGCAGTGACTTTTCTTGCTTTAGTATTTTAATATTCATCCCTGCTGAACTACACACTACTTTTAAAATGCAATTTATCCAATTCACTAATGTAATTTTGAACACTAATCCTGTATTTTTTTTCTACAGATTCTCACAGATCTAAGACACCTTCAAAATTTATAGTAAACACATGCTGTATTTTTCACACGAGACAAATAATTTCTCATTACTCACTGGCTATTAGCCAACCCAAAGCAGTTTTATCAAGACCCTGTTATGTCGGGCAATGATTCATCAATTCCTCACCTCAGTTTTGATTAAGTTAAAGCATTACTGCTTCCAAAATCACATCGGCTGTCCTAGTATTTAAAAAGCTAGGTGCACCACTATACAGCTTCACATAGTGAAGTGTGCAGTCATCCTCCCAGCTTTTCTACTTTAATAGAAATCTACATTCCCAAACTTGTATCTGCTTATTTATCACACGCTCCAGCTTTAGCATTTGTGCTATGTGACCTGTAATCACACTATGCAGCTCCAGCACATTTAACAGGTTTCTCTAACAAAAAAGAAGGGAGTGACATTTACTGATAATCCAAGTACAAGTACGTACTTTATGTCACTTGCCAACACGGTCAACTAAAGTTCAATTTCCCAAGCAAAAGAAGTGTCGCCTGTGGATACTTATAAGAAACAGTATTTGGTACAGTCAGCACTTCCTAATAGTATTCAAATATACTGAAAACTAGTAAAATGCACTGGTTTGAATTAAATCAAAATCTGTCGTCTCCACTTGTATATGAGACATACCACATTCCCCACTACTTTTCCAGTATGACATTATTAGCAAACATAATAATTTAAAATGCTAAGTTACTTTTTCACATTCCCCGTAAAGGGCATAATTTTACAGTTACAAGCTGAATGACATCAATCTGAAATAGTAAACATTCTGTTCCCAATGTACATGCAAATTCTTTAACAATTTCGATCTTCATTTTAGGAAAGTACAAACTTCTTAAGAGTTGGAATCTGAGTAACTGACTTTTAAACAGCGTATTAAGATTGGCAAATCTGTATCTCGGATAAAAAAAACCCTTCTTACAAATAAGATTACATCAAAGTGTATTTTGATGAGCACCTATTTTGAGCACCTTATTTCAAAGAACGTTAAGTACCTTCCCATTCATCTTTGATGTTATCTCGGACATTCAAATTAATTGTAACATCTGCTCGTACTCGCATGGGCCAATTTTCACCAATATTGGGCTTTGCCACCTCCACCACTGTGAACGAGACAATGGGTTGTGCCATCCTAGCCCATCCACCAAAGACCACACCTCCATATTCCGATAACCTAAAAAAAAAACCAAACCCAAAAAACAATAAACCCCCCCCAACGCCAAAGTTTTGTTAGTCATTATCTGATAACAGATTCAGTTCTTTTCTTAAATTGTGAAACAATTTACCTCACAGTCAGCTCTAAGACAAAAGTAGAAGTCTTAATTTTACATGATACTGAAGTAGATTTACATAATCCTGCATTTAGAACTGAAGCATAACATGAACTGACTTATTCTTATATTTCAAGAAATAAAGGCGAGTTATGCTGGCATTATTAAAAAAAGACAAATAAACACTCACAGAGACAGAAGAAAAAAGGAAGAAAACAAAAAGCAACTACTGAATGTAAGCGATATCACACCAAATGACCCCTTGAAATCTACAGAGAATCACAATGTGGCAGATGGCAAATTCAAGAATACTCAGTAACACCTCTCATAAACCGTAAGAGTTGGTGGTAAAGTTTCCAGATTTTGTAATGTCAGCCAAGGCTTAGTACTTTCAGAAAACAAAATCATCTGTCTTAACACAACAAAGGTTGGCTGTCAGCATCCAACATACTATCTTAACACATCTACTGGGATATATATCAACACACCTTTACAAAATACTCCCGCAGGATGGCAACACTTTATGGAAGAAGTTAATATAGCATCTATGTAATAATTTAAAATACATTTGTTGCTATGTATTTATTATATACACAATATCAGTTACTCATTCTTGAATGCTCTTCGATTACAACTGAACTGATTGGTTTGCATCAGTTAATAAATATTACCATGGTTTCATCCTACTGACACTATCTTCGATGTCCTGTCTGATCTCGTAGGTAGACTCTAAGCGGAAAAGATTGAAGTTCCTCAGCAGGTAGTCGTGAAGAGTGAGAAACTGTAGATTCAATTTGGGAAGTGCAAGACAGCCTAAGGGGGTAAGGGTGGGAGGGAAGAGGTATTTGATGGATAAACAAAAAGATGATGAATTAATACATTGGTTCTATGAATTCATAAATACATACACACGTTATTCTATAACTGCCATCGTTGTTATCCTGGGAGATTCTAAGAACTACTCCTTTTATAAATATACACCACTAAATATAAGCAAACATGCACAAGATTAAAGGAATTTTCATCCTTCTGGCAGTAATATAGTGAACTATTTAAAGACTGAATCCTTCCCTGTATTCAGACTACAATAAAATTGATTTTATAAGAATCAAATGCAGGGCAAAATAACAGTACTTTGGGAATTCAACAATTATGACAGCATTAACATTAACTGATGATGAAAAAAGCTCATTAACCAATAAAAATCAAGCATTGTCCAACAATTCCCCCATTCCAATCCTTATGTTTTTTAGAAGCCATGAAAACCATTAATGTAGAAAAAAGTTTTAAGCCAAGAAATCAAATTTTAATACATAACTTTCCTCATAAGTTTCTGTTACTGTTACAGATATTTTTTTTAATGAGAATGAAAAACATAGGAAGATTAGATCTAACTAAACAATGAGTATTAAAAATCCTAGACGGGTCCTAAAGCTTACACAGCTTTAGGGCAGTCTTCAATGCAAATTTTCCATGATAAAGATTCCTATACATTACTCATTTAACATTACTGGACTAATATTCCAATTTGACACCTATGCTTAAGTCCTGTGAAAGCATCAGGCTTTTCTAACTTGCAATATTATACCAGTGAAAAGTTTCAAGGATATGTACTACATATTGGCTTTCACATGCATTGAGACACAATGGCAGTGAAGAAAGGCGACAGAACACAGTAATTTCTATTCTGGAAAGCCTCATGGTGATAAAATAGTTTAACACATTTCCCAACACCAAGTAACAAACCCTGTCCTGTAAAGCTAGCTATATGCACAAAGGGCAGGGCCTGAAGCAACACTTCTTTAAGCTGCATGCATTTATCAAACAGATATTCTTCTTCCCTCATTTTTAAAAATAAAATAGAAACAATATGCCTATCTTTCTTGGGCTAAATTACTTTTAAGTTTTATGCCGAAAGAATTTAGCTACTTTTAAAAACACACAAAAAAAGCCCCAACCCCAAGACCATGAAAACTAAACTGTCTTGTTTGAAATCAGGGCTGGAGAACACATGAAGATCAAAAAGAGAAAGTGTAAACTGAAACTAAGAGAAGCAAAATACAAAAATACTTGTAGCAGTCTGACAGCAACAGAAATGCTTCACAACAGTGCTATCAACCCATGGATAATAACAGCAAAAGAGCTCACCACAGGGGGAAATGTTTCCACTAGTAACCACTGTTACTTGTGAAAATCATATTCCACCATTAATAAAATTTCTTTAATGCATTATTAAAAAGTCACAAACCATCACAGAAACAGGTGTGATGAGCTGCTATTTCTCCTTCCTTGGCCCTTGCAATAATGCGTATATTGTGATTAATATATTTGGCTAATAAAACACAAAATACACACAGCGTACATGAACAAGTTTGAGTACTGCAAAGTCAGCCTTCCAATACAGTCTGAATGACAGTAAAGCTACCCTGACTTGCATTTAAAAACCTGAATATTCCAGAGCATTAAAGCAACCTATGTGTTGTTTACAGGGGAAAAAAAAATAAATCTTGGTTTATAAATTAATTTCCTAGAAATTTGGGGGGGTTTTTTTTGGTGAGTTTTTCTGCTTTTTGTTTGTTTTGAGGTTTTTTTGGTCTATTTTTTGTTGTGTTGTTTTGGGTTTTTTTTTTTTAAGGGTAAACCCCCATCAGGAGACCTATTATTCAGAAGAATCTGAACCAGCGTTTAACTACTTGCATCATACTAAACATAAGTACTTTATCTCTTCTTGGGCAGATTTCTAGATGGCATTTGTATTTGCTTGGACTAAGATCCTTTGATCCCTATATCTCTGCCTTACCTAAAGGGGTCAAATTTCAAAAAAGTCTTTCTTGTCATTAATACTTGTTCACAGACAATTTATCCCCAAAAAATAATTTATGCTAAGCAGCTGAACTTAAGGCTTGTACTTACACAAAAAACCTCTGAATCAAAACTACATGGAGGAGGGTACAGGATACTTACTGCTGAAACCGGAAACATACTTTATGCTAGTCTTTGAAGATATATATTGTTATTTGGAATTTCCACATTCCAAATTAAAATTTTCACATTCTTAATGAAAATTCTCATGATCCACATTAAAACAACAGTTTTTTAAAGCAGCTAGACAAAAATATACATGCTGTGTATTGCAAAGCTTAAAATTACATAATTTGTTGTTTGCAATACATGCAGTTTGCTTCCTTGATCATGAGCACATTGAGCAAGGACGCTAGGTTCTGAATGTAGTCACTGAAAGGTAGTCTATGCACCCTATGTGTACATTTCTACCTTGAAATAAAAGGGTAAGATAATTAGTGTTCATTTCCTCCCATCATCACCCTCTTTCTTCATTTTAAAAAGGCTTTTTTGAACAGACTGAAGAGACAAGCACAGGCAAAAGCTTTTCTGCTCCATGTTTACAACCTGTTTCACCTTACAGTAACTACCTGTGCCACAGCTGGTGGTATAGCACATGTTACCCAGATTAGAAGGAAGTGTTTGTGTAAACATAGGCCTTTGGCTTTTTCTTTAAATCAACTATGAATTTGCTAACAATTTCATCTCAGAGTTTCTGATGCATAACTCAAAAAAAGCCGACCTTAATCTAAGATGCTGGAATATGCCAAAGTGATGCATATATAAGTTCCAAAGACATCGTGAATGAACACAGACATCAGAACTGCTTTTTTTTTTTTTTCAGCATTTACTGAACTATTAATCATACCTTCTCCAGAATAATATTCAGTTGGTACAATATTTTCATCCCAAATAATCTTCTCCGTGGGATAAAGAGGCATCTGGTTGAGTTGCTGAATTTGAGATATTCGTCGCTCATGACGAGAAACCTAAAGAAAGGATGCATTTTAAACTTCCATAAGTCAAAAAGGGACAATAAAGCTATTTTTGAGACATACATATTAACCCATAAGACTGCTGCTGGTCACTTGCCATTTTCTCTCTTTTAGTAAGTTTTGTGGTTGTGGTTTTTTTAATTAAATGTAAATAAATGCACTGAGTAACATCAAAAGACAAACAAACACATAGTCCAACCATCGGTCATAGTACTAGAGTCAAACAATCATTTGGCTACTCAGCAGACCAAAAATGGCATGACAGAACTGAAAATATTCAGTCAAGGCTTAGTAAAGAATCAACTTCAAATGAAATTTATTTTGCTTTCTATTAAACATATGGTCAACAGCTAATTAACACTGCTCATTAAGCAACAGCTAGTCTTAATTCTCTCTTTGGCAGAAAAAAAATAATCCATTCAATATTACAATATGTCACCTGAACAAATATCTCTCCATGGCATCCGTAAGTATCATATTACTAGCATCTAAACCTTAGGAAATTACGTGAACAATTTTTTGTTATACACTGAATATAAAAAAATATTACTTGTCTCAAACGGTACTTCAAATGGGCTCAAGGAGCCAAATAGGTACTGAATATCTAGGTCTACTTTAATGGATTTTTTGTTTTTAAAGGGGACAAACAGGTTACTACACAAAAAGCAACAACTTTTCCAGAAGAACTCAAAACTGTTGCTTAGACTCTGCTTATTTACCTTGACAATTACACCAAACACACACATACTAGTTTCTCAGGAAAACAACATTTATAAATAAACATTTTCAAATATGTAACTTACATGGTTTTAAACCCCATCTTACTATGCGGTTTACTGCTATAACACTACTGTGGTTCACAAGGTGGTTCAGCAAAGGGTCCTAAATGGCTCCTTTCCTTCAGTGTAGTTGCTAGATTTAGCTATATCTTGAGCTTGCAATGAAAAAATACAAGCACTATGAATTATGTTTTTACCAGCAACTCCAGCAGAAACTCCTTGTCATAGCTCGAGTCTTCCCCGTCAGGAAGGGGCGGCAGCAAGCAGAGGTATGATGCCACCTGGTGGAGAACGTTTGAGCTGCACAGCAGAAGGGAAAAAAAACTTGTGAAACTAACACTGAAACATGAGAGAAAGCACTTACAGTAACTTTTTTTCTTCCTTTTTGAAAAAAATTTCCATCTACGAATTTTATCAGACACCAGCAATTACAGATCAGTACTTTAAGTGAAGTTTGAGATATTTAAAATATTTATTTTTGGAATTATTACAAAGTGCTCTAGAGCACCTCCGTGCGTGAAGTATGCTCAGCCACAAGCATAAGCTTAACCACTCATCCGCAATAAACACAGCAAGGTGCGAATATGTATTGTTTCAAGACATGTACCTGAAAACAGAACCAAACAACAGAGCACACATCGCCTTTGTCAAAATACAGACTGTTACCCTTTTAACCACAGCATTTACAATACAATACAGTTAACACAGTGTATACTTCTATGATTTCTGTTGTAGTTTTTCTACAGAACAGATTAAAAAATGCTAAAATAAAAAAGTTAGAGCTTAACTACTCTGTTAATTACTGCTACAATTACTATTGGTATTTTACTATTACTTTAGTAAATCGCAATGTTACTAAATAGTAAACAGTAATATTACTAAAATAGTAATAGGAAAACAGCAGCTAGCTATTTTCCAGAAAATTAGTGCTTTCTCACATTCATTAGAATAAAAGAAAATACAGGTATTTCTTATACTGAAATTCTAGTATTTCACTAGGAATGGATGCAAACTCTCCCTATTTCAGCAGATGTAAAGGCACCATGACAAGTCAGAAAGACCTCAGAAGTCACATGAGAAGGCACATGAGAAGTCAGAAAGAAATATGGCTAGAAATCTGTTAAATTAAGACATACTGAGAACAAAGAATTTCAATTTCATGTTAAATTTCATTTTGGTAACTTACCTAAGGGGTCCAAATAACTTCACCAGTGAATCACGAGTATCTACTGCAGCTACATTTGAGAGTGCAAAGTCATATAACTCCGGGAAATGTGCAAATGCTGCTCTCTACAAAAAGACCCACGCCCAAAAACTGAATGTAAGCATATTAATGAAACAATTTAATAACAATCTAAATATTTACCATAGCTTCCTCTGATTCATAACACACAGCACCCTGTGGACACTACCAGGATACAAACAAAAACCAGGTGAAATCTCCATTTTTCTTAGTTAGCACCACCTATTTGTTACTCCTCTGCTTCTGACACAGTATCTTTTTATACACGCTCCTATCAGCATTTGTTCTGTCATTAAAAGAAAACATAACAGGGCAGACATGTAGCCTTGCAGACAACTAAGAAAAACAAGGAACATGTTTAATTTAACCATGATTCCCTGATTATTTTTTTTTGTTAAAACTGATGGTGAAAATATCTGAAAAGCGTAAGCATTTTTATATGCCTACAAGTAAAGTGAATTTTTATTTTGTCTCTTAGGTACAAGGGACCACTATTGCTACCATATGGGCGCACTGATCTTGAAGAAACGGTGCCACCTACTGCATAATCATAAGTTCCTACAGCACTTAATTTTACCTTCTGAATAGATTTAATGGGAGCAGTTCATCTCAACAATATCAAATCAAAAGTGGTGGTGTTGTGCTACAGTGTATTATTTAGTCATAGTCACATACATAACACTGAAGCATTAGTGTCTTCGGTATAATATAGAAAGTCAAGTTAAAACTATTCCTGTAACTCAATAGGAAAAATAAGGGGTTTGTTTTAGGAAATAACTTAATGCCTATTCCAGGTGCAAATGAGACGAAAACAAACCCAAATCTTTTCCCTCCCATAAGCACTTTGCCATCTGCCTACCTGTAAAGAAGTAATTCTGTCATAGTGAATTGTTGTCATCTCATTCTCTGTCAAAGCATTTCCAGTCTGATCGTTGATTTCAAAGCCAGTGTAGAATTTAAGCATATCTAAAAGCTGAGACATCATCCATAGAAATTAGTGGATTAACAATATGAGACACCCTACCACAAACAAAAACACAATTTAAAAGGACAAATCTGGGCACCATGCACAAACAAGCGCTCCTCAACGTTCTTGAAGAAATGGAGTAAGGAGTGATACCTAAATTTTATACTTGGCTGATGCACAAAATAACTTTGTTTAGGTATCTCATCTACAAGCCATAGAAATTACAGCACAGCCCACAACCAATGCAGTTTCTTTCACCTACTAGGACTTGAAACTGAAACTAACTGCACTAGGGTGACTCAGCCAGAGGTTCACTGAGACACCGAACCCAACTTACGGCTTGCTCCTACCAAAAGGCAGAGGTCTTGCTCCCTCCTGCCCTCTCTGATGCCAGCTCTGGAATCCATCCTACCTCTCAACGAGATTATTTAACTTGGAAGAAGAAAATTATTCAGATGTGCTGCTGGCTTTGTGTTCCATCAATACTGACCCTCAGAGAAACTGAACAAATGCCAGAGATAGGGACAGCAAGCAGCAGGAAAAGCAGCTGAGATGCAGGAAAGGGGAGAGATCTTCAGATCCTGCCATACAAAAACAATATACTGTCCATGACTGAGTAAACTGAAGGACAGCAGCAAAAAACCAGCTGCCCTGTAGAACAGTCTGTGGTCAAAAGAAAGCACAGAAGAACGTACTGCTGACAACTTCTGCTATACGTGGGGTAAAGCATGCCAGAAGCTGCACTGTGTTCTAGGTTGTACTTTTAAGAACTGCTCAAAAACAGACCCAGAAATGTAAGAGCAGTCACACACACAGGTACAGGTAAGAAAGAACTACTGTCTGAAGGATTTAAGTAAACGTGTAGTTTGCATTCATCAGAAAAACCTGTCTTAACAAACAAATATAAAGCAAAACAATTGCAGTATTCAAAGCCACATCAGAATGAAAAAGTTATTTGCACCAACTTTGTATCTCACCTGGCAAAAGAGATGACCCTCCTTCTCTCTTTTAGCAAGACTGGACAGGTAACAGTGAACAACAAGATGGGAGTCATCCAACACCGTATTAAACCAGCGCCGTGTGGGAAGCAAAGCCTGTAGTAAACAACCTCACGTTAGTACAAGCAATTCTTAAAAACCTAAGAAATTCTGGTTTCTCATAATTTTCCATTTCAAGAAGGCCTATCAAGATAGATTGCTGCACAGTTATTTCCGTATGTAATACCCTAACAGAGGTTCTCATATTAAAGCAGCATTTATGTATGCCAAGACACTGGTTTTATGCAGATAGGCTGCTATGAACACAGCCTTTTATAGGACTAGGAGCACAGCACAAACCTGCTATTAGTGAGATTGCATCCTGCCAGTAATTAAAGTAAATTAAATGAAGTAATTGTTCTGCTACTAAGTGTCTACATAGTGACTGTGTGCTACAAAAGATATGTCAAAGTACTGCAACATTGTTTTAAATGTTTGTTTTCTATAATAGTTTGATTAGTTTTAAGCTTCTCTTTCTCAGGACTGCAGACAGTGTTTCTTCTAAATATGGTATGGTATCCTCTATTCTTTGTAAGATACTCAAATAAGATCTAAGAATTTTTCAAATCTTAATTAAAGAACTATAGAAGTTTTTTGTAAACAAAACAGATCATTTCTTCTCAATGTAAAAAGCTTAAGCTGCTATATGTAGCAATTGTTCAACAGCATACAGTAGTACACCTCAACAACTCAAGACAAAAATGCATTGTTCTAAATGGAATCTACAGACTAAATTTAGAAAGCCAAAAAGCACCAACATGGTGTTTAGAAGTAAGACAAAGAAAATAAAAGAATCTGTAGTAGAAAATGTTAATTGCCCTGCACAATAATTACGAAAAACAAACTCAGAAAACCATAAGAACTTTCCATGGAGTCATTCCTTTCAAATTATCAAATCACCAAATTTTGATGGCAGTCCATATACAAATATTCTGAAAAAGGCCTCAACATAGGTAAAAGAGCCCATTAACACAGTACATGCTACCGAGGCAAAAAGACTTGGATTTACAGCTAATTTCTCATTTGCTAGTTCCAGTCATTTAAACAGGCTTCATAAACTGTCTGAATTCTAACGTTCCTGTAATACCTAGCATGAACCAACATTAAATGTACTGCCTCTAAGCATTCTGGCTAACAACCAAACTTAAGTTTAATTTCAAATACGTATTTTCTCTTATAAGATTGTATTATATCTGCAGGACAACAAGATCTAATTTAAAGAATTCATTCTATTGCAACAAGCAGCACAGGCTACTTAAGTGATTTAGCAGAGGACAGTACGAGTTCAAGATGAAGACATTTTAAAATTCCCTGTGCTTACAGTTTCAGAAAACTCTGTCTTATTCCAGAACGTCTTCTAAATCTGAAGCTATTTTAAATAAATTGCTACTCATGTGACAAATTGCAAATTAATGTCTTTTAATTCTGGTACTGCGAAGCTTAAAATTGTCCCACTTTCTCAGTACCTACTGAAAAATTACACAAAACCAGCCTGGCTTCCTATTACCCTGTAGCAGACCTAGATCAGCAGAACTGTTACTTCTAAATAATGAATTCTAGTCAAATAGAAATAGTTCGCATTTCAGAATGACCAACACTTTCTGGGATTATACCCTACAACACAAAAGATACTTTAAGTGACCTATTAAGCACTGGGAAGACTAATTTTGCGTTCTTGCTAGCAGATTAAACTGTCACACATTTTTATCAACTGCCAGAATTACTGCCACTACTCTAATTAACAAAGTCTTCTTCACTGAGCAATTTAGGATCCTAGCTTTCTCTAACAGTTCATCTGGTTTATAAACGTTACTAGTTACTTTCCAATGTGGATGCACTGCTACAGCCTCCTATTTACAGATGGAAAACCACGATTAAGCAACCATATGCACAACCATGGCATAACCATCTGCTAATTGGAATAAGGCTGTAATAATGACTTTACACATTTAAAACCTGGAAAAGTACACCTGGAAACAGGTTGAAACAATTTAATAACTTACCTCAAGATCTAACATGAGCTCAATGAATCTTTCACAATAATGAACTTTGTCCATAGAAATAGGACCTAGATAGGAGAAAAAAAAAAATTTGCAATTGATCCACACCACAATGTATTTGTACTTGACCTATTCTTTAAAAATTTAATAAATGCTACTAATATAACAGTATTAAACAGATTAAAAAGTTAACTAGCACATTCTTTCCTTTTTCTGAAACAATCCTTTCTTTCATTGCAAACCAGAAAAATTTTGTATATAAGGAAGTAATGAAACCAGAGTTTCAGGAGTCATTTTATCCACTCTGAAAAAAACAACCAATGTGACATACAAAAATGCGCACTTCCACAAGATACCAATGGCCCACTAAACTTCTTAAGAACTTTTAACTCCAGGTACTCATTTTTACCCATTTAAAAGCTGCAATCAAGGTGTGTGCAAAAAGGCCTTGACAATATTCAAAGGTACCCAGCAGTGACTACTAAGGAGCCTTTAGAATCATGGCAAAACACAACGCTAAGTCTGGTTTAATGAATATCTATTTTCTAAAGCCTCCAAAGAACTGTTAATGTAAATCTTCCTAAAACAGGTCTTGCATAATTGGGAAAACAGAGGGAATACGTATTCTTTCTGAGGAAGCCACAATACACAGAATTTCCCCTTACAGCTGTTCCAAGAGTTTAAGAGCAAAAGCAGAACTCTTGGAAGTGATTTCACCCAAATTGTGCTGTACTTAGAGCATAATAAGCCTTTTTTTGTCAAAAGGCTAACACCTTCTTGTACACTTTTCCTTTCTAAATCAGGCAAGCATATAATTTTGCTTGTCACAATGACTTTTAAATCAAGAGCAGTCAAATCTTACACAATTTCACTTCACTTAGGCTTTTGTTCTTACTGTAAATCAACAGTACTGACAGAATAGAGCCTTATGATATGCATTTATACCGCCTGTTTAACAAGGCACCTAAGTACATATGAAATGCTTTAATGCTGTAAGAAGGCCGTAAGCACACAACAAAGAATATCAGTACACAGAAATATTTTTTTTATTAAGTCCACACTGAACAGAATGAGAAGAGGTTTAAAGTAGCTTTCTGCTATTTCATTTTTAAAGCATATACAGATTTGAATACTAATTTTAACATGAAATCCATGCAGACAGGCATGGATTTCACTAAAACCCCATCCAGATAAGGTCTCCAACCTCAGGTTGGTATCCTAAGGAGCAGTTGCTTCAGCAACAGAAAAAAATTTAAGACAGATTACCAGGTAACAAAGTAACATAAGAACCACAGTTACCTGAGACTGGTATTGATTTTAGCACAGAAATGAATTTCTGAATGAGCTGTGAAAGAAATCTTCTCTCCCGATATGCTCTAAAATCAGACATATGGCAAAAGCATTAATATTTCTTAAATGCAGACTAGAAGTATATCATACCTTTTACTAATACAAAGTTAGCGGCTTTAAAAATTTATATAATCATAGCAGGTTACTTTGAAACACACCTAAACTGTTTAGATGATAACTTTTCTCTCTGCACTCAGGCAGACATTAGCAGAGTCTAAGTTTTTAGGCACAGAACTGATTAACAACCCATGGTTCTACTGAGTCAAAGAGGAGAAGTATCTCACCACCTACACCTTACCACAACGCAACACAAAAGTATTGGAACATTTAATTTTCATGAGATACACACAAATTTATTCAAATACTTGCATCAGCTATTTGCCTTACAGCTGAACATTTGCTAAAGGTCATGAAAAAATACAAGTTTAGCTCTAAGATTTGGTATCACAAATTCACCTATCAAACAAAATATTAGAGTTCTATAATAGTATTTTGCATAAAGACTACTGGAAAACAAAATAATTTCCAGGAGACCACATATGATCAACCCATTATTTGCCATCTTCACAGTTTTTTTAACACACACACTTTTTTATTGAAACAATTTATTTTAGCTAAAACACAATGAATGCATTAAAGGCTTTGGATTTAACAGAAAAGATTTCTGCAACATACCGCATTCTTGCCTCCTCATCCATTTTCTCATCATTTTTCTTAATTAGATTCCAGAATTTTCTTAGTTTTGGTGTTTTTTTCAGCTCTTGCTCCAGCCGTTTCTGAAATGTTAAAATGTTATTCAGTCACCAAGAATCCTTGCTTTCACGAGAGATAAAAATACAATCCAGTCTTCTTATTAAAAAAGAAAAAATATATAACAAACTGAAAAACATCTGTCTCAGACTAATCTCAATAAGAATCACTGTAAAACAAGAATGTAATACTGCTAGAGAATCTAGCCATGGCTAGATGTCAGCTCCATTCCCCAGTCGCTATGATCACATGGCCTTGTCTACAAATATAGCTTGAATAAGCTACAAGCAAAGCTTAGTGTTATGAAAAAATAAATAATTAGTAAATAATTACAATTACATGGAAATGTGCAACAAACAATAAAGAGAATTTTACCAAGCACAAAAAAATATAATTCCATAGCAATGCAGGCAGCTTTAAATATTAGACTTCCATAACAGTATTCCGTAAGAATTCACTTTACAGGACTTGCATAATGCCTAGAAGATTAGTTTGCCAGTTTAAATGGTTATGCTTACAGGTTGTAGAGCCATCCACATTGGTAAGGAAATGAGCTGCTGCACCTGACTTCTGATCAAATCCACTTCCTGTTAGAAAGTTACAGACAGAAATATTTTTTTGAAATTCTTATGTTTTCTGATGTACCTGTCTTACAAAACACATCAATGTACACTACCATCTGACAAAAACATGTATGTTGTTATATTAGATTTCACAGTTTCCTAATGGGAACCTGCACAATGGCCTTACCCAGTAACACTTAAAACTGTTGGTGACTTTCGCATTTTAGGTTCTTTTCATGGACTCTGTCAGTTCTTAATGCTTCAGCAGGGGTCCCGTCCATCTAAGTATTTTTAGCACAGAAGCTGGTGAGAACTGATGTTTCTTCTTCAGTCACTTCTTGTACTTGAACGGAATTGTCTTACTGTGCTTTCTCTATTTGTTTTTACTCTATTCTTTCTCTCCTGAAGCCCTTCATTTATCAAGTTTCTCCCACTTCATCTACACTCTTCCCATTATCTGAAATAACTAATTTTATCTATAACTCATGTAACTTTAATTGTTGTTCCAGATGTTCTCTCTCTAACTCTGCCTGTGATCTGGATCCACAAAGTTTACTTTCTTTCCTAAACTACTGAAAAACTTCCATTAATATCTTAAATACGTCTTCATGGACAAATACTCTATTGTCAGCATTCTGGAACTTGGCACTTCAGTGCTCCTTACTTAAAACACAACTGTGACTATCCTGTTCTGCATTTCACAAAGAAGCGCAGCTTCAAATAGCAGTACGCTTTTACAAGCACTTTTCTACTGGCTTCCATATCATGTTATAAGAGAAACATGCTCTGCAAACAGGATTCCGTGCAGACACTACCAAACCCTCCTTTAAAGTGAAGATCCATTGTACCACAGCCACTACAGAAAAATACTACCTCAATAAACTATACGCATAAGGTTCACGATGATTAGTGGCTCCCATAATCACTCCTAATTCCAAAAATCAAATCATACTCCGTCTCAATTGTTTTGTCTGCAAGACACAATTTTGTTCTTTATTTGTGCAGATCCTGATTTTGACTGATACATCCTGTATATAAGAAAAAGCCCAGTAGCAAAAGAGGTAACAGAGTACTGTTTCATATAACAGATAATTGTAAATTATTCTCCACACTTGCTAATTAGGATTTATAACTGTGTGTTTACTATAGACTGAGAACACAACTTGGTCCAATGTTTTCTTAAAACTAACTCGAGAAGAGCAGATAGAAATATCATCTAAACCTGGTTCCAGAAGTGAAAAAATTACTGTCTTTCTCAATAGTTAATGGAAATAATTTTGTGCAATTTCCCAGCCAAACTAGAAAGAGTACAGCAGTAAGTAATCTGCTTTTAAGTGTAAAGCACCTTTTCAAATATAAATACATTTTTTTTAAGCACCATTTTAAATATGTCTGAATGTATGCTTTTAAATTGCAGTAAGTGCCAATCCTCCAATTTCAAGTCTCTTTCATGACCTTGTGTCAGAAAAAGCAAACATGGTAAGAGAGAAAAAGGAAGAGTCAGAAAGAGGGGTAAAAGCCCTCCGGTACCATCTTCTTCCTTAAATGGGAATTTTGCTTCATCTGTCTCGTAAGAAGAAATTGCTCAAACTAAACTCCTATTAACACAGAACAGCATAAACAGACTGGAAGTATTAGAGTTACTTCTAACATACCAAACTATTGAAGCAGTGATCAAGGAAAAGCAGCAAGACTGTCTGTTCGTGCAGAGAGTATTCACTGTCATTTTCAACCAGCGATGCTTCCAGTATGCATTTGAAAAAGAAGGGAAAGTGTTCCGGGTTTTTTTTGAATGTCTAGGAATAGAAGAGGAAGTTGATTTTGAGTCAGGTTGATACAAATCATTTTAATCTTCATTCACATAACACAGATTAAGTTCTCTAAACCCATTTAAATCTATAAAAGGATGGATTTTCTCTTTTTCATTTATTCTGACCAAACAGCACAAACAAAACAGAATAATTATATCCTCCTGAACAAGGATCCTCACATTACTGGAATGCTCTCTGTGGGACTACTGCTTTTTGTGTAGTCTAACACAGGTGATGTATAAGACAAACTGAACAAGAAGCACAAGTGGAGTGGATTGTGTTGTGGGCATGTTCAACCGGTGATTGCACAGAATTACTGTAAAATGACACAAGTTAGAAGAGAATCAGCAGATTTTGCCTACAACTGTGGCAGCTATTTAGTGATCTGCAGAAAGTGAGCAGGTAAAAACCACCAGAGATAAATTACAGTTGTGGAACTCCCATTCAGCTATCTAAGCCAGAAAAAGATAAACCAAAAAACTGTGGATATAAAATGGTTTCTTTACAAGGGCAGCCATGTACCAAATAACAAATTTAACTAAGCTGCTTGGAAAATAACATGTACCTGTCATTTTGCATCTATACGTATGCCAGAACAGTACGTATGCCAGAACAAAACAAGGCACAGACATCATATGAGCAAGTTATTAATCCTTTGTGCTTTGCCAGCACTGAAGTAATGGCACTATTATCGGGGTTAGCGTGCTTCTGAAATAATGCTTGCATAGAATTTCTAACTAGGCTTATGTTGTTGAAATGGCCTGTGAGAACTGGACTGTTTGTAGAAACACCGAATCATTTCTAAAACTATTACTACAAAAAACAGTACACAGAGAAGCAGAGTAAGAGAGTATGTTAGTATAAGATTTCATGCAAGAAAGCTACAAAACCGTATTCACAGGTTTTATGCAAGATGCTACTGGATAATATGTTAGACTTCCAGTGGTGCCTTCTTATATCAACAGATATAAAAATCCCTTTTTCTTTCAATATCAGAGCAAGAACTTCCCTGCCAATGCCCAACTTTTGTCAAGTGCCAAAAAAGCAAACAGTGCTGATTGTGTAAAGGCATCACACAGCAGAACAACGGAATTCCAGAAAGAATCAGGTGATTTTTCATCCATCCATTGCTTCTTCCGAAAAGAACACACACTTTAAAACACTGTATGAGACATTCCAGATGAGGTACCATTTACTTTTAACATTATAAGCTTTGGTACCTTCTGTCAGTATAAGTGAGCACACCGCAAAAGCTGCAACTTGCGGATAAAAGACAATTCTAGCTGTAACAGAAATTGGTTACCTCCCACGCAGGGACATTCTCTCTGAACTTCTCATTCACCATACAGCAGATTGACATTAAATATGCCTTACTGGACACCTCTGGAGAATAATTCATCCATAGGTAATTTTCAAGGTACTGGCTGTGAAGAGACAAAAAGTATTTCATTAGTTGCTGCCACCCACATAATCTGTCACTCAGTTACCCACAGGGGTTTTTTCCTCCTTCTCCTTAAAGCCATCTTTATAGTTTGTGAGTAGTTCCTGAAGTTACCTCTCATCTAGGTCACTGCAGCAAAACTTGTTAGACTCAGTAACTACTACAAGAGACAGATGAGTTTCTTATCAGGAAGACACATTGATCAGAGGGTTTTCAGATGTAACAAGTAGCCACAGCTCAATACAAAGTCAGAACATGAATTCAAGTTGATTTTCCAAAAGGAGAAAAAAAAAAAAGAAGGAAAAACTTCACTTGTCTATAGAATGTCATACGCAGCATTTCCCAGCATAAGACACAAAGGACAACTACTGTATAACAGTATTTGTATTATTAAATACTCTTTCTGGTAAAAAAATAGGAATCATCTAAAGAGATGTTAAGCTTCTAATCATATAAAGGCAATAAAAATATTACATTACAGTGCAACTAAAATAAAGCACTGGACATCAGGGGAGCGATTGTTTACAAGAAGGTGAAAAAAAAATTACTGGACACCAGAAAATAGCAACTTCTGAGCACTGAGCACTTCTTCTTCATTAATATGGCACGTTTCTCATAGAAGAAACTTTTAAATTAGATCTTAGGGATGAGAGGCTATTTGGACAAGCAACGGTTTCCCTCCTTTAACTTCCTCTTGAAGCTATGCAGGATAGTTACTCCTGAGGAGGCAATCCCTAAATCCATCTTATTCAACAGTGCACTTGCACCTTGTGCTCCTTTAACAACTGCCACCAGAAATCAGAAAGTCTTGTTTCTTCCTAAACAAGCTGCTCATCCATTCCCTCCTCTCAATGTCTGTTCTAACATTCATTTGGCCCCTCACGAGGCAACTCAGTTTCACCTATTTTTTTTCCACAGCTTACTTTTCTGATGCCTTAAAGCAAGCTACTTCAATAATTTCAGGTAAGACAAGTACCACAGATGGTGGTGAAAAAGGGCAGCGAGAACTTGTATGTAACCAGGAGCAAAAGGGTCAGTAATTATCAGACAGGGATTTCCACTTTCTGCAAGCTCAGCCAGAATAGCTAGCTTCAGATGGAGTTGAGGTAACTTCATAGTCATATATAAGATGAAATACATACTGCTTCCCAAGAGCTTGGATCTGCCAATGGGAGGGGGAAAACCTCCACAAACTCCATACTTTATTTCACCCAGGAATTCCAATAAACTTCAATACATTTTAGTAAAAATGCTATTATGCCCCCAAGTGAGGATAAACGTATGCGAGCAAGAATGAAGGACAAGAAAATCTCATGTGTGTGAAAACGGGAGAGTTTGACAGACCCATGAGGAAGCGGGGGAAAGAAAAGAGAGAAAATGACTTACAGGACAAATGGCAGTAGATGGGGCTATAGACTAGAAAGTACTAAAGTTACATTATAGGCTGGTAACATTCAGCATGTTCACAGAAAGGCTAAAAACCTCTAAATCCATGGTACTGCTGGCATGCAAATTCCAGAAGCCATGCTACCAGCATGCCTTTTGTTAGTGTAAGACCCCAAACTGTAGCTCACATTCTCTCTTCCGCCTTTCCTAATAAAAAAGCAGGGAACAGAGGAAAGTTTGTCCTACTTTTTTAGTTGGTGGTACTACTTATATATTTCAGCCTTTTCAAACAAGGAATCTATCTCAACCAAAAACCATCTCAGTCTTTCTGCTCATAAGATTTGAGAGAAAACACAGAGCCAAAATAAGTACACTAAATATTGAGTTTCTAAACATGTAAATACTGCAAATATTTATTTTACATCATTTTAGACATGCCTTATCAGTTCTTCCAGGAAAGTCTGAACTAGCTGTAAGAATCTCCAAAACAGATTTCCACTTCCTTTGAAGTGAAGAAAATGCTAGTGATGCTGCTGCAGCACAATTCATTTTTACCCTTGCAGTAAGATACTTAATCCAAAAACTTCCTCTGACTTCGCTGAATTCTGATTTGAGGCTTAAAGACACATTCCAAATTACAGATCTAAGTTTTTCACCTATTTCGTTCACACTGTCTTCTTTGGTGCTTCACTTACACTAGAAATTCAGAATCATAAAACAAGACACTCTGATATGCTACTTATGCTTATGAAATGATTTCCTCCTCAAATTAAGCTCTCCTCACTTAAGTTTCCTAAGTACACAATCCAAGGCTCTAGTAAGTATGAACAAGTGAATATACTACCTTCAAACTGACTTAGTTTCTCATCTTTACAGGTTCCTAAGGAAAGAATAACTTAACATTTCATTCCAATTAGCTTACCTGAATTCAAGAAGCATTATCTTTCTAATAGCAAACCTAAAAAGTAAAAAGTAATTAATTAACACAGGAAAAAAAGGTTCTCGTACACATCTTAGCTGCATGGAAAATGGTTGTATTTTTCCTTATTTTGTTATCTAACAAAACCTGTATAAACATCTAGGAATTATTTCTGTCCCCCCACTTCCATGCAAGAGCAACCACTTGAATGCAGAAGCAACTTCTGTAGCACTGTGGAAGCTAGAGTTCATGCAGGTTCATTAAGCAATCAAAATTACATTAAAAAAAAATCCACCTAGATCTTTTAAATATGAAGACACTGCTTCCAACAGCCTTGAAGACATAAATTGCTAGAAGCTGAGAGTGTCTTCTGGAAAACTAAAACTATATATTTAATCAGTTTGTAATGGTATCTCTTAGTGACTGGGAATGGAAGCTTGCTCTCATCCTATATGTCCATTCGTAGATTACTTTCATAAAGGAATCAAACAGATTTATCTCCAGAGCTCAATCTTCCCCTGAAAAGCTCCAAACAGCTACAGTTGCAATTCTTTTCTGTACACACAGCTGTAGAATGCAGTTTGTCTTGAATTCTTTGTCTCCCCCATCGAACACTACAATTCACTGAAATGAGACTTGCCCTTTATAAACCTGGTAACAATAATTAGGGTAAGAGCAAAAACCTAGAGGCAGCACACTCTTCAACTGATTCTTTCTCTTTATACACCTTGGCGACAAAAGAAGGGACCAGCTTTCTATAACCATCACAACAAAACCAACATAAAACATAACAGACTACCAGATCAAGGAACCAAACAATATTATGTCCAACCATCACATACAATGATTATGAGCTCATAAACTTTCTTTTTGCCACATCCAGACTTTGAAATACCATAAGGATTAAATGACTCAAATGCATTCGAGTCATTTTGATCTGCTTTCAATATGTTAATGCATTTTAAAATATTCTATGAAACATCAGAAACCACTTCAATACAGATAACGCTGGAACGCTTGTCTGTAAGTGAAAGTGACTTGTGTACTTACTTTGACCTGACAATTTCTTTTGTATATACATCTTCAATAACCTACAGGAAAGAATATTTTTAAAAAATGGTTAAGAATTTTATATAAAGTGATTAAAAATGCCTTAACATATCTTATGCACTCAAAAGTTACTCTGAATTAATTACTCTCTGCTTACTGCTACTTGATCAAAAATGTTGTAACAATTATGTTTTAATTCCAAAAGTCCAAAAGCTTCATAGCCATACATTCTTACAGAGAAAGTGACTCAACTTAGGGGAAAGCACGCAATGATAAGAGAATTGATAGGACCTTCATTCAAGTTATTCTGAAGGAATAACCTACATCGCACTGAGATTTTTATATTAAAGTCAAACAGATATCCAAACTTTTTTATTGTTAATTTTTGGCTTACTGTTGAATTTAAAGAACAGACTTCAAGAGTCAAGTCTGCATCAACTCAGTCATCTGTTGTCACTGTTTCTTTTAACTGACAACCAAATCCAGACACTTTTACCTAGTCTTTCCAACAGGAATGAAAGAATCTGCGCTGTCTGTTCCAATAGGCACACTTTGACATCACATGACACAGAGATGCAACTCAGCTGCTTATGTACATCCTAGTTCTAACAATCACAGACAAATGCTATCACAAATACTACAAAGACAGTGAGCAAACTGAGGCTGGAAAGGGAGATTTGGCCAATACCCACAAGTGAAAGAAAAACTAACATTTAAGAACCCCATACTACAGAAAAATAACACAAAACCAAACACATCAGGCCAAATTTTAAACATTCAAAACACACATATCCACCAGAACAGCACTAAAGTTGTCTGCTCAAAACTCTCTGCAGAAGCTTTCAGAAAGAAGTACGCAGTTCAGTAATACCCGCATCTTTCATCTTTCTTTGATTTCTAAGAGCAGTCCTTCCTCAAACATCTTTTAACCTCAAAGGAGATGCTCAAAAAATCTTTTAGTTTCATAAGTTATTGGCCAAAATAAACTAAACAAATAGCACACAGAACTGCACTGCTATAGCACACCTTCATAACTACAAATACATAATAAACAATTTATAATTACAGTGTGTTAAGTAACAATAGACATTCCAAGCAGTCTCCTATACTCTTATATTAAATAAGCACCATTGGAGGCTGGAACATCAGAAAAGGGATGATCGTCATTCTTTTACACCCAAACACAATTCCAGTATTTACCTTTGAATCAAAAGACAATTTTTTCTTCACATGTGGAGCCCAGTATTTATTTGCTAACTGTATGGGGGGAAAATAAAAAAAAGGTTAAATATATACATTTTCAGTTGTAGTGATACAATAACTCTATAACGGATCCCATCCCCAAACTTTATTTCATTAGTATCTTGCTTAATTTCAACTTATGGTAAATACAGGTAACAAAATTACATTTTCCAACAATAATGCTTTTCAACCACCTAAAGTTTTATGTCTAAACGTTTTCCAACGAAGGTGTGATACTCTGTAAATATTTCAGATGCATCGACTGCTACATAATAAATGTTTTTTCTTAAATTACTTTTAGCCTTATTTTCTAGTTACTTCTACTTTCTAAGTTACTTCTACTTCAACTATATACCCCGATCTTTCAAGGACTGCAAACCCCAGACTGCAAATGATTACGCTCCCACTGAGGAACTTCTCAAAGAACTAGAGGCTACAGATAGAGGCCTAACATTTTAAGGCTATTGGCTGCAGCCATCACTTCACCAAAACTCCTACGCTATGATGGCAAGAGCTTCCTAATCAGCTTTATTCCAACTTCTTTACACTGTAGAAAAGTAAGGAAAACAGCATTTCCAGCACAAAAAAAAAGAACACTCGTATAAAACCACTTAAACTGTTCAGCTGCAAGAAACTGTCAGCAACTTTTCACGTATTATAACAAATCTGATTTACGTTGTAGCGCTCCTCTTGTAAATCCCTATAGTCTGGAAACGTTGGGGGCATACGCTCTTTCACAGGTAACCCAGGCGCTAAATCTCTCCTCACTCACGACAAAGCAGGACCCTTTCCCTAACACCCACGGACTGCAAAGACTATTTTAACACCGAGGCGCCGCCGCTGCCGGAACGGCCTTTCCAGCGCCGGGCTCCGGCCGCGGGAGAGGCGGCCCGCACACCCCCACGGGCCGCTCCGCCGCCGGCCCTACCTGGGTCACGTACTCCGCGTTGATCTGCGACACGGTGGGCGCCACGATCTTCTTCGGCGGGGCCGAGGACGACGACGACGCCGCCATGGTGACGCCGGGCCGAGCCGCCGGGCACACCGCCGCCGCCGCTCTCAGGCCGGGCCCGCAGCCGAGGCCGAGCGGAAGCAACGTCCGGGTACGGAGCCGCGGAGA
>RSEF01000005.1:34885953-34907490 GCA_003993805.1 Himantopus leucocephalus | reverse complement strand
ATAAGTTCATTACTTATAAATATAGACTGAGAATAGGAAAGCTTCTAAAACTGGCTTTCAGATGGGACCCAAAAGTTTGACTTGTGTTTAAGATGGACCATGGGACACTTAGGAGAGGCTATGATGATTTCTTGGGATCAGAGGTGACAGCAATTGATGACTTTAGATTTCTTTTCTAATCACATCCTCAAGTGTTACCTACAAGGTGAGATTTTTTTTGAATTCTTACCGTGCCAAAAAGCAGGCAGGCGAATAGATTTTGGATTGGTAAATTTTCTAGAGCGGCCTTGCAAGGCTAACTTAAACCTTCTGACCTCTGCTTATGATAGATCATCAGGGATGTGTCAAAACATACAAATTTCCATATGGTATCAAAGCTATGAAAGCTCAAGAAGGAATCCGCATTCACCTAACTTTTGGCATTTGGGTGTCCCAGTGAGGAGGTTGTTTTAAACCTCCCTACAGTCAATGTGGTGACAGAGGTCCTTCTAGAGGGCAAATCAGAACTAATTTAAGTGCTCTGACTCATTTTCCAAAGGAGCTTCTGATATCGGAAACTAATATTAGATGCCTAATGTTAGGCAATATGATTACATCCCTCAGTGGCAACGTCAAATAAAATGATAAAGATCTCCTCCCTATAAATAATGCATTAAACATTTCTCTATAAGCGCTATTGTTTAGTTACAGAGTGCTATGGCAGTAGGGCTACAAATGAATAGCAAAAGTATAAATTAGTGCTTTGGCAAAATACATCGCTTTCAAGCCTCAAGAGCAGTTGAATCTTTGAAGAGGAGTCATGGTGAGACCAGGCATAATGACATGCAGCGCTGTACCTATGTCCCCATCTGCGACTCTCACCCCAGCTCACAACTGTCTGTTAAGCCTGGTCTCTTGAACACTACACTCAGCTTCCCCCAGAGTGGAGGCACGTCTGTCACTTTCCACCCCAAACTTCTTTGTAGTCAGGGGAAAAATAAAACCCTGTACCCTCTTGTCCCCCCAGCCTTCTGTGAAGTTCTCCATCTTTCTCTACTCATTGACTTAACACGTCAAGAAAATCAAATATTCTTTCTCTTCAAAAATCTGTTAATTCATTCATGAGGACATGTATTATTTAAAAAGTCACACATTTGAGTAGATGCGGTTTTCAAGACTATTATTCATTTCTAGGCTGCATACGGTCCTGGTCAATTTATATTCAATGCTGCTTTCTTGCTTAATTAGCTCTTCTTGTTTTGGATGCTTGCCCTTCTATATTATTGTAGCCAGGAAAAATATGCTTTTCTCCTCTTCTTTGTAAACGATACAAGCTAAGGTCATCAATAAGCTGGCCGTTGCTTTTATCTCAATGATACTTTCCAGAATACAGTATCAGTGGGTCAGGAAGTATCTAGTGATATTAGTAGGGGTTGATTCTATGTTCTGGCCTGTCTGCCTTTTAGATTATTTTAGGTTCTCTAGAGTCACAGAAATGATTAATTTCTAACAATGAAAACTTCAAACAATTCATCTCTAAGGATTTCTAATAGTAATTGATTTTAAGGATTGTTATTGTTTTAGGGTCTTCAGTGAGACTAGATTCAGCAGCTACATACTTCTAATATAAAAGTTGTTTCACTTTTTACTGTTTCTCCTTTACACAAATACAGAGGTTTATCCTTTGAATGTTTTATCTTTCAGCTTCTTAAACATAAATAAACCCTGCACAGAGAGATGTGGACTGAATATGGATACCATGTTGCACCTATGTAAACTCTGGTGGGAAAGCTTTCTTCCAAAGCAGGTATCAAATACCAGCACCGCGCTTAGATTGCAAAATGGCATTACCTTACCCCTCCTAGTCATCAGGCTCCTTCAAAATTATGAGCAGGCATCGGCTGACTCGTCCTCCTCCAAGCAAGCACTGTGTTAGGGACAGATGATTCCCCACATGCCTCAGCCTGGCCACTGCAGTAGAGCAGCAGCAGTTTCTCCTGGCTCTTCAATCTGGAACGATGGGGTGGCTGCTATCACAACTGTACTATTGCTGGAACTCCCCGTAGCCAGGGGAGCAGAGGTGGCAGAGGCTCTCCTCACATAAGATGGAACTGAAGATACCGAAACTTTCTTGCCAGGGTGGGGACTCTGTTCCCTCATAGCTGAGGGCACGTTAACACCACAGAAAAGCAGCTCACTGGCAGCATTGTCCTACTGCTCCATGCTCTCCCACCCAGGGATTGTTCTCCTGCTGGTCCAGCAGTACAATTTCAAGCTAGGCCTAAAGCTCCAGTGCATGATCAAGGCATGGTCTTTGGCCTGCATTACTTCTTTATAGAGATGAAGGGGCCTCTTCTTCTTTCCAAAACCATTTAATGTGGCTGTACTTCTGCTTACGACAGTAGTTTTTACTCTTTTTCTATGTGTGTTGTATACCCTTAGTGTTTCTTGGACCTTGTGGTACATAACTCAGAGGCCAAGGGAAGTCTACATTACTTTTTTCAAAAGTGAGCTGATTGTTCTGACAGCAACATTCTGTATACAGAAAGTCAAACACACGTAAGTCCTAGAGGCAGATAGCTGGATTGTGCTTTCCCTGTGTACAACTTTAAAATATCGAGGTGGTCCAGGTGATTTTTAATAGAACTATGCTCCTCAAGATGGAGGTCTAGATATCTGGGGTACATCTCACTGCTGTAAGGGAATTTGTTATCTGGCCTGATATAATTCCATTATGCTAAATGCATAAGCTTAGCTTTGGGGAAGTACCCAACTGCACACTGGATACTTTAACTTACGGCAGATGAATCCCAGCCCCGGTGACATGAAACCGTACGTTGGGTAGGCTTTCTGTGAAGCAAGGCTGTAAAGCTTAGGAGACTGTATCTCTTTAAAATCAGCTTTCATCTCTAGCTTGTTGAATTTTACACATAAACAAAAGTTTTTTTGAGAGGCATCTCTCTGAAAAGCTCTAAAACAGAAAGCTCCAAACATGAGAATTTCAAGTCTCATCATGTTTATGTACAAACTTGCATCTACAGCTTTTCTTCTAACCAAAGAAGGAAAGTGCAGATGAATATGCAGCTTTTTGAAATATGACTTGAAAAGTTGTATGAAATAAGTTTTTGAAAGAGATGGGTGTATGAATAGCATAGAAATGGAATAGTACCTATATTATTCAAAGTTGACCAGAAACCTCCTGTGTCTCTCACCTGTTGAAACAATAGAAGAAACATACTGATTTAACCTGCTTTCAGGTAAATAAAATTTGGAAAGGCTTCTCAGAAAAGATCAGAGGGATCTTTCAACATGTAAAAAGCTTGGGCACAATGACAGGGGTTATTGCTTTGGTTATAGTTTTTTTCTTCATAGTAGTTAATATTCACATAAACTAATTGTTCAGCCTCTTCATTATAGTTTTAATTCAATCACATCACATTGCTTTTACTATTTTATTTATGTGCATTCTTCTAGTCCAAGAGTTTGTCACTGTGTTCATCTCATTAAATATGGGTACTCACTCAGTAAATATGTGTACTTCCACTCAGTAAATATGGGTACTTTCAAAAATGATGCCTCAGTTTAGTAACAGATGCTTCTTAAAATATTTAGAATTTTAAAGTGTAAAGAAGCCGTCAGTAGCATTCTGATTTGTGTATAAATATTTATTTAGCACACGTTCTGGCCAATGTACTGCCCTTGATTTTTGTGCAAAACTTACAGTAACTTCAATGGAAATGCTGAGCTTATGACTAGAGAAAAATATGGTTAATTCAGCAACCCAGCTGCTTTTATGTCCCAGAATAGCAAGCAGTGCCTCTAGTGAAGGAGGTGGGGAAATACGGGAGTTTGTGTCATTCTTAGCTTTCTGTTGCTGGGCACACATTTGGTAACAGCTCAAGTTAGAGCAGACTCTGGGCTATGCTAATTCTCTTCGGAAACTTTTAGCTAGATTCCTACCAACTGGAGCAGAACAGTGGTGTGAACATAAGAGACCAATGGCCAGTAAAGCTTTAGAAATATTTGCTAGAAATCCTGTGAGAGGCTGCTATGTGATAAAATTTCTATGGGGCAAAAAAATTAATGTGAGATAAACATTTGATGGAGGAACATGAGGCCTTCGTGACTGAAATGAGATTCTAAGGCAAATAATTTCCTTTCTGCTAATGCCAGGATCAGAAATGTTATGGAAAGTTGAGTCTATTTGCAGGATCATTGTAAAAGTATTCTCAATCACGTATCCTTCCTCACAATATAGAAAAAAATACAGATTGCAGACAAAACTGAAGCGTATATAATATGCAGCATAAAACTTAATCAAGAGAGAACAGTTCTAAGATGCTGAGAGCTAGCTCCAGTCTCCTAAAGCTTTCATCCTTGCCTTTCTCCATATCTTCTAGGCTTTTGGTAGACATTGCCATTAGCATGTCAGGATTTTAAAAGAGGATAAAATGACAATAAAACACAATACCTACTGAAAACAGCAAAATTCACACTGCTGTAATACTAAAAAAAAATGTATTAACTTTTAATAATGTCTTTTACTGAAAAAACCCTTCTACTGTGACATAAACTGAAATATTACACAACGAATCATTTTAGCTTATTGGCAAATGGGCATTTTTCCTCTGCTAATTGCACGAGGATCAGACACCCAATTGCATGCCTGAGGTAATTCTTACAAAGCTATTCCCGCTACCCAAGTACCTGCTATTATTAAGACCCAAAGTATAAAACACAAAATTAAGTGCAGTACAGCAAACAACGTTGCCAAGGTTGTTCTCAATGTCATGAAAAAAATCACGTTTTGGTCTAAAAAATTATCCTCAAATTGAGTGAGACACTTGAGGTGTCTAGATGGCTTAGCAGATTTCTACTCAGTTTAGTAGGACTGCGTTGTCGTTAACAGGAATCTCTCTGTGCAACTGTATTTACAGGATCCTTAGAATCAAAATAAAATAGAAATTGAGGAAATCATCTGAGTTTCTGTAGCTCAGCAAGCTACTTTTGCAAACACATACTAAGCCTTAAAATTTATACTCTTTTAAAAATTGCACAAATAAAATAATGCAAATTTGCATACCAGGAAGATAAGTGCTTTCCTTGATGTCAACAGAAATTGAGTGCAGGGCATTAGCAGTATAAATGGGAGACAGCACGCGCAGTTGATTTCTTTAGCTTCGGAATAGAATTTTGCTTTTTTATATAGCAATTGTCACATAGTTCTCTGTATTCCTCTCCTTCGCTGTGCCACCAAGGCACGTTCCAGTGAAGCAGCCACAGGCGAATCTGAACAGCCACCACTTCCACGTGCTCTTAGTACCATGTACCCAGACCACTTCCAGTGGAGAATGATGAATCTACAACATATAGCCGGTCAGCTTCTCACATCCTCATGCACTCATGTCCTCAGGCACCATTTTGCATGCCATGGCAGCACACGTGCAACAGCCAGCTCTGTGGCTCTCCCTAAGTCACATATGGGGTTTCACAGATCCATACAAATTGGGACCAGGGACACCGGAGGGATTCCAGTGAAGAGGCAAAATTACAGCTGCACATCCAAACTATGTCAGGTGTATAGCAAAATCGAGCCACACATTAACATTTCCTGGAATGGCAGAGTACACAAGTAAAACAGAATTCAAAGAGTTGTCATAATTCAGGGCAGACATAATGACACTTTCACATTAGAACGGCAGTTTCTGAACAAGAAAATGATCAGTTCTATTTGTGAGTGATTTTGTTGGCATAAGGCTGATTTCTACTTTACTTGCATGGACTTTGAAGATTCAATTTTTTAACAGATGCTAAAAAAGATGCTGTTTAAAAGCTGCTTGACAGAACTAGTCATTATATTAAGAAGTACAATTAATTTGCTCAATGTGGAGAAAATAAGGTATATGAGAGCATAGAAAAATCACTTCTGTAATTTCAATTTTCCTTATGGTAACTGCCTCTCAGACACATCTCATCCATAGCCATCAGACCATAAAACTAGGCTATTAAGTTAAAACTTGCACTTTAAAAAATCCACAAAATCTCATGCTAGTAATATGAACCGTGACCCCTTTAGTTATTTAGGAGATCTAGGCATTTTCAACATTATTACAAGGGGCCATTAGAAGGACTGAATCCATAGTCTTTATTGATTTAAGAGTCATCCAACTGTACTTATCTAAGTGTTACTTGAGTGACCTACTGTTGCGAGATTCTGACTTTCAGAGTTTTACATTTATACTAGAAGGCAGCCAGGAAAACTAAATATTAGACCCACCATCTCAATTTGAAGCCTAAGCTCTCATTAACGTCAATTAAATTTCTTTTGTGTCTGTCTCCCGTTTGCCTCACTAACTTTTCTTATTGGTGCTAGGTATAACAGAGCAGATCACAGACATGTGAAGAACCAAACACTCGGTGAGAAGCAGCTATGAAAGTGCTTAAACATTTTTTCTGTGGTTTATGATGGCTTTTTTCCTTTTTGAGTTTTTCCCTAGACATATATAGGAATACATATATATATATATATATATAGACAGAGAGCAAGTTTGGACTTTCTGCAAACATTGCAAGAATAGCACATCAACCAAAATCATAAACATTTTAAGTTATCCATAGCCACATTTCCTAGACAGAAAATGGACAGTGTGATCAATTAATACTGCAGTTCCAGTGAACTTAGTATTGCATACTCTATTTGTCTTAAAAAAAAAAATAATCCCTTTTACCTCTTTCTGCTTGTTTTAAAATACTTGACTCTTCTTTTATTCCACATAGAACTACCTTGAAGCTGAATCCATGCAGTGTGAGAAGCTCTCCTGGGGGGAGCTCAATATTAACACAGGAGGACCCACTGTTTTCCTGTTTACAATATGCTTTGGTGCTGTATATAGTCTTAAAAAACCCCACTACTTCAGTACTATGAGATTGTCACTATTAGCCACCAGCTCATTCTAACAAAACCACAGGCAATGTCTCTGCCACCAAAGATACTTCAAAGACTGATGGCTTGAACTTGCCTTAAAGCATTATGGAAAATAACTAACATACTAATGAACAACACAAAGTGTTATTGTTAACACTGGGAAAACCATTCTAGCTCAAATTCTCAAAGGTACTTGGATGAATTTACTGCTAACTTCAAAACAGACAGGATTTCAACCTTAGATTTTTTTTTTTCTCCTGACTCTTAGAAACTGCTTCACCCCTTTCTAGCTACTTTATGCTGTAATCCCCCTAAAATCGTGAATTTATACTGACACAAAACTTTTCATAAAGGGGTAGAAAGCCAGATAAACAAAGCAGCCCTTACTGTCCTTATGAAATCCCAGGGAGCCCAAAGATTACATTAGTTTCCAAATTAATCAGACAGGAACCCTTCCCACATACGTCCATTCATCCCTGAAAAGTAGCTTTCTGCATTACTTTCCCCTCATGTTACTCTAATTGATATTTTCAAAACATACCAAGTTTAGTGTTCTCTAAACATTACTCTCAAACACAGCGTTTTTTAAAGTGACTGCGACTCCTTAAGATCTTATTCTCTTTAAACATATTTCTATTTTATTTCTGTAACAAAAATACCTGAAACAAAACCTATTGTTCTAACATGCAAAGTTAGTTGTTTTGATATGTAGTCTTAAACTGTGCTGCATACTGAATGGTTTGTAGTTTTGAAACTCTGGTTTGCACATAAAGTATGCAATAAAAGTACAATATAAATAAAATAGTTTATTACAAGTATTTTAAAAGAGCTTTACAATACACTTTCAAAACATTTTATACAGTATTCTGTCTTTCAATATGAAACAATTCACATACGGAGAAAAAAAATCTCAATATATAACTATAGTCATTACTGTACTGAATTCATCTGTCATACAAAAACCATAGTAACCACGGACTCTTTCTGAGTATCTTTCCTGGTTTTATTCTCTCTGAAAATGGGAAAGAATAATATTTATGAAAATAAAATAAAAACTCCCTTCACCCTTCACTTCATTTACCCCAAATACTACAAAGCTTATGCCACAGCAAGACCTAGGTAAATCACCTCATAATTAAAAAAAAAAAACAATAATCAAAACTTTTTACTTAAATAAATACAAATCTATTTAAATAGTGAAAAGAATGCCCCATATCTTACAGACATGTTAATTTAGAAATAGAATTAAAAACTTCAGGTTTCAACTATTCAGAAGTTGCATAACAAAGGAAAATATCCTAAAAGGTAGTTTTTTCAGAGGAAAAAGAAAAGAAACAAACTCCATTCTTGTTCATAATGAATAAAGCTCCACTGCACTTACACTTTTTGCCAGCCCCACAGGCACAATGGGCAAAGCTCTCTACTTACCAGAAAGTATAACTACAGATTCTATTAATACAAAATCAGAATTATTTAATTTGAGCTAAAAGTCATTTGCAGTCTCTTATATTTAATGTAACAAGAATATGACTTCCCGACAAAATTGCTCGTCTGAGTTATTATCACATCTTAGAGAACATTTCTTTTACTGGTGCAATATGTATGCGAGAAGGAAAGGAGACTGGAACAGATAGTAAGCCCATCTGTAATATTAATGATAATTTCTTGTCCCCTTTTCTTGCAAAAAAATAGTTCAGTATTATATGAATTGGCCAAAAAAGCTAGAAAAGGCAAGGGATATACAAAGAAGTAGGGATAGTGAAGTGGTGAAATAGATTAATTGATTGTAAACCCTGCTATTTTAGCATTGTCTATTTATATTTTGTCATAAAAAGGCAAAAGGTCCAATTCCTCATCCATAGATCTCCAAGCACATTACAAAGCAGTTATTTTTTTCTATTAACTGTTCTCTAATGCCGCATCAACATTTTTTCTCATTTAACTTCCTTTTCCTGTTTTTCTACTTCCTTTTTTGCATTTTTTATCTAAAAAGAACCGTTATTTTTTTTTAAAGTACGAAATAAATACAGCAATGTCCTTTGTTTGCAACATAGAGCCAGAAGAAAGTAAAAGGACCATTTTTTCTGTAATCTGAAAATTACCTTTTTATCGATGGTTATCATTAGACAGCATAATGTCATAAAATATTATATGGGAAAAGGCATAACTTAAAATATCTGATTCATGGAGCACTGCAGATTGCTGCAACACTATTAACACACTAAGAATGTGTATTCATAAATTAAGTTAGAAAAAGAAATGCAAAGTGGCTTTTTTGTTGCATGTTTCTTTGTTTTAAACATCTTCTCACATTCATCACAAATTATATCAAGTAGACAGTTCTGAAAACAGTAAATTAACCCTTCACCAGGTCATCTCCGTAACAGAAAAAGATAATCCCCTTCAGTCCATTGTTCAATCTAATATAATCCTGTTAATAATTATGCAACCAAAATTTTAATATATAATTTCATAGGACATTATCCAGTTTTGATAAAAACAATATATTGTCCGGTTGTTGCTCAGTGGAACTCAGCTTTAAGCTCTCTTTAAAGTGAATAAGGTGGTGTCGTTTCAAGTGTGGGGCCTGCCTGAAATTTTTACCACAAACTAAACATTCAAAGGGCTTCTGTCCAGCATGCATTAGGTAATGTCTTTCAAGCTTAGAAGGTGATTTAAAAGTTTTAAAGCAGATACTGCACTGATACAATTTGTTAACAACTTCACTTTTTTCGGTACCTTCAGAAAAATCGCGCCAATAGCTGTAACAGCTTTGCTCTGTTTCCAACAACTTACTACACAAATACGGCTGTGCGTTTCTACTGCTGGTGTCAAGAACAAAGTCCCCTGACTCGATTTCAACTTTGATTTCAGCTGCTTGCTTTGACTGAATCAGCTCAAATTCTTGAAAGCCAGATGCCCGTGAAGGTGTTTGAGAACAACCCACAGGCTGAGAAGACTTAAATTCAATATGATCTCCCTGATGATTGAAAAGTTTGTTCAGGTTTTCAAATTCTAACTGGCAAACCGGGCTTTTATAGGGTCTCTTTTCAGTATGGGTGAGCTGATGTCTTTTTAAGTGAGCTGACTGTCTAAATGTCTTCCCACAAACATTACAGCCAAAGGGCTTCTGTCCCGTGTGTATAAGATAATGTCTTTGAAGTTTGGATGAAGACGGAAAGATTTTTTCACATCTGTCACATTTACACACTTTGTGTCTGTTATGTATATTTTTAGCAGAAGCTGAAAAAGCACAGTGAAGTTCTTCTGGATTATCAAAGAAGCCATCATCTGATGAACCATTAAAAGCATCATCTTTATTAGGCAGTGAATCATCGATGTTTAACATGCTTTCACCAGTAAGCATACCTTTTAAATTAATTCCAAAGTCACGAGGTTGCGGCTGCTCTTGCCTAGGTAATGGCACAGCAAACGTTCTTTTCATCCGATTACTAAGTGCCTTGTGCATGTCAAGCTTGCTATGGCAATCCTTGAAAGGTTTAGTGGAAGCATGCTGATCAGAACGCTGATCTCTAGCTGCAACCAGGTCAGGACTTTTAAAGTGACCCGATTTGATTTTTTTTCTGTCAGTCAGAGAAAAATCTGTTGCCTTTCCTCCAGTACGCTTCAGCTTCATGAGGATCTTATTTTTCATGCTGACTGTGTGGCTACATACTGTTGTACCATTATTTGAACTTTTGCCATCTCTCACATAACAACATTTGTGCAAATTTAGAACCTGCTCCGTTTCAAAACACTGCTCACATGCTGGGCACTGAAAGGGTACGATATAAATCGAGTGAACGTCGTGTGGGTCATTCTCCTGTGACTCGTAGGTATCAGCATTCTCAAAACTATCCCTCTTTCCTTCCAACAGGTTCTGTGGTCTGGGATATTTAAGAGTCTTTGCTTTGTATAAAATATTGGGGAAAGTCTTATTTCTGGCATGGAGCTGCTTGTGCTTCATGAGTTTGCTCTGTATTTTAAACCCCTTCTGACAAAAGCAGCACTGAAAAGGCCTTTCTTCTGTGTGTGTGAGCTGATGGATTTTCAAGTGTGTTGACTGTCTGAAAGATTTACCGCATGAAGAACACTTAAAAGGTTTCTGGCCAGTGTGAATAAGAAAGTGTCTTTCTAGCTTAGATCTTGATGGAAATGTCTTGTTACACGATTCACAAGCATGAGTTTTCTTTCTCCTTCTGGCACCATGTAGATGATCTGCCTTCAGGCACTGATGCAGCATCCACCTCTCTTCAGCTGTAAAAGATTTACAGCACATAGAACATCGAAATATGCCATAAGTGACCCTGTCTTGCTCCAAATTCACAGAGTTTTCTGTTTTCTTGGTATCATTCTGATAATTTTCATTATGAAGCTGCTGATGCTTTAAGAAAGTGATTAAGTTTTTGAAGTTTCTATGACAAACGATACATTTAAAAGGCAGATTATGGGTTAACTGATGCCTCTCCAGGTGGACTAGCTGCCTAAATGTTTTATGGCATACATGACATTCAAATGGCTTTTGACCAGTATGTATCAAATAATGCCTAGCTAATTTTGACGGAGTTTCAAACTGTTTACAGCAAATGTCACAAATATATGGCTTTTTCTTGGGTATCCCGTCAGCTGTTACACACTGAACTTTTAACATTTTTAAAAAGCAATTACACCTTGCCTACTGTTAGTTTCTTCAGACAGGTATTTCAAGTGAAATCATCAATTGCACACTAAGATGGAAGGCTGTAGAAGCAGCAAAGCAAGTTTTCTTAGGAGAGAGATTCTTAAATCCCACAGGTCCCTAAAATAAGAAAGAGAGTATTATTTTAGCCTATATTAATACATAATTGCCTGTTTGTCTCTTTTTCTGTGTAAGAGACCAAAAGCATCTAGACTAGAATATTCCTGATTTAACTTATCTTAAAATGCTTTCCTCATAACAGAATAATCACTGGTTATATTACATGATACAGAACAACTAGATCACTTTTCAGAAGAAAGAAACAAGTTTAAGTCAGCTGTGCTGTAACGCAGATACTGTTTAATCCTTCATGTTACTTCCAAATAATATACCATTCAGCTACATTATGATATTTAGGTTATATACAAATAAAGCGTATTCTTAAAAAAAAAAATCCACAAAAACTTACTGTACTAAATTTCTCCCCTACAGCAGTAATTCTAACACCCAGATATAATATTTACGAAGATGAGAGAAAGGTAAGAACTAGGGATTCCTGGGCTTCAGACAAAAAAAAAAATGAATCCAATGTTAGTGAGAAGTAAAAATTAACAGTATATTGAAACTAAGTACAAAGTTACTATTCACATTTCTGCATCTTATCAACTGTATCCAGAAGAAACAGAGTGTAATCCTTTTTGCTTTAACTCAAAATGGCAAACACTGAAACCGGTCAGTGAGAGCAACACGTTAACTATAAACTACGACCAGAAAGAAGATAACCTCCAAAACAAGGATCAACATAGGCTGTATTCACTATCTCACCACAGAGCTAGAATATCAGAGCTGTCATACCTAACCATGCATATACTCTGAAGTCCCAGTCAAGGCCAGACTGGAAATGGTTTGAGCAACCTGGTCTAGTGGGAAGTGTCCCTGCCCATGGCAGGGGGGTTGGAATTAGATGATCTTTAAGGTCCCTTCCAACCTAAACTATTCTATGATTCTAAGTCACTATAAATATAGATGTTTTTATCATAATTCATCATAATGAATATTTTAGTCTAAACCAAAATCATGACACAGTCAGTTTTAGTTTTCCTTGAATTTTTAAAAGACAAAACACACTTGGGCAAGCTACTGTGTCTCAGCTAGGCATAATGACTTGCAAGCAAGAAACAGTAACTTTGGAAGTACCTGAGTGCATGAAAAGTTACTAAAATATTCATAGGAACAGCTAGAAGGACCTCAAGCAACTATTTAGCCCAAGCTTGCCACTGTGAAGCCAACTCCTGTCTAGACACCCTCCAAAGCGGTCTTAACTTCTGCTAAAGGAGATGCCTTAACCTCAGCAGGGCTCCCACTCCAATGCATCGCCCTCTCACAAAGCTTTTCCTTGCACTCAGCTGAGCCTTTCTTTACTACAAAGTTATTTTTATCTGTGAACCTAGAAAATAACTAAAAAGTGTTCTCTGTCACAACTTTGTGTTGGAAGTCTCTTTTCTCTTTTTTTTTTTTAACTAGGAAAATTCTTTTGTTTCCCCAAGTATTGCATTTAGGTCCACTTTAAAAAAAAACAACAAAAAAAAGAGAACTGATTGGTCTTTTTAATTGTCTCTGGACTAATTTCAGTTGGTCGCATCCTTCCTAAATTGCTGCATCTAAGACAGATTAAGTATTTCAGTCCACAAGAGTAGTAAGAAAAACAGAATAAAAATACCTCTTATGGTATTACCTATACCCCCATATAAAAAAGAAAAGGAATGGAGGGAGCAAACTTTAAAGCAACAGCATAATAGTTAGGACTTGTTATAACTTTGAGATACACAATACATTTCTGTTAACTATAATTTGTGGTATCTTGATACTACAACTCACAAGTTGTATATTCTTTCTACATACCAGCAAGAAAAATTGTCTCCAAAAGCCCTGTCTCTTCACAACGAGTTAATGACCCTAGCTTTTAAAAATTCAGAAATATCTGAAAAGTCCATTCAAAGTCATTGCAAAGAATAAAAGCCTACTGTGATTTAAAGCAAGTTACAATGAGATTCAAGACATAGGCACAAAAGACTGGAAATATCTGGTGGATCAAGATTTTTCTTAAGCTTAATGGAAAGAAACCTGGTCATCTGGTAGGACTGTTCCACCTTTATTAGATATTGTCCTATATAATTGTAGGCCTTATTAAATAACATAGGGATGTATACCTTAGATGCAGTTGTCACTACACTGAGGAGTTACCTAATCTCACTGAAATCGTTCAGGATAGGACTTATCAATGCTGTGAAGCAGTTGATAAAGTCAACTTTTGCTTTCCTAGTCTCTTTTCCTGTAGAATTTTAACAGCTCGTCAGTTTCAGACTTCTTTTGAAGATGCAAGAGAACACAACACTCTTAGGAGACCCCTTTTTCCTCCAAGTTGTTGTCACATCATGTGAAGGCAGAGAGTTTAGAGAGAGTAAGTGTGTGACACCAAATGCTTTCTAGTTTGTGCTACCGTGAAATTAGAGACGGGTAGGCTGAGAAAAGGAGAAAAGCTTCTCTGCTATGCTGGAAGTTTCTGTACAGCTAAAGGCAGCCTCCATTAGCAGGGAAGGAAAACCTCCTGAGAAAGAATTGTAAAGATTGATGAATTTTAGTTAACATACTGTCATACAGATCTAATTTACACATCAGGAAAGTGCTCAAACAGTATAGTGACATGCAAAGAAAAAAAATCCAAAGTAAGAGACAGCTGTGGCATATTACACAAGGGATTTTGTATTTAGAATCTTTAAAAAATGTATAAGCTATCTGGTGAATGAGGAAAGTGTTCTGTACTACAAGGTGTCAAAAGTAGAACAGACCTTCTTGCTGTGGTCTTCTTGCCCTGTGAAAGACTAAAGGCTCAGATGAGGTAAACTGAGGGGATGCAGGAGAAGGAGAAAGGAGCTAAGATAGGCATTACCCTGTGGTCCAAATATATTTTCAAATCCTATTTACTAAGGACAGACTTCTCCATATCTATTTCAGGGTGCTCTGTGCCTTGCACATCTAAGGAATAAACACACTACTGCTAAAGATCAAAGAGCAAAAGACAAGCTTGGAATTTTGTCTCCTGCCAGCCTTGGAAGTACACAGGCTTGTCCTAATTATAGTAGAAAACGTACTTCCCTACGTGATAAGGATTTAGTTTGTGGCATAGGTCCAATTTAATATTAAATAGACACTACTTTTCAATTTGGCTGCGAGGTCATGCAGAAAAAGAGTCAAGAAGTAATGTTGGCCACTGAAGAACTGGAGTCTAAGTTGGAACAGAAGCTAAATATGCCAACAGCACGAATGCCATCCATAGCAGGATGTGTAAAAAGAAGTAAAGCTTTGATAGAACATGAATCTTCCACACTACTCACTACTGTTTAGAATTCAGCTGCCATACACTATCCAGTTTTGAATACTGCCCTTCAATTGAGTCACATATATGAACTAATTGGAATGAGTCCAGAGAAGATCAAGAATGATCAGAGCTTAAGTGCATAATATACAGGAAAAGATTAAAGTAACTAAGAATGTTTAAGTTAAAGTAGAGGAGACCTGATTAAAAAGCACACACAAAAAAAACCCAAACAAAACCATACATAAGAGCCAGCTTTGAGGAAAAGGGAAATAAGCTGTTCCCCAAGCCATTTATAGTTGTGACTAGAAATGGATTCAAATTATAGCAGAGGATTCGAGTATATTATTGTCCTTACCGTTGCAAAGTTTTTCTTAATAAGCATACAAATAAGTTGTGTGGGGAGATCGCTCTGCCTCCAGCGCCAGAGGTGTCCAACAAAGGTTGTACAAACATCTCAAGTTCCACACCCATATAGTTAACCCTATACAAGACAAATATTCTGGCTTGTTTTCCTGTGACTCATTAATATGATTCAAAACAAATGACTTAAGAGTTGAAAATTCGATATATTTCCAAGTTTGCCATTGAAGGATTCTTCCACGTTGTTATTAGTATATCCTCATACCCTTGAGATAGGCTAATGCTTATAGCTTCCCAGACACAATTACAAGAAAATTATAATAATACATGTGTGAAGAAACACAAGATGCCTCTTGCAACATTAACTACAAAACAGACAAGTGAAAATCTAGCTGCTGATTGATGAAACACATCGCACCCAACGGAGATAGGAATCTGAGGCCTGAGACGGACACACACATCACACACTGGATTTCCTCACCAGCTTTCCCTCAGGAAAACATTAGATTGCTGCCACGGGGGAAACAAATTTCACCAGAAATGTAATCTTCACCAGAAATGTAACTTTTCCTTGTAGTTGGATAGAAATCAACATCGCGCATTATGGCTCCTCAAAGCTAGCATTCTCCCCTATTTTCCATGTATTTTTCAAAACGTTTTTCTGAAGCAAAACCAAAATAAAAGTTACAGGACGGCGAAGCGGGGCTGGTTTAAGAACAAACCTCAGTTCTGCTGAGGGGGCTCCAGTCCCCCGGGCCCGACGCCCCCACCTCACACACCCCCACCCCGCCCCCAGCAATACGCGCTTAAACCCCTTTAAAAACTTAAAAGCAATTAATGAGGCGGCTCTTACAGAAAGCAGACCGCGAATCGGCACACAACCGCGGGCGGCTTCCCCGCAGCGCAAAGCGGGGCTCCCTGCTGGGGCCGCACCGCCCCGACCGGCCCCGGCCCCGGCCCCGGCCCCGGCCCCGGCCCGCCGCCGCCCGCCCCCGCCGCCGCCCTCCCGGCCCGCACGGCACAGCCCGGCACCGGCACCGGGCGATGCCCAGGGGCCCTGCCCCGACGCGCTGCACCGGCGGCCGGCAGCGCCGCGACGGGGCCGTAACCGGCCCAGCGCCCCAGCGGAGCCCGCAGCGGTGCTGACCGCCGGCCGAGGAGAAAGGCGGCAAGCGGGGACCGGGGGCGAAGAAGGAACGACCTGCAGAAGCGACTACCACACCTCCGCCTTCCTCATCCCTCCCGGGGCTGCTGCTGCTGCCTAAACTCCCCCCCCCCCCCCGCCCCGGATGGCACCGGGACGCCGGGAAACCCGGGCCGGAGCTTTCCGTTCCCCCGCGCAATGCGGGTCCGCCGTCCGCCGCTCTGAGGCGCCGGGCAGGGCGGCGGCCGGGCCGAGGGGCGGGAAAGGGAGGGAGCCCCCGAGTTTATTTCTCTCCGGGCAGAAAATGCCCCCCGGCTCTGCTGAGGGATTGTTAGTCGCTGGTGACGCGTTATTCCCTACAAATAAGACGCATTTCCAACTTCAGCATCGTAAAAGCAAATAGCCGGTGCCGGGCGGTTGCAGGGTTTGCAGCGGGAATCACCGCGTTGTGTGATAAACGCACCACAAGGCCAAACCCTGCGGCCAAAAAGGCTGGGGAGTGGTGCCTGGAAGGGAAGGGGGAAAGAGACGTTTCCCTGGGAAGTCTAAAAAGACCCTGAGTAACGTGTGGGCACAGAAGTAACGGTTTCACAGAGTTTTCCCTCCTCTGTGGGAGAGAGGGATCAAACAAGTGGAGGGGCTCATGGGCTGGGGGCCCTGAAGGAGCCGGAGCCCCCTCGGTGAGCGCAGCTGAGGTTACCTCAGGGGAACGCCAGGCAAAGGGCTGAAAACATCCAGAAAAAGATAGAAACTGCTTACAATTAAGTCCTGTATCCAGTTCTGGTGTCCCCGGCACAAGAAAGACATGGACCTGTTGGAGCGGGTCCAGAGGAGACCATGAAAATGGTCAGAGGGCTGGAGCACCTCTGCTTTGAGGACAGGCTGAGAGAGCTGGGGTTGTTCAGCCTGGAAAAGAGAAGGCTCCGGGGACACCTTACAGCAGCCTTCCAAGCACTTAAAGGGGGCTTGTAAGAAAGATGGAGACTTTTTACCAAGGCCCATAGTGACAGGACAAGGGGCATCAGTTTTAAACTGAAAAGGAGTATATTTAGATCAGAAGTAAGGGAGAAATCTTTTACAATGAGGGTGGTGAGACACTGGAACAGGTTGCTCAGAGAAGCTGAGAATGCCCTATCATTGTAAGCATTCAAGGTCAGGTTGGATGGGGCTTTGAGCAACCTGACCTAGTGAAAGATGTCCCTGCCCAGAGCAAGGTGTTGGACTAGATGACCTTTAAAGGACCCTGCCAACCCAAACCATGCTATGATTCTGTGATTTTACCTCATAAAAGAACACACAGATGTCAGAGCAAAGTTGTATTGGGTTTGCGTGGCAAGGTTTTGGCTTGTGAGAAGCAGCCAGAACCTTCCCCTATGTCCAATGGAGCCAGTGCCAGCCGGCTCCAAGCAGAACCGCTGCTGTCCAAGGCTGAGCCCATCATCAACAGTGGTAGCACCTTTGTGATAACATATTTAAGAAGGGGAAAAAACCCCTGTGTCAGAACAGCAGCAGTCAGAAGAGAGGAGTGGGAATATGTGAGAGCAACAGCCCTGCAGACACCAAGGTCAGTGAAGAAGGAGGGGAGGAGGTGCTTCAGGTGCCAGAACAGAGATTCCCCTGTGACCCATGGTAAAGACCATGGCGAGGCAGGTTGTCCCCCTGCAGCCCATGGAAATTAATGATGGAGCAGATATCCACCTGCAGCCCATGGAGGACCCCAGGCTGGAGCTGGGGTGGATGCCCGAAGAAGGCTGTGACACCATGGGGACCCAGTGCTGGAGCAGGCTCCTGGCAAGACCTGTGGCCCTGTGAAGAAAGGAGCCCATGCTGGAGCAGGTTTGCTGGCAGGACTTTTGACCTCATGGGGGACCCATGCTGGAACAGTCTGTTCCTGAAGGACTGCAGCCTGTGGAAAGGACCCATGCTAGACCAGTTCATGAAGAACTGCGGCCTGTGGAAAGGACTCACGTTGGAGAAGTGCATGGAGGACTGTCTCCCATGGGAGGGACCCCACATTGGAGCAGGGGAAGAGTGTGAGGAGTCCTCCCCCTGAGGAGGAAGGTGCAGCAGAGACAACGTGTGATGAACTGACCACAACCCCCATTCCCCATCCCCCTGCGCTGCAGGAGGGGAGGACATAGAGACAATCGGGAGTGAAGTTGAGCCTGGAAAGAAGAGGGGGGTAGGGGGAAGGTGTTTTAAGGTTTGATTTTATTTCTCATTACCCTACTCTGATTTGATTGGTAATAAACTAAGTTACTTTCCACAAGTCTGTTTTGTCTTGTAACTGGTGAGTGATCTCTCCCTGTCCTTATCTTGACCCATGAGCTTTTCATTGTATTTTCTCTCCCCTGTCCAGCTGAGGAGGGGGAATGATGGAGCAGGGCAACTGGCATCCAGCAGGTGTCAACTCACCACAAAAGTGTAAGCGGTTCACTTACATAAAAGTCTGTTAATAAACCTCAAAGACACGGATGAGGCTGGTAGCCCCATTGGGACAGAGAATTTCCAGTCACCAGAGTTTTCACTCAGCCACCTGCGCGTACAGCTCAGTATGGACTCTGGTAGTCAAATCTTAAACTCTATATCAAAATTTTCACAGAAAGACAGGCTGTAGGTTTTTTTTTTTTTTTTTCATTATTTTTTAAGAAATCTGCCCTTGGCCAGGAATTACAGAAGGCCAATAGAAGATGTCTTTTATGCTTTCCTCTCAAAAAAAAGACAACCCACCAAAACCCATAAGACCCCAACTTTTTAAAATCACATAACTGATTAGACCATCTTTGTGAGTGAATTTGCAGCACTGAAGACAAAATAAGTCACTCCATTAGATAACAATTTATTAAAGATTTCTTTTTTTAATATAGATACATTTTCTTTCTTTTGTTCATGCATACTGGGTTTAAACAAAAATAATTATTTGCACTTGCAGCATTAATTTCTTACAAAAACAGGAGTGCCAGCTCATTCATACTTTTCCTTCAGCTGTCCTTTTTCCGAGGTTCCACCTTTGAGTGATGGGTGAGGTCAAGATCTGACTCTGGAAGAGGGCAGAACAGAACAAACAACAGATCAAAGATTTAAATCAGTGGAAGGCTGGACCCCTTGGTATCATAGGGAGCAATACCCCCTAGAGACTGTCCTGGAGAGCAGCTGTGGGCACATGGAACAGCCAATATGTCTCCACTGCATTTCTCTAGTGTCCAGCAGAAGAGGCGACTGCAGTAATTTGTGTTGTCTTTCTGCTCTGTGTGTTGACCTCCCTCTCCCAGTCCTACTGGTGGTTCAAGGCAATCATGTATGCTGAGGAAACTCCCAACAGCACGGCTGTTTCAAAACTATTTGGCTAAGCTTGCTGGAAGTCAAGGCTGTAAGAAAGCTGATAACCAGGTGGCAGTGAGGAACTCAATTAGCTTAAAGGGTGAAATTGCAGCTTTATTTTCCAACACGCGCATGACCTAAATCCCTCCTACTCACAAAATGGTTACAAAAGATCTTCCCACATTTTGTCTTGTGTCAATAACAGTAATACAGAGAAAAGTGTTCACCCAGGTTTCTTTGCTGGGATATTTTCTTTGGTTTTGACCTTTTAAGTTACCTGCAGATTGCTAACAACCCCAACAAAGGATGTAGGTACCTAGTCGTCACTTAGATTGCACTGAAGACCTCATCCTTGCCCAGTCCTACGCTCCTCACACATGGGCAGAATTCTTCTTCCTTGCAATGAAACAAAGAGGAAGACAAAATCAGGGTAATATTTTATGTCTTTCTTTTCAAAAAGAACTGATTAACCTGGGAATCAGTCCTCTTCCACTGATGTACAGCTTACGCAGCACAAGCCGTTGCAGTATGATGCCAGCTGATTAAACAATAATAAAACATAGCATTTGATAATCATAATTCTGTCTCTGGACAGAAGGTACACCCAATCACCTCTCCCCCACTGTTGGTGGATACAAAGAGATACCCTGTTGCTATATTAAAAAAACCCTTGTTTACTCATGGATTTTGTATACACTAATGAAACAGCAGTTGGCATCATTTTCAGGCCTAAGCATAAGATAATTTTGCAGGCCCCAGTACCTCTGCAGAACTGTCTTTGAGATTTTGTTTTATATCTAGAAACAACTGTCTGTAGAACAATTACTACCTCTTAGTTTAGCATTGTTAGAAATCAAATCAGTCTCATCCTCAGTGATTCTAAATAATATCTGACCTAGTTTGCAACACGTAAGCCAAATTTTAACACTACAGGACAAAATTTATTAAATGCTCAATGAAACAGCTTAAATAGTGTTGATCGTTACTTCAGTAGCTTACAATCATTTATTAACCTCATTGAAAGAGAGCCAAGTACTGCAGTGAAAAGGGTGATTGGACAGCCTATAGCTGAAAGCTTGGAAATACTGTGTGACCACTGGGCAAGTCACAGCCTTCTAGGTGTCAATTCCCCAGCTATAAAAAGTGTGTACTATTTGCCACATGCATCTCATAAAGCTATTCAGAAAATTAATTAATCATTTAATAATTGCAGATCACCTGATTATATATGGTTTTGAAGTGTCTCTTTCATTTTAAAGTATATCCAGTCTTAGCAGCCTGTTCTTCCTGAAACCTCTGCTCTGGTCTGAAGCACAAATGCAAGGAGCTGAGTTTAGCTTATGTCCAATAACAAATTAAAGTAGCAGATCCACAGCTGGTGTAGATCATTTTAGCTCTCTTGATTTTAATGAAGCTGTGGCAATGCATACCAGCTGAGGATCTGCTTGTATAGTTCTGGGAGTTAGCAGAGAGGGTAATCTAAAAATACTAAATTCAATCTTATAGCCCAATTATAATAAAACAGGTCAATTAATTCAATATGTTTTCAGCAAAAACCTTGCAAACACAGAGAATCGATTATTTGCTTTTATGGTGCTAAGGAATAAAATATGTACTGTTTGTAGGAAATAACGTTGCAACATTGCAGCAACAATGCAAGACCTCCTAGGAGTGGAAGATGGTTTTATTTTAAATCTAAACTGATTTCAGTCATTCACTTACACCTTCTTCCCACATCTTGGTTTTGGATA
>RSEF01000005.1:34804141-34876521 GCA_003993805.1 Himantopus leucocephalus | reverse complement strand
ATGGCATATACAGGTGTTGTCAGGGAGCAGCAAGAGCAGGATGCTCTGTGTGGGAAGGTGAGCCAGGAGCCGAGGGTGACCCAGGGCAGGTGTGGGACTGGGATTGCACTGACAAAGGTCCAGTCCCGTAGTACCCAAAGAAGAAGAGCAGAGCAAGTCTGGTGGTGGTAATGAGGGTCAGCCAACAGTCCAGGGGTTGCCAGACAAATCTGTAGTGGTGAGACAGGTGCAAGTCCAAGCTGGGAAGTCAGGACAGTGGGTCAAGGTCAGGCCTGGAGCAGTGGGGTACTTGGCCAGGCATGGAGAGGGACCCGTGACGGTGACCAAGGGCAAGGGCAGGGCTTTGAAAACAGCTTCTGGGCAAGCAGGGGGGACAACCATCCCCCTTCTTACAGTTCTTCCTCACACAACTCTCTTCTCAACAGCCTGAACCCAGATTATGCAGCTGCACCGTGTCTGCATCAACTCGAGAACAGACAGCTAAATCCCTTGGAGCGAGGGCATGGGGCTGCACTCAGGCTACTGGTAAACGTCTGCTATTTTTTCCTACCTCAGTTTTCATTACTTTTTTTCCTATTTATTAGGTTTTTCTGCTGAAACGTTTAAGAGTCCAGATGAGTAGTGTCACCTCTAGTCTTTCCTGCTCAGTTAAGGTTTGTCTAGAGGGGAGGTTGCTGTGCTGTGCAAGAGGTGGCTGGGAAGGAATCCACTCTAAGAAGCACCTAGAACTTTATGTAGAGAGCTTTCACTAATTCAGAAGTTATGGCATCAATATTTTAACAGTGACACTCTTTTCCCAAGAATTCAGTAGGCACTTCAGTTCAACAAGTATTTAATAAAAGTTACTTAAACTCATCAGTCAAACATTATCAAACTCTTTCCATCTCATTTTTTTCAGCAGAGAATGGTGCTGGTGATTTCAGGCTATGAAAGCATGGGGTTGTACGGCCTGGACTGGGTGTGATAATAAGTACATGATTTTCTGTGGCGTCAAATGGAAAAAAAATTATTTGTTATAGCTATTGTATAATTTACTCCAGCACTAATGAGGAAGGGATTAAGAAGCAATAATGGGATACACTGAAAACTTAGTATTGCCAACCTGTTTCTTAATATGATTTACTCTAAGGATCTGGGTAACATTTCTTGGTTAGTTTGCTAAAGACTTCTTTTTCGCTACAGATTAGTCATTTAAAGGCTGATCTTGCTCCCATATGTAATTGGTTACAAGGGTAAGGTAAATGTTATTCAGTCTGAGGGGAAATGTCATTCATCTTCCACATAGAAATGGTTTCACGGTCTAGTACAGAGGAAAATATGACTTTTAGACTTCTGTGCTTCAGTTTGTTTCTATAAAATGGACAGAACAANCTTTTCTTGATCAAAATAATACACGTTAAAATAAAATTTGGTATTACTTGTGAAGTGCTGAAACACTGTGATTCTTAGTGTCACATAATGCATATGAAAAACCATTCCTGCTACCTGGAGAAAGTACAATAGCTTCTGTCGATTATCCCAGAGTCACATTCCACAGACATATCCACAGTACTAAGTCTCAAGTCAAGGAATTTCCAATACTTCTGCATTCAAAGCTTTTTCTGTATCCTTCCATTACAAACTGAATAGCCAATAAAGATCCTTCCCCTCTGGCAAATATCAGTCATGTTTTATCAGAAGCTTCACCTTCCATTATTCTTTTATTGTTTCTGCTAATTTTTACTCTTTCGTACTCATAATCAAGCTTCCACCCTTGTTTCTGGTAACTGCTTTACACAGATGCTACAGGATATATCAAAAAAGTAGAGACGGTCCCAGGAATATAAACACCAGATGATCAAGGACTTTCAATGGAAAAAGTTTTTCCCATCATGCCAAACCACTGTATTTAGGTGAAGAAAATATTGTTCCCTGAAAGAAATTCTATTTCACAGAGGTTTTTTTTCTTTTTTTGAGACTGAAAGAGAGGTTTCCCAATATTCATGTACAGCTAAGAGTTTGAAACATACGAACATTATGCAGAAATCTATGAATCTGGGCATAACAAAGAAAGTAACCTTTCAAAATGTCACATGGAGCACAATGAAGAGAATTTGGATGTCTGGAAATTTATCAGACTCTTTGTTTTTCAAGTATTCAAGTAGAAACAAGTCCTTCTGTTTGGATTACATGAAAGACTGAAAGCAATTAACTTTAAAAAAGTTTTTTATTAGGAGATAAGAGTAGGAGAAGATAGTAGGATCAGTTGTGAAAGCAGCTGAAGGAGGGATTATGAATTCATGTGTTCATAGGAGAGAAAAAGGGGGATAAAATGAAGCTGAGCCACACCAACATATCCCACAACCAACCTAGTTTTCCCTAGTTAGAGTCAGGACAAACAAGGCAAGTGGCAAGAATTGACACTAGAGAAATAGCTGAAAAATTTTCTGTGAAATACATTTTCTTAATACATGTTCTTTCCTTGAAGATTTAGATGAAGTCTTCTGGAGGTGATGATTTAGTATATCGGCCTTGGGTGAGGAAGACATTAAAATCTGTTTTTTTCTGATTTGGAGTGGCCAGGGAATAATACTCTGTGCTGAATGCAAAGGCAACAAGTGTATACCTGACTTTCATACCTTAGTCCGGTACCCTAACCAGCAGGAAATGGACTTCTTTATGGGAATTTTAGCACCATTAATGTTTTCAAAAATCTTTCACTCATTCCTAACGGAAAGGAGACCAAATGTAAAAAATTGCTACAGAAACAAGAATTATTATTATTTATTTATCTATACCTTCTTCAGCCCTGCGTTTACCACTTTTGGCACTTTAAAGCACAATCCATTTCATACACATTTTCCAGGAGAAAATCAATACGAAACTCTAATCTGAGCTATAAGTAGTTGCTACACTGAGCAAAAAAAGTTTGATACACTGAACTGCTCGACCAAATAAATAATTTAGATAAGTGAGTCAATGGCGCTGAAAAGTAAGTCTTCATTAATGGACATCACTGAGAGAGCAAAGAAAGCAAAATGAATCATCAGTCCATTGCCTTTAATAATATGATTAAAGAAAGAAGGTACTGAATTATTAAGAACAGTGGGGATGGAAAAGAAAAAGAGCAAAAACCATAAAGGGTACCAGTTTGCAGAATGATGATGAACTGGATACTCTTGGTATTCTGAAGGTGTTTGTTTTTCTTTTAATTTTTTAACTCTGAGAGCTGACAATTATTTAGGCCTTGATTCTCCACCTCGCAAAATCACAGGCATCTCCTTCCCCTCAGTTTCCTATAAATCAATGATTTATGTGATTTACATATAAAAGTGGTTTAGCAAATGAAACTGGAGGAGGCCCCTGAAGTAGTATTAAAATCAAGTCCTGTTCCTTCTGAGGTTAATAGCAAAACTCAGACAGACCCTAATGAGGGCAGAAACAACCTCCACGATTTTGAAGCTAGGACAGGAGAGTAGGTTATATAGATTTTCTTTGTACAGAGAAATAAATAATGAATCCACAATATTTCGTTCCATGAAAGAAGAATATTTTAGGATGAAAGTAGTATGCTTTCAATCCACCTTCCAAATAATTACACAAAGCCAACTTCTTCAGATACCTTGCAATGCTTCAAGAAAAGGCTAGATTTACTACCCCTTTTTGTTCAACTATTCAGCTGTATATATACAGCTCTTTCTATACAAGCTTATAATGTACACTGAAATGGGATGTGCAGTTCAAAGATTTCTTGCATGCTGGACTGACTTTTCTCGCACAAATGATCTGATTCTGCTCTCTGGATATAGAATCCCTAAGTAATTATACATTTGGATTTAGTTTTAGATTTGCAACTCTTCAAAAGAATATTGTAAAAAGCTGAGGTAAGTCCTTGTCCATGACATCTGTGCATAAAGATTTGCTCAGATTCACTTGGTTATCTAAGTATGTGCTTTTTACATGCCATTAAAGCATGATGAAAGAGTATGCTGGGGATTCTATATTTTAATTTGATTTGATCAGTTGTTAACTTTTATTTCTTCTGAATTGGACATTCTAATAGCAAGGGTAACCTCATTTGGTGTATTACAGAGACCTCTGTTATTACTACTAAGTTACATAATAAAAAAGACAGGGATTTATTTTGTTTTATTTATACCCATAAATTTACTTTGCTAAATTTACTTCACGCTAGCCATTGCTGCCTAACCATGTAGCTGTAATGCTATCAGCTTTGTCCTTACACCTCTTCCACCTGCTCTATGTTTTGTTTTTTTTTTTTTATTTATTTCATTTTGCTGCCTCATATCTAAATTGGATTGTCAGCTCTCCTAGGAAGAACAGAGAGAATTCTGCATGGGTTTGGTACTATAAAAATAATAAAAACAACTGCCCTCTGCTCCCACTCATAAAAACTCCTGTACCCGCCTTCCCTATATTGAAAGCTTGTATTATAAATTGTCTGAAGAAGCTGCAGAAGCTGACTGCAAAAGGAAGTGAAGAGTATGGTCACCAACAGATGTGTTTAATGTATGACCTATTGCCATTGCCATATCAGCATCCCTCATCACCTCATGCGTATGTACCTGGAAGAGGAAGTGTCTGATCCTTTGAGCAGTTTGCTAGGACAACCTGTCTGTGTTTTGATCCTCATTTAAAAGAGTGAGGAAAGAGAATGACGTGTCTGTAACTGAATTGCCCTTACAAATTTCACCTAACCCAAAGGCCATGAGCAAGGCACCCCACTCCAGCTCTACATTGTTGCCGACGATGACATATGGATATTGGAATATGTTGCTTAATGCACTGCAGACAGAAGTTTGTGTACTCTATATAGCACAGTATTCTGCAGTATAAGTCATCATACATTCCGGAATGAGCAGCAATGGAGGAGCTGGACAGGTATCTACTGCTTCTTATCTCTTCATGTGCAAGAAACAACAGCCCACCAGGTGAAGCTGATGCCAGTGCAGTAAGAACAAAACAAGGATGTGGTTTGCTTGTTTTCAGAAGTGGCTTATGTAGAAAGGACAGCAGATGAGAAATACTATCTGGGTAGTTAAAACCGTGGAGATCCTGTCACTGACTGGCCCCAGCAGATTTTAATTCCAGACTCATAAGGAGTAGGATGTATCCCACAGCAGTTTCTCCTTCTCCTTCCTCTTCTCCATCTTCTTCACTGGTTATGTACATGACCATGGGGCTCCAAGTCCCTCATTAGTCACATTGACCCAGTTGAATCATTTCATGCCAACTAAATGTGCACTCTCCAACTTTTTCCTAACGTATGAAAAAAAACCCCAAGGTATAACTGAGTGTCAGATGTCCATAGATCCACACAGAAGATCAAGGGCTCACGTTGTCTGTTTTCCAGAGTTGGTACGAATCTGCTAAATAAATTCTGCTCCCTCACTGTGGCATTTCTGGCTTGTTTTCTGTATTGGCAAACTGTCTTCATTGTCTGGCTCAGAGCAGAGCCCAGTGTTTATGTTCTATCTGAGATACTTAACCCATCGCATGTTAAATTTTAGTGTATCCAGACCTTGGATTCCTTTATATCAGATTCACTTTGATATAGTTCACTTGATACAGTTGCAACCACTAAAAAGGCTTTGGGTGTACATGTTTCTAATTTTCCTGTCTTGACTTTTTCCTCTCTCTCCTCACACCTAGCATTTTCTGCGGTTGCAGCGCTGCAGCTGGTTACCATGAAAGCCAGCACATTGCTGATCGTAGGAAATCAGCGTGTTGGCCAGCAAGGCCTGGGTTTTAAAGGACAGACTGACGTCTTCTTATACCCAGGCTTTCACTTTGTCAAACTTCAGTGAAATAATAATAAATAATTATCTCTGTATACTTCAAAGACACAGTAAGGATTCAGTGACAATAGTAGTTGTTGGCCTACTACGTTTTAGCACCTATTAAAGAGAACAGTATCTTGACAGATTATGTATGTGTATGATGTGTGTGTGTATGATTACACTTACCCGCAAACATGGAAGCAAAAACAACAGCTAGTTAAGACTGACATAAAACCCCAATGACATGCCCTATTCAGAAATGTCCAAAGCAGTTAAATCCACAAGTAACAAGTGTTGGTTTCACCTAACTCAGGTGAGGAAGAGTGAAAAGTGGAAGAACAGAGAGCTGTGATAAACAGGATCATCAAGTACTCAATTATTTGTGTTGTGTCATCTCTGTCTTTCTCCTTTAAAAGAGCTTTTGACAAAGGAACTTTACAACCAATGTGTAGTTGGACATAACATAATTTTCTAATTCAATATATTGCAATGAAAGATGTTTAATTTTTGCACTTTGGGGACATTTTACTGCATCTAATAGAAACATCATCTCCATGATAATGTTACAGATATTTTCTGTTTTTCCTTTGGCAGGAAGGGAACAATCATTTGTCTAGAAGTGTGGCTCTTAAATTAAATACATCAAAACTTCTGCTTGCGTATATAACAGTCACTGAATCAATGTTTTAGGAGAAGTACTAAAGCCCTTCTAGTGATTCTGAAAATATACCATGATTTCAACTTGCCCTAATATTTCATTGTGGACTCCGGAGAATGATGATGAACAGTCAGTAGTTATACACGTAATGGAGGCTGCTGCTGACAGCATCCCAAACTGAAGGTAGTAAAGTCACCAAAAGTTGTCACTATCTCCAGGATATTATCTGAAGAAATCATCTTGGCCTCTGTAGTTAGGTGATGAAAGTCCAGAAAAGTGCCTAAGGGCCGCTGTGTGTCCAGTGATAAAAGCCTTGCAGTGCTGAATCTCTGACCTGCTTTTCAAATCTTTAGTTATCCTGTGGGCTTGAAGATCAAGAGAAAGTTATCTGAATCTATGAATAAACAGCAGACCCAGTTTTTAGAATTAATACCTCTTGGAGGTAATCTCATTTGTACACACCTGGCACTACATTATGTGAGAGGTAATTCAGAAGGGGAGATGTTAGAGGGGCTACAGCAACCTCAGTTTCTCTAACTTCTGCAACCTCAGAGCCAGCTCATCCAAAATTAAAACTGTCCGGTTATCAGCTTTATCATTTCACCCAAAGGAACGCTGACAGCTTCTTATCTACTCTCTCAGTCCTCCCTTAGAGAGCACTCTCCCCCTGGAGCCTGATGTGTGTTTTTTTGGCGATTGCAGGTGAACCAAAGCTTGAACACACAGCAGTGTCCATTAGACCTTCTCACTGAGTATTTCGTTAAGTTCTAACAACCTGGGTTTCCCATGTCTGATGCTGAATGATGATGTTTCTTCTATAATGTTTGATTTTAAAAAAACAACCACCTTTGCATAACCTTACCGGGATTATTTGATCTAGTGGGCTCTCTGCAGTAGCTTTTTTTACTTTCAGTCTGTCTACAGCGATAAAAATGAGCCTCTGTGTCATATGAATTCAGCTTTGTTCATTTTAATCAGATGCTCATCAAATGCAGGCAAGGAATAACAAATATTCATGACAAAAAGGCAATAATCTGAGACTTTGAATTACTTTAGCAATTCCAAATGCTCTCTGGAAAACAGGGATACATCCGGAATCATAATTGACACCTGATTCATCACATCTATATTACCGACAGGGAAAAACGGTCTAGAAAATAGCTTCCAAGGATGTGAGTGTGAACGTGTGCTTCTCTGAAGCCTTCTGATTCCTTTAAGGAAAAGCTGATGGATAGCAAACTCCATGCAACCTAGACAAAAAATGGAAAATAGGCATTAGGCTATTATTGAACGAATTCCTATAATGTTGTTAGTCTTGCAATGCAGGATGTATTTTCCTCACTATATTTTCCTAAATCAACATTTTCAAGATCAGTAGTATTTTGTCATGTGAATAAACTTTTCCTAAGGAAGGCAAAGGCTATCAACTGCACCGACTGCGCCACCTGTGACTCTTACTGTCTTTCTCATTGCAGACTAGATACTAATGCTGTACTTTAAATATAGGAGACTGCTTAAATCACATTGAGCCCTCCTCAGGGGAATGTTAAACAAACAGAGAACCTGTTAACACAACATTTATCAGCACACACGCTGGCAGAAACAGTCTCAGAGGTTTTGAATAAATCACAAAACTGTTTTCGTCTCCTCATTTTTATTTGTTTCAGAAGACAACATATATGGAGAGATGACTGTCTTAAGTGCTCGGTGGTAAAAGTTTTATAACTGTCAGATTAATAACAGGACTTAAATTTTCCAGTAAAACTCTACAATGTGATCAATTTGGCACTCATTATTTATAAATTTTTTATTGTATTTATATTTAGTCACTATGTAAGACAATAGTAGCTAAGCTGTTCCTGTTCCAGACAAAGCTGAAAGAGTTTGGAGCTATTCCATCATCCAATATTACAGTAATTTCCATCTTTTGAATCTGTCTCAAATGGAATAAAACTGTCCAGTCATGCTGTGCAACAATATTTTCTCACATGTGTATCGACTCTTTTGGAGACCTGTTAATTTATATTCTACATATTAAAGTGCTTTTCCAGAGGGAGGAAGTTGGAAGGGGCTGTAGGGGAAGGAAAATAATCTTGTCCAAATATTTCACAATTCACTCAAAATCTAGTTATGTGCTGAGTCTCTGTCAGCTTTCGTAACTATATTTCAAGTAGTTGTTTCAAAACATGTGCTGTTCCAATCCCTCCAGAAGTCTCTACTGGTTGGGACCTCTTAGTCCACCTTTGATCAAGTTGCACGCGGTCACTCCAAGCTGTCGGGCAGCCTCCGTTTCCTCTGAGAACCCATGTACATCAGGCTTGGTGGGGCTGCTGCTATATAGAAATCACAAGTTTGGAGCTGGGGTTTTTTTGCACAGTATGGTATACTAATTTAAATCCCTCCCCATAGAGCAAAAAATTATTTTGCTGTTTGTAAGACAGCCTCACTTATAAGTCTCCATTTCTTCCTCTGGGAATAAAGGCTATAAAATTTCTTAAAAAATACTGTTAAGGCTCAATGTAAGAGAAACCAATATATAAACAACTAAAAGTATTTTCTTGAGCCTCCTTTAAATCTTGCTTGCAAGGCAGTCCAAACCCTCTTAATGATTTATGTGTAGCTCAAAACTTGAAGGAAGTCAAAAGTCCTGGCAATCCACAACAGTGTCCTGGACACTTAGAGCTATGTGAAGCTCTAAGGAAGTAGTAGTTATTTTGCGGTGTCTTCTGAGCCTATTTTCCAACCCTAACTGCAGTTCAGAGCAGTATGGAAACCCTTCTACCTTCCTGAAATCAGGCAGCTGTAGATCAAACACTGTGCATACCTCAGAGCTTTGCAGGGAGTTGCTGGTAGGTCACTGATATGCAAAGCTAACCTTTAATTGTCTTAAAAAGTTTCAGGATCATTTAAATTGCAGTTCTACAGGGAAAGGAAGATGGAAGTGTGAAATAAAGAGTCTATGGGCCTGATTCATGAAAAAGTTACAGACCGTTAACATAGAAAAGGAATGCATGAAAATCCTTTACAGTGTGCCTATGTGATTTATTAAATTCCTTTTCCCTGTGTAATCAGTTAACTGCACTTGAAAGGTGTGGAATCCAGAGATGAGAGGAAAAGGCTGAAGAAAATGAGGTAGAGCATTGTAGCTTGCTCAAGATTTGTGCGCAGCAGACAGACAAAAAAGTGACTGTGAACATACAAAACATTTTTGAGGTTCAGTAGCCTGTCTTCAAAGTGCTCGTTGACAATGAGCTCGTGAGTGCTCAAAGTTCTGTGCTGGAACAGGAAGTATTGCTATATTGGAACATGAAAAATGATGCTATGTCAGTTTTGGTGTTTGGTTTTTTTTGTTTTGTTTTGGTGGTGGTGTTTTTATAGTAACCTCAGTGTATTAAAAACCTGGGAGTAGCAAATTTGTAACGTTGAACTCCACAGTGAAAGGAAGATCCATGAAGGCTAAACACTCAGTGTGACTGAGATACTTTCTCCTACTTACTGTTCTTTCTTCAGCATCTTTTCTTTGTCTGCCATAAAAGCACTTATGTCACATAAGTTCACCAAAGGGTAGAGATTTTCCCTCTTGCTGCCCTGTTGGCAATGGCCTGTGGAGGACTAACAATCTCTTGCTTATGTTGCTCTGCCTCTCCGTTCAAACTGGAACTATGCTATCCGTGGCCCCCAGAAGCGCTTGTTGCTGTGCCTTACAGGTCAGGATTCAGGATCAGAGAATCAGGGTTGGTCAGGAAGGGATAGTTTCATTTTTTTATGTAGAGGGAACTTCTTACCAATAGCTTCTAAGTGTTTCTTTCAGTAAATGAAAGCATATAGTGAGAAGGTTGAAGAGTGGAACCAGGAATACGTTCTGAATATGCAAAGTGGGATCCTGCAATTGGTTACGATTCACTAACATTGTAAGTGGGAATTTCCTTACTCACATTACAGACAAAATTGTTTAACATCACATTACATAAAACATTCTTTCTATCACACAACAGGTTCTGAGCAGACGAGCCAATGAAGAACAGGGTTGGAGGGACGATATCAGACCTCATCAAAATGTAGATGAGACCAGAACTTCTTTTAAAGATCCATGGGTGAAAACTCGGCTGGCTAGGGAGGATGTAGACAAATGGCTAAAGAAAATTTAAGAGAGAAGGGAAAAGGAAAGGGAGAATTAGAAATACAAAATGTTATTTGAGAAATAGATAACAAAGGGACGGGAGCCTGGAGGCTCTCTTTCTCTGAAACGAAAGGAAAATAGGAAGCTTTTGTAGGAAAACAGTAAGTCATTGGAGAAGGAGAGAGAGAAAGAATGCAAAAATCTCCCAGCATCTCTTACGTCTAAAGTCATTGCTGAACTCTAAAATTATATGAGCTATCGAGGCAAGATACTCAGCCAATATGGAGAAGAACAGAGTACCTGGATCAATCTATATTACCATGGGTTGTGCTGGAGTCCAAATGAAGAGGCTAAGCTGAATGGACTGTGTGTGGCCTGAAGGGTATATCAAACGTGCAGAACAATCAAATCTGGACATGTCCTGGGATATGTTCGAGAGATTGAACAAGAATGAAAAACATGAGAGAGTGAACTGAGGTATGCGGGTTGAACTGGCATGGAGGCAGAATGAATTTCTGCACATATCAAACAAATGGTTTGGTTGTATTTATGATTTAGGAAATGAAAAGGAGCTTTTTTACCATTGTTTTGCTTAGCAACAGCAACAAAAAAGAGTACTCAGCTGGGACTGTCAATTGCTCAGCTTATTAAAATATTAAGAGAGAACACAGCAGAGCTCTGAGCCTGCAGAGCTGCCAAAATCAGCTTCCCAATACTCAGGGAAGAAGTGCTAAGAGTTTTTCTCCTTTTCCTTTTCTCTTTTACCCCTTAATGTCATTGGTCTTGAAGCAGACTGCTTCCTACCGTTAGTTTTCGCTCAAGGAANTGTTAGTTTTCACTCAAGGAAAGAGTCCTGGGGCACCGTGTTCTAAGGCTTCTTCAGCAAATAATATGGATTAATGTCCAGCCCAGAAGACTGACCTGTTGTAACAGGTTTCTTTTCCTCAGGTCCTCATGTAGGCAAAGCAGAGCAAAGGTTCCCCTGCCTTCCATGGCAGCCTCATTTATGTAAGAGGACCAAAACTCAGAAGATAACTGAAGGGTCTGAAGATATTGTAGCTTGGCTGATTTTCTGGATGCCAGAATACATTGCTTAAAGTAGCAATTTGAGGAATTTCAAGACATTTTGACTGACTTCATGAAATTCTGTTAAATGTTGCTATGGTGGGTTGACCTCGGCCAGCAGCCAAGCACCCACATAGCTCCTCGCTCACTCCCCGCCTCTCCCCAGTGGGATGGGGGAGCGAATAGAAAGAACAAAAGTGAGAAAACTCGTGGGTTGAGATAAAAACAGTTGAATAGGTGAAGAAAAGAGATGTGATGCCAAATGAAGCAAAGGCAATCACTCACCACCTCCCACAAGCAGACCAATGCCCAGCCAATCTCCAACCAGTAGCCACCTTAGAAGACAACCTCCCCTTCTTTGTCTTCTATCTCTGTTTTTATTGCCGAGCACGACGCCATATGGCATGGACCATCCCTTTGGCCACTTCAGGTCAGCTGTCCCGGCTGTATCCCACCCTGCTTCTTGCCCACCCCCAGTCTACTCGCCGGTGGCACAGAGTGGGAAAAAGAGAAAGCCTTGATGCTGTGCAAGCACTGTTCAGCAATAGCCACAACATTCCTGTGTTATCAACACTGTTTTAGCCACAAATCCAAAAAAGCAGCACCATATGGGCTGCGATAAAGTTAACTACCAGTTAATCCCAGCCAGACCCAGTACAGTTGCTATGGTAGACCTATTTGCTTATAAATTCTGAATATAACTGGAAAAGAGAACAAAATGAAAGAGTGAAAACACTGATTTTAAAATGTGGCTATTTTCATTTCACAGTGTAGTGCATTCTCTCACATAAAACTCTCATTGTCTGCCCTCTATGTTTAAGGTGAGGAAGAGTAGTGGCTGTGACAAGGTAAAAAACTAGTTTCTGCATTTTCCTTTTTTTTGGTTTTTTTTTTTTGTTTTGTTACTCCCTTTTAATTTACTTACCATAGCTGCTTCTCTTCTTTTTCCTATATCCTCATTTTTCTATTTCTCCCTGGTACATTTCCTTCTTCTCATTCTTCATGCTTGTCCATTCTATTCCTTTAATTTTCTTTTCCACTTTTTCTCTTTTCTCCACCTCCTGCCCTATCTCATTTTGGAGCTCTTACGTGACTGTATTTGCCCACTGACTCATGTGGGCAAACCACACCATTTCAGATCATCCAGATCCAGTACGCCAGTTGTTTTGCTGCTACTGTTCTCCAGCTTTGGAACTAGAGCATTCCCCTCTGTCCATGTCACGTGCAGAGGCCTCACGTACAGGCTGAATGCTCGGTTGCTTTGGAGAGCTGGGATTTCTCCAAAACCATCTGCTCAGCTCCTAGCCCCAGAAATACAAGCTTTTAATATCCTAAAACCAATGTCTTAAAAAACTTTCCCTAAAAGCAATACAAGGTGTAGCCTCTTAGAAAATATTACTGATGTCTCGAACCCTTCATTTTCTCTGCTGATGCAGAATATGCTGCACAATGGCATCCACTTCGGCCCCAGTTTGTCAAAGTGTGTAAGCACACATCTAAACATCTCACCAATATCAGGAAAGCATGTGTTAAGTGTCTTGCTGCATTGGGGGTTTGATCAGCAGTTTTAATGTACTTCAGGGAATAAATTCTTGCCGTTAAATCAGTATTAAAACAGGTTAGCCCAGTGTCAGTGCAGGAACTCTCAATGAAGAGGAGGGTTTCTTAAGGAAATAGGAATATCATTGACAGTTTGATACAAAAGGGCTCAGAAACATGACCAAGTGGGTTTTTGCACTGAGGAGGTTGTACCTGAAATAGCAAAGACTGAGAGAACAAGCACAGACAGAGAAATCATTTGGGTTTTTTTTTTCCTTGTATAATTAGCCACTGGTCCATTCCTGGAAGAGAACACAAATGTTCAAAAGCATTCAAAACAACCCTAAAAAAATAATAAAGGAAATAGTTTTTCAGTAGCATACATGGTTTGAAGTTTTGGGTTTTTCTATGAACACAGCTTTTCTGGTCCTCTGCAATCGTTGTCAACTGTTGATCAACAACATGACAAGCTCCTGCCAATGTGACCTGCATTATCTTACTCTGTACTCATCAAAGCAATTGATAAGCTTTGTTGGAATGCCCTTCTTCCCACCTGAGTTCCTTCATTTCACAGCTGTAGTGGAGCATACATCTTTGTCCTTCTCAGAGTGAAGGACTAAACATAGTACATTTCCCCTATTTAGTCTAGTTGCCACAAGCTGTTTTCTGTTGTCCTTCTCAAAGGCTTCTGGGAGAGCTGCTTGACATCAGCAATGTGGAGAATCAGGATGGTAGCTCTGTAAATAAATTCTAAGAAGTAGTTAGGCAAGCACATCTGAGGCACATAATTTCTCTCATGAACTTGAAAGTGACACTACAAGCATGAGTGGTGTTTTTGATGTTTAAGGCAGACAACAGAATTATGTGTTTCTCTGCATTCTAGTCCTCACAGCGCACTGACTTGTGGCCTGACTTAGAGTCAAAAGAGAGACATCAGCACGTGTCACTTTTAGGAAATTTTAGCTCACAGACCCTAGAACAACATCACAGATTTTCCCTGAGCCCTGCTATAGACCAGGTTTATGAATGTTCCTTAGCACCTCTCCAGCGGAACAAAAGAGAGTGATTTGGGGGAAGGAGAGCATAAAGACTCCTCTTACAGCTACAGTAAGCTCTGCTTCGGCTACTTTTATCAGGGGGCAGCTCTGAGTTGACCTGTGCTGAGAAGGAGGTGAAACATCTCCTCTTTTGTGCCCCATCCTGTATCACTGGCTGCTGCTCCACCTCCCGAGGCACAGAAGTTTGTACCCATTAACAGCAGTGACACGAGGCATCCAAGACTGGATGGACTGATTAAAGCTTACAGCAAGAGCCAGAAGCTCAGTAGGTCAGTGATCAAAAGTTACAGTATTCCAACAGCTAATACTGAGTCAAATCCCTTCTCCAAATTTTGCGGTAAATGCATTTTGAGTATGATTGTCCCATAGCCCAGTGGATTCTATTGCACAACACAAAAGGAGAGCACTGGCTCTTTCTCTGGGTTGGGTTTCGTGCAAGGTCCAGCCTGGCTTAGGTGTTTGATCCAAGGAGAGGATTCATGACTATGACTTCTGAGCGGCACCTGAGCTGAGAGCGAGGGATCTGAGTCCTTCCTTCAGTCATTCTTGCCAGCTGACGTGGTACGTACCTGCTCAGTATCCTGGGAGATTGATATAGCTGATTTAAGGAATGCATTCTTGGGATCTGTCTCTCACAGTGTGTTTTATAAATAAACCAGGTGTGTAATCTGGGTCTTTGGATTCTACTAAATGACACGGCACCTGTGAGTCAGTTACTGTGCTTCTATCTGCTTTCCGTCTGTACAGTGCAGCGTCCTCGCTCCCGCAGCTGTGACCAACGCAAGCTGAGAGAACAGGTCCTGCTGCAGCTGTTAGGATACCTGTGTTGTAGCGCTCAGTGAGAAAGGAGTGGCACAGCAAAGAAACATATGCTCATTGAGGTGGCAACTCGAGGTGCTTGTCTTGTTTTCAACCCTTTTGATCTTCAGAGTGAGGTGCAATGGCCCACGGCTGATAAACTGCAGGAATGGATGCCAACACAGGAGTCACAGTAATATAAGCTGTTGCAGACTCTTTCTAGGCCCTGCCTTCCTACTGCTTCTTTGTGTGCTGGGAACTTTCAAAATTTCAGCTGGCAATTCCATCTGAATCTGGGAGGTAACACCAAAGATACCACAGGTAGGGTGAATGCTCCCCACAGTCTCTGGTGCTTCCACTCCCCGGAGCTGTACTCCTCCAGGAGGAAGGGGGGCCCTGAGATAAACATCTGCAATGAGACTCCGCGGTGCTCTGCCTGTCAGTGCTACTTAAATACTCTATTTACCAGGTCTGGAGAGTCAGCTGATGCCTATTCTGGAATCTCAGTGACCACTAGGTCTGCCATTGTCTGCACAGCTTCCAAGTCCTTCCTCCCAGGAAGCATCCCCTTCCAAAGCGGAGTGGTCCTAAGGGCAGTGGTACACATCTAGATCCAACCCTGGGCCTTTTGTGCCGTGGCACAACGTGCTGGTATAAAATCATCTCCGGCAGCCTGTTTCTTTCAAATGCTTGGCAAGTGCCAAGTCAGAAAAATGTTAGGGTTGTTTTTTTTTTTTTTTTTTTGGAAAGAAAANTGTGGAAAGAAAACAGCTGTTTATTTTATTTTATTTGAATGATGGTGTGGATTTTAATTCAGCAGAGACATAAAGTATGTTGGTAAATTGTGAGTGTGTGTAGGTGGGTGTGTTAGTGGGTGTAGGGAGCATATGGAAGAAATGGCAGCATGAGAAAGCAACCAACAGAAGGGTTTAAGAAAGTACAAGACAAAGCAGCCTTCTCCTCTTGCTACGTTTTAACTCTCCTTTTGGCAACGGTTCATGCTCCAACCTTTTCCTCCCGCCTGATAAATTAAACTCGGATCTTTCTCTATTTGCTTTGAATGTCATTCTTGTAGTTATAGTTCTAGGACCAAAAAGGTTAACACAAAAATGTTAACACAAAAGTAATAGAAAAAACCTTCGTTTTGCAGCGCAGAAACCTGTGCGGTTGTGTGCGTGTGTGCGCGCGTGTTGTCTCGCCGCACGTTACACTTCACGCACCGATCAGGAACCACAGTCGTTATCGTGAGTCACTGGTCGTAATTATTGTGCCCCTTTTTTTTTTGCGCAACAGCAGAGCGACACCAAAACTTCGCGGCCTCCAGGCTCCCCTCCAAAAAAAGCATCACCGAGCTCTCTCCCCCCCCCGCCCAACCGTTTGGGGCAGCCCGTTTCCAGCCCCGAGCATCACCCTCCGTGTGCCTGTGTGTCCCCGTCCCCTGTCTGTGCCCTGTCCCCTGTGTCGTCCCCCCCACCCGTGACTTGTCCTGCGAGGGAGCGGCGGGCGCGGGGCGGCCTCGTGCTGTTGCGCGGCGGGAGCGTGGGGGGGCAGCATTGCCCGCCGAATGGGGCCGCCGCCCGGGGCGGGGGGGCGGGAAAGGGGACGGGGATGGGAAAGGGAGAAGGAAGGGGGAAGGAAAAAAATAAATAACGGCAATAATAATGATCAAAAAACCCCTCTTTTCCGTGCCGGTTTGGAGACCGCTGCGGCTTTCCTCGCGGCATACTCGGAAGCAGCTTTATCGCATTTCTCTTTCAGAGGAGATTGTGAGATATATATATTATAAAAAAATAAATATATATATATATATAAAAAATCAGGTCAGCACCAGCACCTAGTGTTCACTGTAGCGTCAGTGACACCTCTGCTTGGGAACAGTTAAAAAGGCTTTCAGCAGGATTTTTAAATTGTTATGTGCTTAACCTGTAACATAGTCATCAAAAAGGGGGGACCTTGCATTGAATAACAGATCCAGAGTACTGGCTGCTCCATGCTCTGAAAACAGGCCAGATATTCAGAAGGATAGAACAGAACAGAACAGAACAGAACAGAATAGAATAGAATAGAATATTTCAGTTGGGAGGGACCTGCAACGATCATCTGCTCCAACTGCCCGACCACTGCAGGGCTGACCAAAAGTTAAAGCGCGTTATTAAGGGCATTGTCCAAATGCCTCTTAAACACCGCCAGGCTCAGGGCATCGACCACCTGTCTAGGAAGCCTGTGCCAGTGTTTGACTACTGAAGAAATCAGTTCATCTTTGAGCAACTATGCAAAGGCTCAGACTTTTTTTTGACAGGCTTTGCTCTGCAATGTTCAGCCTAAGCAGGGTGGCACTCTCTGTGCAGCTCCTTTAAAACCGTACGTCTCATGAGTAAAAGAGAGAAGGAATAATGAGGGTTGTTCTAACACCTTTTGCGGTAGATTCACTTTACAGTTTATTTATAAGGTTTGCTCTGGTAAACTTTGGAAATCTTGGTTCAAGCTACCAGATCATAAAACATTACCTTCCCAAGAAACGTTTTGTCAAAGGCGCTTACATGAGTCAGGAGCATAAATTATACTCAAAGTCAAAACGAGAATTATGGTCCCAGTCACTTAGGTGCTTTTGAAAAATGTACATGGATTGCTTGGGCTTGGTAAAGGCAACGGATGATATTTCACTACCGAGTCTCATTGTTGAGATGCAAGTAAAACCCAAATAAAAGCATGGAAGGCTTGCTCACCTTACCTTGGATCTACGAAACTGTCAGGTGTTTACGCTTTCTATTTCTATATATATCTCTGGTGCTAAGGGGGTAGCTGTAATCCTCAGCTTTTTTGCTGTGTGCAGGCTCACTTATGCTTATGGTCCTCATCCTAACTTGGATTTTTTAAGGTCCTTACGCATGACCACGAAAGAAGAGTTAATGTGGGACTTTCCTTTTGTTGAACATACACTGGACAGCACAAGGTGGTATCAGGAAGAGAGGAATAGGAGCGGAAAGAAGGGGAAAGAAAGATAGAACGGGGAGAAAAGAGAAACACGGTGGTAACAAAGGAAGGAAGAATCATCCCAAGACCAAAGGCATGCAGTGTCTGGTGACAGAAGAGAAAAAGCAATTTTCTCAACCCTCCTGCCCTATTTGCAGTTCTTAATGCCCCAACTTCTGTAGAGAAGTAATTTTTATTAAATCTCACTATTACAACAGTGTATTACAACAACAATATTACAACCACTGTTTTCTAGTTTGGTAGCCCCAAAAGACAAAGTATGCCTATGCTACATACTGCTGTGTAGTGCAGAGATGAACAGATCCAGATGCAGTCTGGACGGTTACCCTGCAGCTGTACAGGAGACACGAGCCTGTGCTATGCTCCAGGCTCCTGGGCCAATCTCTGCCTGCAATAGCATCCCCATACCATCCTGAAGTCTGCTAGGTGATCCAGAAAGCAAGTGGAAAACTCTCCCAGTGTTGTTTTTTAAAAAGTCTTTGTAATTCACAGCTAACTCAGGGCTCCAAATTATCTGCCTCATCAACTAAGGGCATAAAGAGCATCGGGCATGTTGTCCTTTCCGATGACGTATCCCACTTACAGGATACCTCACTGTAGGCCTATCACTGCTTACAAGAGAGTCTTCACAAATCTCATCTAACCCATTACTGTTGTCCTCATTGTATAGGAGGCAAGAGGTCATAAATATATAACTTAGAACCACTGCAAAGTTCAATGCCAGTGTCAGAATTTGTGAGTTCTTGTTTCTGAGGGCTGTGCTCACACATCTGAACTCTATTTACACCAGAGAGAGAAGGTTCTCTTCTTGTTTGAAATAAAGTGTCTCCAAGTATCACAGAAAAAAAAATAATCTTTTAAATAGAATTTGGCATTCTAGCCAAATATTTTAAGAGATGTAAATTGCAACAAGTTCTGCAACAAAAAGGTTTCCACGGTCCAATGCTTTCTGGTAATTTCAGAAATAAAAAAAGAATCCGAATAGAAAATCTGACCTTTTCAATAAGAAAATAAACGCTTTGACCTGATTGCTTTTTGGCTGAAAAAAATACAACTACAACCAAAGAAATCCCCATTGAGAGTCCTTTCTTTTAATTCGAATAGGAAATAAATATAAATTTGAAACCTTGATAGTTGTTGCAAAGTGGAATCGGAGGCCTATGGCCAGCTCTTTTTATCTCTTGAAATCACTTTGTGACACATACCAAAAAGTTTGGCCACCCCTGATATATGTACATATTAGTGTGTGCACTCAGTGTTTGAAATACAGTGTATGAAATTGCTCGCAGCACATTAGGAATGCTCAGCAATGTGCAATTTTAGGGTCACACTTTATGCTGTAAGACACATTGTGCTGTTGGCAATCTTTTTTCTCTCACTAAGCACACATTATTGGAGTTTTCTAGTTGAGCATACACCTAAACGAATTTTTACTATTTTTTTAAAGTGGGCCATAAATTACCATCAAAGACTGGGGTCTCAAATCAGCTGTTATTTGAAGACTATCTGCTTCTTCTCAAAGTCCTATATCACCCTCATATCAATATCCTCTATAGCAAAGCATGAATTCAGAGGATATAAAACCTTCAAGCCCAATTAAAAAAGCATTACATAGAAATCGCACATTGAAGGTAGCGTGGGGTTTTTTTTTAAACAAAATCCTGTCCTCTCACAGGGTTCTTGTGTGACCTTTCTCAATTTCCTTAGTTTATTTCTTTTTCAAAGGCTTTCAAAGATGACTGCTTTTCATCCATTTTCCCCAATAAGAAATAGCGGTACCTGCTTTCACTTTACTACACCCCGTCTTTCACCTTCCTCGACAGGGGGTTGATCGAACCATCCTTTAAAAGGGGGAATAAGCAGCTTTGGGGAGCGCCTGTCAAATACGAAGGTTGCACAGTGATGTGAGTCTGTGTGTGTGTGAGAGAGAGAAATCAAATAAAATCCAGAGCTGAAAAAATAATTCACTGTATGTAGCACAGAAGAAAAATCATGATGAAGTCCTGAACTAACTCACATAATGCTTTCAGGAATCAGAAAAATGACACTGTCAAAACACAACATTAGTTTTCAGAAGCCTCCAGGCAAAATTTTATTTATTTAAAGTTAGCTCCTATTTTAATAACAAAAAAGTGGCAGCATATTCTACATCAAAGAAAAAAACTTTTCCTAATGTTTCCATTCCTCTTGTGAAGTACCGGAGCTGAAGTAGTGGAGCTGTCTTTCTCTAAATAATTACGTGAGTGGCAGGATCTCAACCTGAGAAAGCTTTTTGTCTGCACCGGGGACTGTAGCATAAAGAGAATCACATTTGGCTTGCCTAATCTAAGCAGCAATATGAGATATTCTGACTTCTAGTATTTAAATAGTTAGTTTTAAACGTGATCCATAACAATGAAAGGCAAGTTCTGCATCAACATCTTGGTACACTGTAGTGCCTTGATGAAGGAGGAGTACAAATGAGCAGCACGTTCCTGGGCTATAGCTCTCCAGTCAAGACCCATTAGCCACATTCCTTGTGGCCGTGCCCAGGAGAAATGACCCCTAACAGCACCGTGGCACACAGGTGGTGGCTCCTCTCGCATGTTACCCTCATTTCAGGCACCCTCACCTTCAGAAGCCAGACCGGAGCAAACTGTTAGAGTAGCGGAAGCATTTACTATTTTACGCCTTGTTGAAAGGATGAGATCCGTTTTAAAGTGCACTTCTGGATCTCTTTCCTGGAAACTCTATTTATTGCTCTTTGTTCTTCATACGTTAGTCTTTTATAGTTACAACTAGTAACAGTGAGAAGGCAGTCCGGGGTCCATGCCTTCAAAGACATCCTATAAATAAAGAATAATCCCCTTAGGTCCTTAGACCTGTTGTTTGCCTTTTAAGCTTGGCTTCCCCACCAGTTCCTAATAATCCCATTCCTTTGGCGCTGACTTCTTGTCTGTGTTTCCTTTCTATTATTTCGTATCATTCAACGCCTCCTGCTTTGAGCCTTAACAGATCCAGCTCCGGAGCTGCGCAAATTTGGTTCAGTTACAAAAGGCTCCACATTTGCATGTATCTGGGTCTCGCTGCAGAACGGTTGGGTCTGTGTGGGAGTAGGGCTGAACTTTGTTGCAACGAGATAACTCTTACATCTGAGAAATGTATTTCTTCCTTCTGGACCCCTGTTCTTCCGTAAGCAACCAAATAAACTACTGTCAAGGCAGCTGCCAACAAAACCACGGGAACCAGAGAAGGTGAGGCGAGGCTGTCACCAGCTTGCAGACCTAATGCATCATCTCAACTTCTCTGTCGGAGAAACAATGTCTTTCTTGTAAAGTGGGCGCATGGCAATCATACGGTGTACCAACGATGCTATGGTTATTGAGAATACCGACTGCTGCCTGACGGAGCCCGGAAGAGGGATTTTTCCCTTCTATGATGGCAAAATCTAAAGTGGAACAAATCTTCTGGTGGGTAACAGAAAGTAGTAACACTAGCTGCCTGCTGATGGGGCTTTGAGGCTGAAGTCTCTCTGTGGTCACTGGGCTTCTGCCCCAGCAAATACCCCGAGGCGGGGGACTGCAGAGAACGGGGGAGATCTGCTCCCAGCAGCACAACCCCAGGGACCTGCCTACAGTCACGCTGCGCCGCAGAGGCCTCCAGCATGTGTGTGTGGCGGTCCCAGAGACGGCCCAAGCAAATTTTACGCAATGGACTTGTAAAGAAAGCACTTTGGGATCGTTGGGGATGAATCATGCTGTAAAATGTATCATTAATGTTCCTAGATGTATTATAGACTTCTCCTGTGATCTGAGACTGCTGCAGGCAGTGTGCTGGGAGAAAAGCTCTCCAGATTGTGCTCATGCAAATCGGTATCTGTGATCACATTCATTATGGTTCCCACTACAACATTACTTTCACACTCTTGTGTGCTGTTCACTCAGTCTAAACTTTTTGTTATTGCAGGTTGTATGACTACAACATAGCATCTCTTTGCCAACACCTTTACAAGGGTGAGAAAACATTATTTCGGAGACACAAATCTGGAAATAGAGGCACAAGAAAACTAATGGATATGCTTAAACTTACCCAGGTGGCGTTTAGGATCCTTAGACTTACCCAGGAAAGGGGCGGTGTGATCCTAACGTATGTCTCCTGACTCTGGAGTCCCCTAACGGGTTACTAGACCGGGGCAGCTGTCAATTTGTTCAGGGAGTTTAGTTCAGCTTTTTTTTTTTTTTTTCTGAAACATTACTTTCTTCTGAACTAGAAATCTGCATAATTTAGAGAAGAGCGGGAGTTTCTGAAAGCTGGGAAGAACAAAAGTGAAATCTGACCTACTTTGAGCACATCCTGTTTTACTGTGGACTGTAAGTCTTGTCAACTGGGTTAAATTATGGAAAGAGTATTTCAAAATGATTTAGGATTAGGTGATACAATCACAAAATAGCAATATAATAGGAAAGGAAGGATGAGCATACGTATCCAAGAAATGGTTTTCAAACATTGCAGATGAAATTGAGAGTCAAGACAATGACAAGGAGACTGCTGCCAGTGACATATCCTGTGAGAAGACCCTCAGACCAACCTGACTATTTGGGAATATAGGGAAAGAGCAGACAGTGCTCTAAAATCTGAGAAAAGCAGGAAACCACAGGCAAGACCCAGCCATGAATTAATCCAACAGAAGTTAAAGCCAAGAAATTGTGAGCAGTGAGTCATCGGTAAAAGGGCACTTGCATGTAACATACGGGTTCAGTTCACAGGTACCCAGTCTGTTTTTTAAAATTAAAATTTAAAATATGTCAAAAATATTCAGTGTTCAGATGAAAGTTGAAAAAAGAAGCTTTCAAGATCTCAAGTCTGTATTTTGAATGTTTGGCTAATACATCAACACAGGCTGGCTTGCCAAAAATATTAAAATACAACTAAAGAGATCATAAATTAGTAAATTGTCAAGTATTCTTAATATGTATTCCTAATGCCAGACATTTATAATAGTAAAAGCAGGTTAAATAATAAGTGTGAGTTAGTACTCTGCAAGCTCAGGACAGTTTTACTTTAACAGCCAGAATAAACTAGGTTTGCTTCAGCAAACCCAACCTGAAAGAAGTAACAAAGGTTTAACTTGGACACATGAAAAGTTTCTGTATTTTAGGATTTCAGTATTCATTTAGAGAACTATTATACCATGCAGTACAAACCTTTTATTAAATCAATGCATTCATTTATTTGAAATAAAAGTTTTATTCAATCACTGTATTTTGATAGACTAGACTACTGCACATAGACAGGAGATAATGAACAGAGCAGGATGTCCTTGAAGGAGAAGAACTGCTTCAGATCACCTCTTTAATACTCAGGAGACATCCTGCTTCCAATGCCCGTCAAACTCCTGAAGGCTAAGAGGAAAGATGCACCAACGCTATCTGGTGTAACAAATCACCCCCTGAATCACCTAACTATAAAACTCACAGGGAAAAAATTAAATAAGCTCTGCTTAAAATATCTCAATGTCATTTTTAAATCTATTTAGGAAGATCAGCTCTGGTACTTTTATAGCAGCTTAGTCATGTGCATTGTAAAGGCTCGCTGGTACTGTAGCCATCACTGGGTTTTGAAATGAGTAAAACACAAAGTTATTAAATCAGTTTTGGTCTTGCAGTCCCGTTTGGTCAGTTCACTTTAACATGCTTTCAAGCAATTAAAGAAATTGATATCCAGAGATTTTTAAAAGAGGCAGGAGACAAAATTTCTCTGACATAGAGATCTATAACAAGATACAGATTTCTTCTTTTTTTTTTTAATGAAGAAAAGATGTGTAAGCCATATTCTAACACTTGTTACAGCGGAGAAAAGAAAAATCAAAACCTCATGTTACATTTTTAAAGACATTTTCCCACCTATTACATAGCCCTTCTGTGTTCTGAGTGCTGGAACCTAGATCAGCCAACTTTTTGTGTCACAATATGCACACAAACCATTTTCCTGCAGGCTTAGTAGAAATCAGAGAACCAGAAGAATTTGTGTACATATATATAAAGTCCTCAAAACCAGTATCTTAGCACAGTATATGAATTTATAGTCTTAAGATTAAAGCCTGCTGGGATAAACACTCAGCTAAGCTAAAAACCCGCAACAAACCCTGCATCTATAGATTTTAATTATTAGTTCTACCCCTCCTTTCACTAAACCACACGTATATGTGTGTGTTTGTGTCTCTCTGTGTGTGCGCCCGTCTCCCCACCTCCCGTCTTCAGCTAGCACTTTTGTTACAAAGAAAGTGAAAAAGAGCTCTGTGAAACCACTTCTTCACAGTAGGACCCAGTAATTAGGATGAAAGTACGGCAGCATAAGGCAGATAGAATGGTATTAAGTTATTTCATTCTATTATAAAAGTCTTAGGTCTTTATATGGAGCAGCACTTTACCCACCTACCTTGCATATCTATGTTGAACAAATTGCCTTCCTCATACTTAAAACACCGCAGATCCAGCTTATAGTTTTAGTTACTCGCACCACTTAGAAGCTGTATGAAGCCGCTCGAGGAGAAAAAGTCAGCAAACTATTCTTTTTTAGCTATTCATAAAATAAACCCATTGAAGTTCTAGTTGTCTCAAAAGAGGAAAAGGTTTGCTTCCTGTTGAGAAAAAAAAACAACCATAATCACACTGTTTTCCAGACCAATGCATTCTGTTACCATTTTTCAATGCACCTCTACTGGGGAGAAGAAGGACAGGTTGAGTCACGCATCTTGCAGGCAAACTTGCAGGAAAAGCTGCAGTACAGTACAAAATACGCAGTACAGTACAAAACATGTTTGGGTATCTTTGGGTATCTTTTTTAAACTCACTATGAAAAAAAATAACTGCTACGGGATACATGGTCAAACTCACGTAATCTATTTGGCTTCCACATATGTCTATGAAAAATTAAGCTTTGCCCCTATCTCTCTGATAGTACTGTCTGCTTCTCTTTTGCTGTTTCAGTCCAGCTTGTGTCTCTGGTCTGTGGGCACTCCACACTGAATGAAATAAAATACAGCCATTTCCAGGAAGGAGTGAGAAAATGGTGTAGCCTTCCAAAAGAGAAGAATTCAAACAAAACGAAGACATCCAGGCATTAATTAATTTATTAATTAAAAAAGTTCTTTGCTGATCGTGGGAAAACATAACGATCAGATATGTTTAAGTCTAACCTAAAAATGATACTGAATGCTAATGAACTAATGTATTGTTAACAGATTCTTCCCCTTTTTCTTAAGAAATTTAATTTAATAGATCCATGTATTTATACACTGGTATATAAAAAGCTCTTCGCCTTCCCCTTTCTAAAAATATTTAAATAACTGTGAAAAAAATAGTTCTTACTAAAGAGAATGGCAGCTCTGCTATATTACTTGATGTAATGGTAAAGGAACAATGAACTTGATGTAATGGTAAAGGAACAATGACATTTTACAGTCTCTATTTTCAAGTAATGATCAGCATAATATGCTGGACACGCAAAGCATCTAACAGAGGAAGATCCTCTTTAGTCACTGCCTTCATATCAGCTGCTGCCAAGTGCATATCTGGTAGAAGGTAAGAAAATGAAGCTGGAGCGCTAAGTCCACCTCTTAGTCACCCCAATGCAAACTTACTGCCATGCAGTTGTCTTTTGTGGAGTTATCTCAGATATATGCTGGTGTAAGAGAAGGACAACTGGAGTGCTGGTCATGTAGCTCCAGTGCTCACACACTGGAAAAGAAGCAATGAGAATATATTGATGCAGAACATAGGCAAAGGTTTGATACTTTTTTTTTTTTGAAGGTTTAATTTTATAGCCTTTGTCTGAAAATAAGATTTCTCTGCAGTGACTTACTGCCTCCAGAAAAGTCCAAAAGGCTTTCTCTCCTATACTGATCTTATATCATGAGTAAAATATCAGTTGCAATGAAATCAACAGGAGCTTCACCTATGTGTCTGAGCCTGTTTTAATGAAAACAGTGGTAAAACTCCCTGTTGATTTTCTGGAGAAGACTGAAGCCTTGGGGAATACTGGCAGCTCTTTAATAAGAGCTGCCTACCAGATGTAAAGTACAAGAACGCCCGCTATTGCCTCAGAAAGCAGGATGGCAAATCCTACAGTCTGGCCATCATCTCCATTATTCACTTTGGTAAAACATGCATCCTGAATACCCCTCTGAATAATTCTTCCCCGGTGCAACCTAAGGGTTAAAATCTGGCCACAAATAAAGCCTTCATTGGTTGGCCTGAAGTCAGTAAATTCAACATAGAATTGAAAGGAGTCAAGTCTTTAAAACAGTACTGGAGATAATGTTCTGATTTCGCCTCCATCCAAAAGATCTGAAGTTATAATCAGTTTACTGTAAGCAGGCCTAAATATACAAAACAAAAGAACTGATGCGATCAGAGCAACTGACATCTCCCAAGAGCCACCTGCTATTACCAGAATGTATCTAAAAATAAGTGAGAAAAAAGCACAATATTTTGAAAAGGAACCTTTATTGTTCATACAAAGCTGACTCTGTCACATATCATGAGGCATCATTAAGAAGCGAAATATGACTTTGCTTAAATCAAACAACATTGCTTAATGAAAGTATCCAACACAGTTCTGATCAGTTCCTTTCTTTGTTCTTTCCTGGATGAAATGTGTGGTTTGATATCAACTCATCTCTTCTAAACTGCTAGCTTAGCCAGCATGTTATATGAATAACTTCCTTGCCAGGTAAATCCACCACAGGTACTAAAATCAAAGCTGGGGTCTTCTTGCCCAAATATTTTTCCAGGTATTCTTGCAGTCCTAAAATAGAAACAAAACAATTAATAAATCCTCTTTGCCTCATTGTCTGTTGTGTCCTATTTCTTAAAAATGATTTCAGAATACATTTTTGAAAATTATTGCGGAGTAGCAATTAACAAACGGAAGTGAAATGCAACTCTTGAGTTTTCACTTTATATAGAAGGAAGAATCACCATCTCCCACCTCCTCGTCAACTAATTTGAGATTAACTTTACACGTTGCCTAAGGCCATAATTCAGCAAAACAGTTAAAAGCATGTTTCTCAACCTTGAGGGAGTGAGTGGTCTGATGATTACCGATATAGCAAGCTGAAACTAAGTGCAGGTAGTAAAAATAACTAAAGGCCAGTTGAAATTCACGTCTTTGTAATTTTTGATATTTGGATGATCAGCATGTAGTTGCCTATAAATGAAATTCTGCTCTCAAGTCCCACTGCGGTGCATCAGTCTACTAAAAGTTAAAGTGGGCCATTTTAAAAAACATTATGAACATGATTTCCGTTTGAAATCAGTGGAAGCACGCCATGTTGAAGATATAATGGAGGAAGTCCAGGGACGGCAACATATATGACTGTATATCTAGCATTATAGAGAGATTCGAACTAATAAAAATACAGAATGTAGCTACAAAGAGCTGTGAAGGGACTGCTATGTGACACAAGTTTGTAAATTTGAAGTCCATTATGGGAACAGAATTGTTAATGGAGAAGATCTAATTAGGAGAATGTGGGCAAAAACTAAAAAATGAAAGATTTAAACTCACTGTTGAATATCTGTAATATGTAAGCCGAGTTCTTTCTTAAACACAACATGAAGAAGTCCTTTGACCTTTGAGGTGGCTGTTGATATTTGGCTCACCCTTGTCTGTTTTCACGTCTAATGTCAATGATGTTAATACAAAAGAAAATCAGCAGAATTTCAGAAGACTGGTACTGTCTTTGCAATATTTCATAGGTGGCACTGCCATTATTACATTAATTTATGCTACTGCTGCCAGGTAACAAGAGAGAAGAGTTTTGGCTTCAGTGAATACAATTGCAAAATTCCTGTTTTATCCTGGATGAGGTAACACTTTGACTGAACTGCCTATTCACAGTTTCACAAGCAGTGATGCCAAAAAAAAAGAAAGCTCTGCCAGTCTTCAAGTTCTGCCCTCTTTACACCCTCTCTAGCCAAGATTGCTTAGTGTTATAAAGAATTGCCATAATCACAGAAGCTGCAGACAGAAATAACTTACTGAAACCAAAACCCATGCAGGCCATACCTTAAAATTAGGAAACTGTCTTTTGTAGGGTTGTTTGGAGGGCTTTTGGTAGTCTTTAGGGGTTCTGCGTGGCTAGATTTCTAACCCTGCTTATAAAAGTTGGTCTTAAAAGTGAAAACAAATAAAGGACAGAGGGTTAAAGTGAGTGTGTTTACTGAAGCTTTAACAGGAGCTATATATGATTGATACCGGTCTTAAAGATATTTAATCTGCCCTGATACAGACTGTTTACTGAAGTGCAAACAAAAGCAGCTGATTAGCAAGCAGCAAACAAGCAGTGTGTATTGTGCATGTTTTAATTTAATTTCCTGTGACTGTCAGCATTATTTATTATTACTACATGAAATTTGCCAAAAGCAGGCGAGCCTCATCCTGTAAGATGGATCCCCGCTCCTCCCAACTGATCAGCAGAAGTTAAGGGCACAGGTTCCATATGGAGCTTCTTTCTACACTGCTATGCATTCTTCTACTGACATGGGTACAGCTGAGGGATATGGACATAACCAAAGCTTAAAAGGAACAAAAATAATTCAAAGTTTTTCCTTCTCTCACCAAAAATTCTGGCATTACAATCTATTTCTGCCATTCCTCTGTAAGGACAGGATACTGAGATCGATAGTTTGATGATCTCTTGTGCTGACTGAGCATCCCTTCCATATAACGTGGCACCATCTAACACCGTAAGCTATTTTTTTTAAAGGTGCTTTCCACACTAAGTAGATAAAACAATGTCCTGGGATCCCCTAAAGGGTCATTCCAAATGATTAGGAAGACAATTTTTACATCTGTGCTGTCATTGGCTTCGGCAGGAAGGAGGCAGTATGAGGTGAGGCCACAAAATCCACTTATGTTTCCAAAATCAGGTCCCCATTATTGCTGCCGTTATTGCTTCACTGGATATGTGCAGGGGAGGAGTAATCTAATAGCTCATATTGAAAAGGAAAATGGTAACAAAAAGGAAGATCACATTTAGCCCAGTACATAAAAAATCACTTTCATATTACAACTACTATCTTTCCTTCACTTTTTAACCAAAAGATATTGTTACATTGCTTAGAGCAGGTTTTTAAATCCCTGAGCTAATAAAAAAGCTCCATTGCTTCAGCTGCGGAGATCTGACATGCAGCATGTACTTTGAAAAGATGCGTCGCAGGGGATCAGGTTCCTAACAGACTAAGAGTTCCGGTCCCAAAAGATGTGCCCCTGGTGTGCAGAACACTTAACCCTTCGACCAGTACCAACATGACTATTCACAAATTATTGATGTCCCTAAATCCCTGGCAGATTGCAGACAGTTCTTGTCTCCCTTGAAGCCAAAGCATATGGTCACTAATGAGATGGATTAAAAAATACATATACACATTCAAGGCTTTGCCACGTGAATGTAAAGCCACAGAAACGGTAGAAGGTGATTGAACTGGAGTGAACACTGTTAAATACATGATTAGCCTCTTGTTATGGATCATTTCCATTGATCTATATACAGTTTCACAGCATAGTTTAATTAAAGCTGTCTGGAACAAGCCTCTGCCTTAAATGATCAGGCAGAGCAATGAAAAGGTGAAACATGAGGAACTGGAGACCCTCCCTCCCTTTTTTAAACATCCAGCTGACTGTCTCTGTGGTTTACAACCAGAGCAAGGAAGGAAAATGTGCTTTTTAAAAAATTATCTGGTTTTACTGCTGTTTATGAGGCTTATGTGCCAGAGAAATCAGTTCAGGATTTTTCCCACATTTTTACTTAAGGTAATATAAAACAACATAGCAAAATATAAGATTTTAAAACAGACTCTGTACAATTGGCTTGCTTCATTTTAGTTAAAACCTTCTTGTCCAAAATAAGCCCAGTAAACAAAAATATACTGTTGGAATATGAAAGCGAGTCACTTTGCAAAATACGATTTTGTGCTGATTTTTTGTTCCAGCTGTGAAGATTTTAAATGACAATAATGTTGACATTTTGCACAGTCCAATACTTGGCTTTTCATATGGTACCTTATGGTTTTCTTTGCTATTCTTGATGACATTATTTCACGTTGGTCACGTTGGTCATTTCCCTGTGAAGGGACAGGACCGTGTTTTCAAAATTGCTCTGCCCACAGCAAAAATGGAGGCAACATCTTGTAAATAATTATGTTTCCATTTTGAAAACATATCACTAGACCTTCAAAAATACTAAGAGCCTACCAGTTCCAGGGAAAACTGGCCAAAGATATGTTACTCAATGCTTTTATAAATTTCTTTCGAAATTATAAAATTTGAAGTCAGTCTTGATTTTTTTTTTCAAGTGGGAAAGATTCATATGCACAAAAAGAGGGAAATCAACAATAACTAAACGTAGGAGGATGGAAACGGAACTTGCTTTGGAAGTCAACCACTCCTCATTATTTATCCTGGTTATTACACTAATCTCCCTTGGTCCTTCTGGTTTTGAGTAAGTTACAGTCTGACTTTGGCTAGTTATTTATAGTATCAGGGTAGTGATGATTTGCATGCTTCTAATGATGAACAGGGGGTAACTTGATTTTTGTTAAGAACTGGTAAAAAGGGGAGTTCCCTGGGACCTTTTGGCAGACCAGGTTAGGCACAGCTCTAAAGATGACGTAAACTCCTTCATGCAGTACTGATGATGTACTCCCATCACTCTGGCCTCGGATATTTATCTGAGTTAAGCTGTTGCTTTGAATTGCAGGGGAAGTTGTTGCCATGATACATGAGACAAATGACCAATACGAATTTGGACAAGGCTGTGAAACTGCTTTAAACCTGTGATTACCTAAGCCAGTCTTTGAAACTATGACAATAAAAGAATTCGTGTTCTTTGCTACATAACTTTTAAAATGTAATTTATGTTGTGAAGATTTCTTAAGCTGTATCTAGATTTCTCTCCCTTCTTTCAAAGTCAACAATTGACGAATGAGCTTTCCTGTTGCATGGTAAATACATAATAACATTTGTTTAAAAAAAATTAAAAAGCAACTGGCATAATTTAGACTTCAAAAAAACCCCAAATTTACCATTTCAGGCCTATTTGTGAAGTATACATACTCCAAAACAAAACAAACAAAAAAAAGGAAATTACAGAGGGAGTTGAAGTTGCATTTGGAACTCAGGTCTCTACAAACACATGCCTGGTCAGATGCCAAAACAGCCACTCAGATCTGCACAAGTCTGTATTTGGGGAAATTCGTTCATAAAAATGTATCTTCAAGGATTCATCACAGGGCTTCTTGCTTCTCGCACCAAACTAGTTTTAGTTGCAGCAGTGAAAATGCCTTTTTCAAGTAATCATATAGCAGATGAAAACACAGCCTGGACTGGAAGCACTAAAGCCAATGTTAGCCATCCTCTTTCAGCTTGTCCCTAATACCAAAGAACCATTTCAGATGATTACAACATCTTCTGTGAAGGATATGTTTATTAGGATCCAGACTGATAGGACTCTGCCATTTTGGTCACAAAATACCGTGAGTTGTAGGCACAGATACATACCAAATGGGGTAACATTTCACCCAGCAGACCATTCACCAAATGAAATCATAGAATCATAGAACAGTTTTGGGTTGGAAGGGACCTTTAAAGGTCATCTAGTCCAACATCCCCTGCAATGAGCAGGGACATCTTCAACTAGATCAGGTTGCTCAGAGCCCCGTCCAACCTGACCTTGAATGTTTCCAGGGATGGGGCATCTACCACCTCTCTGGGCAATCTGTTCCAGTGTTTCACCACTCTCATCATAAAAAATTTCTTCCTTATATCTAGTCTGAGTCTAACCTCTTTTAGTTTAAAACCATTACCCCTTGTCCTATCACAACCAGCCCTACTAAAAAGTCTGTCCCCATCTTTCTTATAGGCCCCCTTTAAGTACTGAAAGGCTGCTAGAAGGTCTCCCTGGAGCCTTCTCCTCTCCAGGCTGAACAAGCCCAACTCTCTCAGCCTTTCTTCATAGGAGAGGTGTTCCAGCCCTCTGATCATTTTTCTGGCCCTCCTTTGGATCCGCTCCAACAGGTCCATGTCTTTCTTGTACTGAGACAAAAATCCACTATCAGGGGAAGATTATAGTTTTATCATATTTTACTGCTAGTCCTGTTTGTGCAGTGGACTTCTTGTCCCTTTGGAATCTACCCTGAGCCCAAAAAAACCAGTTCCAGCAATGTTTTTAAGCAGGCTACGGTGAAAACATAATGGAAGTTGCTGTAGGCTTGGATGGGTACGCGCACGAGGCTGAGCAACTCTTTTTACAGCTCAGCAGAGGAAGAAGAAAATGAGCTGTGTTTCTCTGCATGCCTTACTGATAAATCCTGCTCTCAGAATCAGCGAGGAGAAGTTGCAAGCGTGCAAGGTAGCAGCCATGGACCTTACCGTTCATGGGAAATACAAGAAAGATGAGTGATTGACTTATCTTAATCCAAACTAGTTAGTGAGGATGCCTGCGCTGCGCTCTGCACCACCAGTGGCAAGAGGAGAGGGGCAGCTGGCCTCAAATGACCAGCTCTGGAGGAACCCAGAAGTTGCCTCTTCCCCTCGCAGCCTCACCAACCTCTCTGCTGTTCCTCTGCTTTGACAGGAGGGTGTGCGATGGAAAGAGGGCTCACTTATAATCAGGGAGGGCATTAACATTTACAGGAACCTCACTTTTCTGGAGCTGAGTCACTTGGCTGAGTAACTAAGGAAGTTTTTTTAGACTGTAGTTAATGCATTTTTTTAGCATCTGAAAGAAAATTAGTAGACAAAACAGTTATTTTTAGTGCTGGTTTCATTGTGGGCCTGTCAGCCTTGGCAATGCATCTCTTTTATCAAGCTGCCACGATACCTTGTTTTGTTTTCAGAGCAAAGTTTGATTAAAGACCAATTTCAGAGAAGTTACTCACTGTGGGCGTTAATTAGAGCTTTCTGGACTCTGCAGGGTTTAGCTTATGATCCATTTCACTTACTAAACCCTGTAATTCAAGTTACATGAAGATGGGAATGAACCAGCCCCTCTCTATTCTTCTGGAGGCTTCTGTTTAACTCAGTCATAAAAGAGCCTCTCTCGTTTCCTTCCCTAATATGGAATTCCAATTTCTGTCCTTTCCTAAACAAAATTAAAAATAATACTTCACACCTAAGAAGAGTTTTCAAACTAATGAACTGAGACACATCCTTGGAGCTTCAGAATGGGGTAGGTAAACTTTAGGAAGCCTTTGCTTCGAAATAATGTTTTCAGTGTTGCCCAAGTATACTATACATCTTAGGAAAAACAGGTAAACATCTATTTCCCTTCGTCTGCTTTTTTTCCGGGACTAGAGTATTGTCATTCTGTAAGAGAAGGTCCCTGGCATTCTCCTGCCGCCCTCTTCGTAGCAGACAATAAAAGCCTTTTGCCTTTCTGGAAGCAAAAGGCCAGCTACTAGCTCAAAAAATCTTAAAAAGGTGGCTGATGAAAAAACGGACTTAGTAGTACTTGCGGGTAATAAGTAGCAGATGAATGCAGAATTTATAACATGATATAGTTAAAATTAGGAACTATGTAATAAAATGAATGAAATGAAAACACCATTGTACAAATGAAATTGTGCAAATACAAGCAGACAAAAAACCCCAAACAAAACCTGACTCAGCTACGTTGGATATTTGAAACTAGGCTACACAAAACAAGAAACCACGGACTAAAGAGAACAAACCCCTGAAGAAAAACATGACCTAAAATGGTCCATCTCTGTTTTCCAGCAGCCAGCCTGCACAGCAGAACTGAAGCTGAATGAGGAAAGATAATTAAGCAGAGTTCATGGACACTACCATCTTAAAACATCCTCTCCCAAGTATACATTCTGTCCTGAACTTCCTCCCAGATTTTGAAACCTAAACTTCAGCTTAGTTGGAAAGCTGGTACAAACTCTTCCTAAAGCTGTACACTGTGACAGATGCACCAGGACACTGAGGAGGTAAGCAAATCAGGCAATCATAAGCACCAAATGAGGTTTTATACTGATATTTATATGAATTACAATTTCAATCCCAAATGCCATCCCTAAGACAATCACAGGCCACCTAACTCTCTCTGGATATAGGTATGTTATCACGCACATCAACAGCAAGTTGCAGAAAGAAATGTGACTCTCTTAAAGACAAACAAATGTTGCCAAGCTCTTCTGCGCATTAGTTATGGCTGTTTCTCAGTAGAAAGAATTAAGATTTAGCTTCCATAATAATTCTTTCAAGCTGCCGGCTATAGCTTAGAAAATAGCAAAGCATGAAAACTCATCACTTTGTGTTTTCCAGTGTTCCATTTTTAGTCATGTCCTATATACAGGTTGAGAATCAGCCTATACAAGGTTATAAATGTGCACTTTTGTTTAAAATGCCATTAACCTTCTGCACTAAATAAAGAAACACTTAAGCGTGCCCTTCCAGTACTCACAGTGAGGTCTAAATATAATTTCAAAGAGAACGGAGGACTGAACTTTCTGAGTACAATCACTCAGGGAAGAACTTGTGCTTTTTCTAAACCCATGACAGAGAGCAAAGATCACGAGCCTGTTTTCCCTGTGTGCTATCTTTCAACCCCGTAACGATCCAGTCTCTTTAAGGGGTGGATGGTTATTGAACTTGTATGCCAGCTGTGTTCAAAACCTCTGGGGAGGATGGGCTGTAATGACACCAGGCAGGGATGAGTTATGAATGGAGACAGATTATTACAAACACATGGAACAGTAAGGACACATTTTTCAAGAGGCATCTAAGAATGCACTTCACAGTATGTGCAAGCACTTGTTTGCTCATATATTCATCTGAATGTGCCTATGCGGACAGATAAAACCGCAGGATTCACTAGAAGCTCACACACACGTTTTTTGTCGTATGCAAAACGAGATAAATGTGCACTTTCTTTATTTTTTTTTTTTAACCCAGAATTACTGAATGCTTGGTGTGAAAATGATCAACTGCAACAGCACCTGTGCAGTAATTATGGAACTTGCTTTTTCACCTTTAGGTCACATTACAGCTACTGACTCTTGGCCCATAGTCCAAGAGCACGAGATGGCGCAGATTTGCAAGCTGTAGGACAGTTGGTCGCTGTGCCTTCCAGGTAGGGTTGGGGACACTGGTGGGGCAGCGTGTGTGGGAAGCTCGGCTGTGCCTGCTGGTAATTCAAGAACTTTTATCTCAAGGGCCTGTCAATCTGGCACCTTTCACAAGTGTTAAATTCACTTAAGTATATTTTTTAAGAAGCTGTCATGAGACATACTGAAGCAAATATGTCCTTCAGTGGTTACACATGGACTCGGTTGTAACAATGTTTGTTAAGTGCTTTGACATCCCTAAATGATATGTTTGGTACAGCTTCCACATTTGTTCGTTTACTCAAGTCTGCTAAATAGTCTCTAAAACCGATGGGTTTAAGAAATATGTGATTGGACATACTGCATCCAAAAGGCTTGACCATGAAGAGATGTTTATATAACCAGTAGACATCACGTACATCTGCTGGTGGGAGAATTTAGTCTACAAATAACTGAAAAGGTTTCTAAAAGACTTTGTGGTAAGCATCTTCAGACTGGGTATGGAGAAGATCATGGAGTCCTTGCTTTATGTCAAGTTAAATTGTGATCATTTAAAATAATATTGATGGAATAAGTGTTTTCAGTTTCTAGGCCAGATTCTCAACTTCTGTAAATTGTAGCTATGCTAATTTACACCTGCCGAGGAGCTTGCACAGTAGATTACATATTTATATATAGTATCACGTGCAAACTAATGAGGTTATTTCTAGATGTTTACCATTGTAAAGAGCTCTGAAACTTTAAATCAATCTGCAGCACTAATGTAAACAACTTACTGTAACAAAACCAGATAAAAGTGCACCAAACACGTTAAATACATTATTAGGTCGATGAAGATCATTCATATTGATCCAGGTCTGGCTTCACAGCACAGTTTAATCAAAGCTGCCTGGAAGAGGTAACAAAGAGTGGTCATGGCATTCACTGCCTTTCATCCTGAGGTCACTGATTTAATCCTAGAATGAGTCTACAAATGACTAAAATTTCATTACTGCTGCATCTGATAACTTCTGCAAAATTATCTGGAGCAAGCTAAAAAGAAGGGTAGGCCAGTATTTAGAGGTGGAACAAAACCCAGCTTGTTTTAATGGAGAAAGCATGCTGCTGGAGGTTACTGATGATCCACCCAGCAGTCTGTGGGCTCTTGATATCCACACAACTACCTCCCCTTGATCTGGCAGATTTACATTAATTGGATTTTTATCCTGTATGGCAGAGACCCAAGATATCAGTACCTTCTTATTCCCTACAGTCAAGGAAGAAAAGGAGAGAGATGAAAGTCTTTTGTTCCTCTTCATGGCCTCCAAGGACGACAAATAAATCTCGGTGCTATTGCTTCCTGTGTAATGTGAGCTCATAGTTTGTTACAGATTTTGGAACAGGAGACTGGGAGAGTCACTCAACTGTGTCAACCAACAGCAAAATGAAAGAAAAAGGCTCTGAAACTTGGCCACATAGTGATGTGAGCTGCAAGTAATTTTTTCTCTAACTTGAAGTTATTAACAGCATAATTTATAAAAGCCTTCAGCAAAACTTAAGTGTCATGTTATCGGGCACTGAATAAACACCAAATAACAGACAAGGTCTACCACAAAGAGTTTACCATCAACACAAAAAAATAGAGAGCTGAAAAAGGACAGTAGCACTGGTTGGAAACTGAGTCACAGAAAACTGTGCCAAAATTACACAATTTGTTAAGGTAATTTGTGGAAAAGCCAACAACTGACCCCAAATTCTGACCCACCTCTTCTTCCTCTCGATCGCACACAACAGTGAGCACACTCATGAACAACAATGCAGTGGCCAAGAACAGAATCATCCTTGTGCTCGCACTGTGTTTGGATCTCTGGAAGTTAAAATCACAGTCCCAGAAAAGCACTGCTGCACATGTTCCATCTGCTCTGCTGTCAAACAGCTTCACTGCTTGGAGGCCTCTGCCATTCTTCCACCAACATCAACAGCTGGGGTGGNTAGTCCAAGAAAAGCACTGCTGCACATGTTCCACCTGCTCTGCTGTCAAACAGCTTCACTGCTTGGAGGCCTCTGCCGTTCTTCCACCAACATCAACAGCTGGGGTGGTTTAAAGGTTATTTGAAAATTACTTGGGGGCTTTATGCCAAAATAGTCTGTCATATCTGTCAAGGGGCTATACAGCCCATATTAAGCAATTATGATTGCCTAATAAACATTACTATATATTTTACACTACAGTGTATCACAAAAGAGTGCAACGAAGTTAAAATTTTACGCAGTTGTATAAAAAAAGAATGTTTCATCACCAAAATACGTGGGCCTAAACACCAGTTTTTTTAAAAAACCTTTGGGGAAGGCCNTTAATAAACTTTACTATATATTTTACACTACAGTGTATCAAAAAAGACTGCAACGAAGTTAAAATTTTACACAGTTGTATAAAAAAAGAATGTTTCATCACCAAAATACATGGGCCTAAACACCAGTTTTTTTAAAAAACCTTTGGGGAAGGCCTTTTGGAATGACACAAATTGCACTGCCTTCCCTAACTCTTGTATATTTTGTGATTTATAGCCACGTGGGTGACAGGTACAGGGCACAGCATAGCCCAGCAGTGAGTGGAAAAACTGCCCGGATGTGGCCTGTTGCTTAGGGCTTCCAGGTTGCCCCAGGTGGGCCAGCACCCACAGGTGACCAGTCAGTCAGCAGCACTGATGGCTCCTCTGCTTGAACACTGGCTCTTTCAACAGGAATTTCTACTGCTGGAGCCTTTAAGCCACATCTCCACCAAAAACGACGTTAGCTCAAAGAGATACTGGATTAATGAAATTGAAAATGCTCAGAAGGAAAATGGATGTGACGCTTTAACCACTTCTAAGAAACATGAAGTGCGAGTGATGGAAGGGTGACCTTTATCTTTCCCACAAACAGAAGGCCAACCTATAAGGCACAGCGAAACATGCTTTTGATTTATCCTTGTGCCTCCTTCTGTTTTAAAGATGTGATCTGTGGTATGAGATCTGGTTTTAACAATGCTGCAGTACTGCTAGAGGGAAATAAATTGTTCAAGAAGAGATGTCAGTTTTAAAGTAAAGCAAAGATGCCCACACAGCTCTCTCTTTGGTCAACACTGATACTTTATGCCATGGGCCTTAACTTGTCAGGGAATATCATACCTGCTGCATTGCAGAACACGGTAGCGAGAAGGACAGGCTACAGAAAGCCATCAACATCTGTCCACAGAAAGCCACTCTTTTCCTGGAACATCATTGATGGAGTCATCTTACCAGCTGGATGAGTAGGTGGGGTTTTTTTAAAAAGGCTTCTCTTTCAAGGTAGTTTTCCAATTAAACCACTGCTAGGAAGATTCATTAGAATCAGGCCGTCACCTCGTTTTCTCTTTTGCAGAAAGCACATGAAAGGAAGGCAACAAAATACGCTCAGCCTAGCTGAGTTTTTGCCAAATCACTTTGCAGGGCAAAGAAAACTCATCTACAGCCTGCCACAAGAACACTTAGGATCATTAAAGCTCTAAAAAATCTGGTAAGACAAAAAGGTGAAACATGAAGATGCTAAAGGGTGGTAATTGTTGTTGTTGTTATTATTATATCATCATCATCATCTAATCAGTTTCATTTTTGACTTACCAAGAGCAAAGAGGCAGAAGGAAAGAAAACTGGATCTTATAACGTAGAGTCAGAACTTCATGCTAAGCATATTTGTGTCCTCCTGCAAATGTGTCCGTTTATAATTTTAGCAACTAATTTAGGTAAATCTACCATTTTCAAATGCTACTAACATCAGTAGTGCCAGATGCAAAGTTATTGACACATCTCTTTTTAGTAAAGCATAGCACAAAAGAACAAAATAATAATCTACTTGCTTAAAATATAAAAGTTGGTTATTTATTCCTCCAGAATTCTAGCTTTCTCTCAGGGGAAATCTGGAAGTTTTAGATTCATTGATCCTTCGCTTTGCCACTACTCTTCTCTCCTTTGACCTTTTAGATATTTTTTGTTTGCTGTCACATTTTTGCTGATTTGTTTTTAAATTATAAATCTGATTTTAGCTTCATTTTTCTTAAACCACTTGCCACAATCCTTTAGAAAAATCCACTCGCAGTTTCATTCTTAAGGCCAACCGAAGATTTACAATATGCTAAACTGGGCAAAAATTCTGTAGTAATCAGCACAATATATTTTATACTCCATCATCATAATTTTTTCTGGCTCCATGTCGATATAACTTTTTCTGCTTTTTACAATGGTTTACAACTTAAATAATTTAACACAACAGTTGTTATATTTTTATTACAAGCTTATAAAACTTGTACCATAAGTCTCTTCCATGCAATATATTAAACAAAGAAATGACAGAGAAGAAGGGGAACTGATGATTACTAAAACTGTAATTCAGTCTCCAAGTTCTGAACGTGTCATAAAGCACTGCCGGCTCACTTGCGTACAGCACATCTTGTCAGTGTTCCTCAAATGAACCACCTCTTCATCTTCAGTTCTCCTTACCTGTTATTTTAATGTTGATATAGGAAAAGCAGTGATGATTTCACGTTTCAGTCAATGCACTGATGAAGCGGTGGTCAAGGGGAGAGGACCCAGCATAAAGAACCAAGGAGCAGAAATACCATTGCTCAGCTCTGCCACTGAGTTGCTGAAAGCCCTTGGGCAACTTCCTTTGGCTTCAACAACACGTATAGAACTATGCTTTGCTTAATTTTGCAAGGGCTCCCAGTGCTGTAAAGACAGGTGTCTCCTTAAGTCTCAGGCAGGACCTTCATGTCCGATTTTTGTGTTTCTGAGCAAGCGCAATTCTTGATGGTTTGTAAAATCAATCTCTGAATTTCATACTTCTGTTCTTTAGAATAGAAAAAATACCTTCCTGACTTTGTGAAATGCTTTGAGATCGCCTGATGGAAAATTGTTACTGCCTTAGTATATCTGAGAGATAAAAGATGATGCTTCAATGCATCCCTCAATAAGACTCTTTTAAACTATGTTTTACATTACAGACCCACTTTACACGCTTTTACAGACACAGTTCTGTCCACATCTACAAAATAGGTCCCTGTATATCCACAAGAACATACAAGTCTGCTACTTCTAAAACTCACTTCCTGATAATATACATAAAAATAATAAATATTGATCGAAATTTATATCAGAAGTAAATTTTACTGCTACATTTATTTCTTTTTCTGGAGAAATTATTCATATTTTTGAAACTTAGGATAAAAAATTCAACTAGCTGTGGCACAGATTTTTCATCACGTAGTGCAGTAAACCATTTCTGCACAAAATGCGTCATAGAAACCCTTTTCCTCTATGCTGAGACTTTTAATAGAAAACAAGGCAACACATAGACCTAACAGAGGTAAAACATTACAGGTTCTAAGGCCAGGCTTGATAAAACACTCCAGAATGTATTTCTGATGCCTTGGCCAAAAAAAATACATAATTAAGTCCCGGAAATCACTTAACTGTGTAGCCTTCATGTTGCTAACACAAAGGCTCTTTGCCTAGATGATTAAGATTTCTTTGTACAAATCAGCTTGTGACTCCTAAGAGATCAACATAGCCAGCTGAGAAATAAACTTCCAAATTTTTCTATTTGTCCAAAAATGTGGTAAGAGCGCAGATATATGAAGATTAGTTTCTGAATTGTGTTGCTATGATTGCAGCCCTCTCCTACATGGATCACTGACTTTGTCGGGTGAAGGACCACAGATGCCTGCATATTCTCTGAGATCTTTTTTTTTATCCGATACTTGAATCATGCAATGCCAAAATGAATTATGGAAATAAAACCAGCATTGGACGCCAACATTATGCAGCAAGATTTTTTTTCCCAAAAATATAAAGCAAAAAATAAAACCTGGAAGACAGGTATGCTTATGGACTTGAGTACCTAGAGGATAGCAACTCAAGTTGTTTTGACAGCTACCTTTCTCCTCCTCATTAAATATCTTAGGTATGGTATTTACCTTTGTATGTTTGTAACTATGAAAATAATTAGATCAAGCCATCTGTATTAGATGATGGATTTTAAGAACTATATTAACCTCCCCCAGTCCAGAGATGGTTGCATGCTTGATCAGTTGAATTATATTTGATAACTGATCAAAAATGTGCTGCGGGTAGTGTTGTAATTTGTTTATTGCCTATCAAACCTGAAATCTACCAGCCAGAATATTGTTTCCAATAGAATGAAACAAACTGTGAATTTGCTTCTGTAATCCTTTACAAAGGATTCAATAAGGGTGGGCATATTAGGAAGAAATCATTTGGAAGGCAGGAAAAACTTCCAAGTAATAAACAAGAAAGCATCCTCGTAATTTTAATCACTAACTCCTTAACGGCAGCCTAAACAGATAAATCAAGATCACAAAATGTCTAAAGAACGAGCTAGTTTCCATATGGAAATGTCTAGAAGTCATCCATTACTATGGCTGCTTTTCCATATAGCAGACACTGAAATCAATATGCTGCACTGGTTCAGTAAATTTGTCTCTTAACAAGTTAATAAAACAGTGATCCCCACATAGTCTTTCCATCAAACTTTCATAGAAAAAAATGAGAATATTAAATGCGCTAAGATAGGGAAGATCTGCTCCATTTGCTCTGCAATGATAATCTTTTACAAAAGAGGATTTTTATTATTAATTCTTCGCCTTCTGGGGATATTATAATTTCCTAGAATGTAAAAATGCCTTAAGCACAGCAATTTGCTGAGCTAGACTGAATTTCAGGATGTTTCAAATGAGCTGATAAACAACTGCATAATTAGCAATTATTAGATCAAGACTGTACATTACAGATAGAGGAGTGAAGCAGCCAATGGACAAGCAAGTTGCAGATATTGTTTTTAAAACTATGAGTCAGTGTTATGCTTTGACGTGCATCACAACTTTTCTTTTAAAGAATTAAATACCCTACTGCTTATTTTTTCTTTAGAAATGCAGATTATTCTATCAAGCAAATCCTCGGGGTCTTAATCATTGGACACATCCTTCTGTGTATGAATAATAAGGAGTTTACAGGCTGAATATAACTCATGCGCTAAAAGTGATTAGACTGAATTATTTTTTTTTCAATTAAATAGTTACAAATCAATTGTATAGGCATGTTAAACTCAATACCTAGTATATTTTTTAAGCCTTGAATTCTGCAGCGCCTTAATGAAATATATTATTTTACCTTGCAAAATAAAGAATGTAATCAGATATTCTATAAAAAAGTCAAGTAATTTATACTACCACCACATTTTCAGGAACTGCGTATTTGTTATATGTGTATATAATTTTGTCAAGCAGTCAGAGAATGGCTGGGAAATGTGGCAACTAGATGAGAGAGACGAAACTAAGGCTCTTTGAGATGCAGAATGAAGTTACGAGTTGAGATTTTCTCTAAAAGAATCAGTGAGTAGGAACAGTTAGTAGGGCTGATATCTATAGTGACAGCTTGAGGTTTCAGCACACATCTACCAAAATGATCTGTCCATTGGAATGAATGGCACAATTCACACTATTTGCAATTACTGTTTTACTTCTGACTTGATTGCACCTAGAAGGACTACTTTACAAGAATTTACAGTGATTCATTAATATTAGTCATAAGTGTTATAAACATTTCTGAAACATGAAAATTCAAATTCAAAACCACTGGTTTGCACCAAGAACAGATTTTGTTTTAAATTTAGGATGGAATTATTCTCATGTAATTTAACAGTTTAAAAGCTAGACATCTAATGACAAACAGCCCTCTCTTCCAAAAGATTATTAATCCCATTGTAAAATACACTATAGGATGAAGGGTCCCTTGGAGGTGTCTGTCGCCCAACATAAAGAACCTAGGTCATTAGGTTAAACAAAACAGTTAACTTCTTTTAGGCAGTTAGACAAAATTGATCTTATCCTAGCTGTCCAGGCAAGTGTGAACTGTGTCACTCTTGTTTATAATAGCAACACAGAATTTAAATGGACCTCTGGTTAATTGAGTTATTACTGCAGACAACTTAATTGCGTAGTCCCTTACATTAAATGATCAGCTAATCCTTCCAATTCCAAATTTTTCTGGAACGGTTTTTCAGTCTCAAAACACCAGCTTCAAGTGGAAGTTTAATCAATGTTCATAAAAGACAATAAAGCTAAAATATAACACTCGTAACAGCAGAACGATTTAGACGTACTTTATTTAGAGATACATTACAATCTCTTTGTCTTGTAAACTTTTCCTTGTCACTCCCATGGCTCAGATTAGTTTAATTTTAGAAAGCTTCAGAATACAGAAGTTTGCCATTCAGTGATTCTAGCTTGGAAGAAGTTTTAAAGGAAATAGATTAGCTGCTTAGAAGCAGTTATGATCTGAAAAGCAACAATATAAACTGGAGGCTTCTTACTTAGATCTGCTACTTTGTAGTCTGCGTTTCCTCTTATCTTTGCAACTGTGAGAGTATTTCAAAACCCTTATAAAAGTGATTGGTCTTCACATTTATCGTGGCTGCAGGGCTAAATTTAGACTTTAGGCCAAGCTTAATTTTAAGTGTTGAAAACAAAGCAGCTTTGTCTGACAGGTTAATTAAAATAAAGGAAGCTATTTAAATCTGCCCAAGGATATGCATGTCAGTGGTCGTCTTAGTGGTGACATTTGAAGGGCAGCGTGTAGATGAGGTAAGTCAAATGGATGCACCATTTTTTATGCAGCAAGAACATCAGGTACACACTGTTAGGTAAGCTATATGAACGTATTGTTAGCCCTAAAGAACCAAATTTAGCTAAGACTAATATTTGTTCTGCTCTAGCTAACAGTCACAAAGTAAACTTTCATCTGCTTTTGTGAAAATAAGAGGTGCTAATTCAGTGATGTATTTCCCTACATTTATAGGATTACTGGCACAGAATCCTTATAAAGCATCATGGATCTGGGAGGTGGAGAAAAGATTTTGGTGGAACAGACTGCCAATTCTTGTATTCTGGGGTTCAGCTAAAGAGTTTTAAATAGTTGCATGCGGTAGCAACATGACTGCAGAAGGTAATGCTTGTAGCCTACAGGGATGTCATCGAAGAGTGTTGAAGAAAAGCCATTCATGCAGCAAACTCCTGAATCTCTGGATTGGGGACACTTGTAGGTGGATCACTATGATCTGCATGGTTTAGAGAGCTCTCTTCTTCCACACATCCTGCCCTCTGTAGGTATGGGATTCTATGTTGCCGATTTTAATACTGAACTTGTTAATCTGTTTTAGGCAAACACTAACCAATACAAGAAATGCAAAAGATATTTTAAATTTGGAACTAGATTAAATAAAATAATTCTGACTTCATTCTAAGTCAATGATAAAACTAGTAATTTCAATAAGGTCATCATGTCCCCAGTCCACGCGATAAGGTTTCAACAAGCACTGAAGAAAACACATACACCTGATACAAACGAGAGTCTGGCCCAAGTGATCTGCTAGTATGCCCAGCCCAAAACCCTCCCAAAAACTGCACAAAAGTGCTGCAGAGAGGAACTGCACAGGACAGTATACAGAGTGCTGACAACTGGGAATGTTTTCTGGCACTATACCAACTCCTAGATGTAGCTGTAATTACCTACAAAAAAGAGACAATATTGGCTAGTGGGACATAAAGAAATTAGCCTCACACAGCCACCTGTGTTCAGAGATCAAAAGAGGACCACCCAGCTGGCAGTCTTTGTTTTTCCTGCTGATTTGGTTCAAGCTTGTTTAACCATCAATTAAAAACAGGTCTTTCAGTCCTGACAGTTCTCTGCCATCTTTTGAATCAATGAAAATGTCTTCTAGCTAAAGTCAGCCAGCCAGAGCACAGCAAGGCAAAGCTCTCCTGCCACAAGATAACTCAAGGAAAGGCATCACTGCTGTTAAAGGAAGCCCACGATAACTTTGCAGAAAGGGCCAATATTAACTCTTCATTTGTTATGAGCATCAAAAAAGAAATTATCACTTGCTTGTATACATTGTCAGACATAAAAAATGCCCGAACACTGACAATTATGTGCCTTCTCAATAATTTGGATTTACTACATGATAAGAATTAAATGTTTTTAGCGAGAACCATTCTGAGCTTGAGTAGCTCTACGATTTTTCTTCAAGTACTTGTAAAATGTATATGTTATCCTCACCTAATGCCAATGACTGGCACACTTTTCACATTGCTAGCTTTAGCCTATTGTGTTAAGGAAGAAAAATCAGAGAATATACTCTATCATAGAGAAAGATACAGTCTGGCATATGTCTATACTATACTGTGTTTGACACATCTGTTCTAGGAAGGATAATGGAAGTATGACTTTAATATTAATTCTGACAATAAGAAATAAGACTTAAGTGTATGCAATACAATCACATCACTGACTCCTGATAATGCTCCACTGGTTATGGTACTGTTATTAGGAATTCTTAGAGCACAGCCTATATAATTCCACTTTACCAGTACTATTTCATGGGTTTGACTACAGGTCATGTGCGTACATTGCTGGTGCTTTACTTGCAAAATTAGTCTTATATATGCAGTGTTTCAGAAGTCTGGCCTAAAGCCACAGTATTCTCAAAAATGTTTAATTTTTAGTCTTTGGTCTTTGTCACAGCCACTAAAACCTTTTTAATAAGCAAGACTTAATTCCCTCATAGTAAGAGTAGACGACATACTTTTGTTTATATATAGAATCATTTACTTACATGATATTGAAGTGGCAATTACCATGTGACAGGTTGATATCTACCACTTTGAGCATGGCTCTACATGTATTTTGTAAGCAGAGACTTTTATTGCTCAATAGTATGTCAGCTCAGTAGAATAAAATATTTTCTCTAGCAAACACATTGTTAGAAAACAAACCAAACTACTGAATCCAAGTTGTCAAAAGAAAATGAAATACACGTCCTGTGTGGTCCATGGCACCACACGTCAAAACACTAAAAATTTCACTTTTGCAGGACAAGTCGATGCGTTTAATTTCTGTATCAGTTGCTTTTCAGTTCACTGTTCTAACATTACTGCAGTATATTTTTAGAGGCGATATTTTGGAAAGGATACTGTGATTTGGTGCAGGCACAGTTCATTAGTACTTAAGTTTCAAAAAAGAAGACAACTTCTCAGGAAACTACCACTACTTAAAAGTGGCCATTATACATTGAATTTGTCCTGTTCTGACCTTCTCTCTTCAATTTTATGCAATGTTCAATGTCATTTCTCATCTCTCATAAGCATTTCTTGACTTAGCTCCTGATCACCATTTCTCCAAACAGAGCAGACTCTCTTGTGAGGAATAATAAACCATACTCTTTTTGGAACCACTTTAATTAAATTAGGTACTAGCCACAATTCCCTGAAGGTGATGAGTAGATGAAAAGGAGAAGGGAGGAATATTATGCTCAAGAAATATTTTTTTCAAGAAAGCATTTGCCCTCCTGAGCGATTTTGTGTTAATCAGTATCAATATATTGTGTAAGAGACTATTTTATGATTGCATGACAGTTTGCTACATGGACTTTGCTGCTTACAGCAGTTTGTAAGTTTCCTTACAAACGTTAAGGAAAATTAAAGTACTTCCTTTCTCAGTCTTTTTTAAAGGTGTTGGTTACTCTGAGACCAATTCCTTCTTGTTGATTACAAATTATCTCATTTTGCCACCAACTCGCTTCCTTGTCTTCTATGTCTCAGTGCATTCTCATTTCCCACTGCCACAGACTATTATTTGAAGGAGGAGAAAGCTCAGTTTAATAATAAAAAAATGAAGCCAATAAAATCAGACTAGAGACAGTGAATAGCCAAAGCCAATTCCACAAACTTAACTGTTGATCTAAACTTTTAATTACTAATTCACAAATTATTAGTAAGTTTACTACTTATTGAGCAAAATTAATTTGTGCTAACCTTTAAAGCTATCAGTAGTGTTTAATCACAAATATGAATGCTCTAAATCCAAAACACAGTTACAAATTTCAACAGCCAATCTTTATTCATCCTAGTCTGTGGCCACAATGTAAATGAAAATATATTTCATTGAACTGTATCTGTAAGTAACAGTGAAATTTGCTACCAACAGATAAAATACTACCTATATAATATCAATACAAAGGAACCAAGCCAAGAAAACAGATTTTTCAGAATGATGATGATGAAACCTAAGCTCAGTATGTTTCAGAACAGCCAGTACATGTTTTTTTTTTCTTTAAAGCAAAAAGAATTCAAAGGTGTTAAGGTCTGGTTAAGAAATATAAGCTTGCAGCAAATTAGCTTAATTAGAGACTCAAACTGTATATAGCAAAAAAAGTAATGCGATTAGATCTGAAAGACCCAGTAGTGTAAATATCGCACTATTTTCTTTAAAAGCTGGTCTGACCTGGTGAAAATCCTGACTCCATTAAAGGGAGAAGGGAGTTTTGCCACCAACTTAAGTGGAGCCAGGATTTCATAAACTGTGTGCGCATTTACATCTGTTTACATCGTCTGGTTTTTATGTCTTTTAGCATTTTGGAATCTGCGCTCCTGTGCAGAAGGAGAGTAGGCTGGAGCAAATACTTGGCTAGAATTCAGAAGACAAAGGTTCAATTTCTGTTACAGGCTTACTGAGAAAACCCGAATAAGTCACCACCTCCTTCTCTTGTGTCCAGGTTCCTTCTCAGTAAAATTCAGGTGATGATACTGAACTCCTTTCTAAGGTCCCCTGAGATCAAAACATAAGAAGTGCTACAGCTAGGTTGTTTTTTTCTATTTTTCATCACTAAAAACAGTTTACTAAATTCCAAGACACCAGTATGATATCCCGGAAAGCACAAGATGAAAAACATAACCAGGAATTTTAGAACCTTCTTTTGCTTAACGAGAATGTGTAAGAAAGAAAAATTAGCTTTTAAGTTGGTAATAGTGGCAGCTATTTAAAACATTCTGTATGTAAACACACGACTACTAAGGAAAGAGCTGAGGAACAAAAGTGGAAGTCCATAATACAATTAACATGCTTATTAAGAAAAAGTCAGAATAGTGGAATCTCTACTTCTAGGTAATTCTTTGTTACAGTAGGCTGTATATTACCCTGGAAATGTCACTAATGCTGCATTTCACGAATTTTCAACAAGCTCTGCATGGACAGAACACTGAGCAAGATGACAGTCTGTCTTTAATCGCTAACAGTTTGAACTTACTCCGGTAGTTATAATTTTTTTGGTCCACAGCCTGCAGAATGGCTGTAAACTATCTGGCCTTTCATTTTAGCTTCAATCTTGCAATGAAATCTGTGTGAAAGGTTCCCTGTGGCTACAACTTCTAACCGCTTCAGCAGAAGGTCATGCTTATGCTTTTAGGGACAATAAAAGGTTTTAGCAAATTTTAGCTAAATTCTGTTTCTTTCCTGTTCATTACTTGACTTTTTATGAGTTTTATCTAACATAAAATCTGTGATCCATGAAGAAGGAAAGCAACAATGATCACAGTCAAACAGCTTTAAGTCAACCTAGTGAACTAGTCAGCTCCAGTTCACAACTACAGGATGAAGCTTGGGGGTTTATCAAGAAAGCTACCTCAAACACCAGATTAAAACACCCGTAGGAGCTTTAAGATCATGAAACAGATTAATGAAGCTAATGCAATTAATTCCAAACATGCAGAAATATTTAGCCTTTAGGAGGAGATAAAGATTCATGTCTGGTCAAAGAGCGTTTAACAAATGAGCTAACACGGAATCGTCACTTTGCAAATTTAACACTACTAGTAAAACTAACAAGCATTGCTTCAGGAACACCAGCAGTTGTTTTACAAAATATTGGCTAAGGATTACAGTGTGTCTTGCCAGTCTGTTTTTTCAGTAAAGGTGAGCAATTTGGGGGAAGGGTTGTTCCATGAGAACTGTATTGAGAGCTGTAATGTTGAATCTGATCATTTCAGGTGCCAAATGTACTTGTCCCCAATTTCCAGTCTTGCAACTTAACTTGCAGTTACATGAAAATCAAGCAGAGTTGTTTCATTCTTATACAATCTAGCCTTTGCCAGAAAACTATGCATCTGCCATTGGTTACCTGTGAGGCAGTGGATGGCAGAATAACAGACAAGAAACAGTCTCTAAAGTACAAGATCAACTACAGGGCCAAAATTTGTTTTTTGTTACTTGAAATAGTCTCTCCAAAACGGAGTTCTGGTATATTAAAAAATGAGTTTGGAGAACCCTGAACAGCTATTGCCAGTGCTGTTCCTAATTCTATGAATAGACAGAACACTTGAAATGCTAGACATTGCAAGCTAAGAAGAAGCCAAGATGAGTTTGCAGAGCTGCAATCAGATGCAAATAACATTTTGCATGAAAACTGAAGTATAACATCTTTGAGATAGAATTCGTAATACTAGAAATGTAAAATGGTCTCTAAAATCACTAAGCCAGAATCTAACCTTAGAAGAAAATATACGAATTTTCTTAAAACTTCAGAAAGTGTCAACAGCCTGTTTAGCTAAATAATGAACGCATGAAAAAAGCCACAAACCATACAGCAGTTCAGCAAGACAAAGGTAAAAAGAAAAGCTTAATACTTAAGCTAAATATAACCGCAAAGGGCTTGTATTTACCTACATCTAAACCATAGTTAAAACAGCATGAAGGAAAAGAACTCTGAACTTCAAAATGTCTTCTCTATTCTAAGATTATATTAGGATCAATTGACTGACAAAAGGAAAATTTTCTTGGCAGAGAGTCAGGAGCCAGAGGAGGTGCACATATATATATATGAGTATGTATATATACTTTTTTAAACTATAAGAATGTTCCTACCCTTTCATGTCTAATCTAATATTCCAAGCTGGGATAAATCAAACTGACTCAGAAAATGATAACGAAAGGAAATATAATATTATATAATAATTTTGGCATCTCTTAAAATACCAGGTTTTACATATTTTTTTCCAGTAGAGTTATTAAAAATGAAAGTTCTATAGGTAATAACAAGTGCTTTAAATAATATTTCAGCTTTAGTAATAACCATATCTGAAAGCTGTACATTTTAAGTTTGTAAATGTTATTTTACTGCAGTGTCATAATGAACTTAAAGTAGATGAGAAGCTTTGTATTAGAAAAACTGGATTATTGAAAGTGAAGAATTCACTGCAGGTTATCTTAGGTTTTTAAAAGGAAGGAAATGATACAGTCTAAATCAAGTTTCTCTTGAGCGTCTACTCTTACTGGCATACTTTATCTCCGCACCCTGTTGGGTAACTAAATGTCAGCTTTCACTTAATTTCACTTCTGATTTAAGGTATCAATCACAGTCGTCTGGTTACTGGAGATTTAGTTCTTCACGACTGTGAAAAATATGTTGTAGGATTTTTATTGTTTCCCTTATAGTCTTTATATGCGGCCACTTTTAGCAGGATAATTTTACACATAAGCTTCAGTTCAGAAAAGTAGATACACGGTTACATGGGTGGATTAGGTATGTGCATATGTACTGAACTGGTGCCACATTTGTTAGTGCAGTTTTCTTAAACACATTAATTTATACATCTCAAAAATAAATACTATTTCAAATTGGTCAATTTGCATGATGCACACATACACAAAGAAGCTATAATGCTGTACACGTTACTGTCATATTTTGCCCTTTCTTTGAAAGCTTTTTCCCTCTTGATGCCAGTATAATCTAATAAAGGATAACATGGTATTTCCTACAGCTCCCACATACTTTCTTAAGTGTTCAATTTTAGTTCTTATTCTGAAAGGCTTTCTGAAAAATACGTAATATAATTCATAGCTATTTTGTATCCTAGAGACGTGACCAGGATTTACATTACAAACCATGTTATCTGTGAGTGTTTTGCAGAAACTAAAACATAAGTTATTCCTAATCATACCATCTTGCTGTTCTTAATTGATAACATGAGGTTCACTATAGGAACCAGAAACAATAGTATTATTTCTCAGTTGATTTTATATAAAGAGTAAAACGCTAAGTTATCACTGCCACAGGTCAAATTTGTGTGCCATGAAGTCAATGTACAGAGGCTGCTTCACGTTCTATTTTCAAACTAAAAGGTGATGTGTCACCAAGAACCCAGAAAAAAAGTATTGCATTTCTTTCCTCCTTCTCGCTCCTATTTTGCCAAATTTTAAAATGTACATAACGATACCATGGAATCAAGATGAAAGGAGGACATTCTCTCCAGGGCAAAGCCCTGAACACATACACACCAAGTCCTGTGTAGGACTGTTTTTATAAGGAGAGGAAAGAGAACACCATCTGAAAAACATTACTAAATCAAAGATAATTTAAACTCATGAAGAGTTTTTGGTGCTTAAGCATAAGATACTTAGGAGGCCATGAGTTTTCTAGGGAATCTGGTGATCTTGTACAAAATGTGTTGTGATCATGGACAAACTGCACAAGGTCAGTGACAGAGGGGACAACCATCTAAGCGTACTCCGTCAACAGCAGTGAGCATTTCAACTGGCATTGAGATGTTCTCTTTCATTGAAAAACAGCCCATTATTACAAATTAACAACTAAGCAAATGTGGTGTATGATGAGAGATGATACTGTTTTGGTAAATCCTCAACCAATTAAATCCAAACTTTAGTCTTTACCATGCAAACTGTGGCCTAATCACTGACTTGCATATTGTTTCAGAAGAAAGTTCCAGTTTGCTTAGGAATCATGATACCAAGGCAAAGCTGAACTTCTCTCCTACATCAAAGCTGGGCTGCCCTGGCTGCTGACTCTACCCCGACTCTAAATGGGGTCCAGCTGCCTCCATGCAGATTCCAGTGGTAATGAACAGCACTCAGCACTTCACAGGAGACACATAAGCACTTCACAGTATCAGAAGCCTAAAAAGGAATGTTCTGTCTTCAAATACCTCTCTCCCTCCTGTTAATACAAAACCTGTTCTTTTTCAAATATTGGCAACACCCAACAGGATGGATGTGTTGCGTTTAGGTTGGTGTGAGGACTGTGTGTGATCTATCAAGTTTCTTTTGTTTCTGTGCCACTATTTTCCTTCTGAAGCGGGGACAAAGAAACGTGTTAGTGGCTCCAAATTTAATAAATAACACCCAGTAGAATCCAAGCTGTGAATTTCTGTACACATGTTTTTGCTTACTATTTCTTGCTACCAATCATATTCTCAGCACCGAACACATTTTTAAAACAGAAGCTTTGGCTTTATAATCCTGCTTGCTGTACTCTGGTTTATGTCAGTCACATCTCCTTTTTCTGGATCAAGACACTTTAGACTGTTGCCTCTTGATTTTTACATCTTGTGTTGCTGCAGTTGGCTCACTGCGCCCGCCTTCAAGTTCTACTTTTGTATCATGTTTTCCATGACTCAGCCTGAGACATGATTTATGTGGTCCAGAACAAGGGATGAATGGAAGTAAAAAGAAAGGGGGAAAAACAGAATAGGAGACTAAAATGGAAAAGCAGAAAAGACCAAGCAAGTGGAGTACTTTAAGACGAAGCCTTGCATTTTCATCTCCCTATTCAAAATGAAGGATCAAATTATGCCTTTGAACTGGCTCAAATTTGCTGAAGTTATTTCCCAGTGATGTTCATATCATAATTTCTGTTAATTTCAATAGATTGGGATTTCATTTCACCTAAAAAACAAAACCACAGTAGCTGATGATGTTTGATGTTCAGCTTGGCTTGGTTTTCAGAGCTCAGATTCTCAGTATTTTCTGAAACTGGGGCTTGTTTTATGTGTCTTGGCACGTTATATATCAGAGCAGGCACCATCCTTTGGATGAACTAGAGACTGCAATCTCTCACCAGAATCATTCTGGTTCAAACGGGCCAAGTTCTGGCCTCTAATTCCATAGCTCCTCCTGGCTGGCGTGTGACGTTCTTCCATCAACCCTTGGACAGCTTTCATTTGTGTGCCAGAAAAATAAACAAGTTTTCCTATGTTTGGACAAGCATATTTAAGTCTTACTGTCTTGCAGAAAGTATATTGTTTGCTTTTTTTCTCTGAAATGATATAGTGGGAGGCACTGACTGGATAGTTTTGAAATGTGTGTTACAATGATTAAGATAATTAATTGAGGGCTCCTAGCCAGCTCAGAGCTAAAATTATACCATCCGTACCAAAATATACCAGTAGCAGATCTACTTTAGTATGACATCAATGCACCTTGGAACTGATAAAGTCTTTTTAATATAATTATTGACTTTGAATGAGTATGCTTCAAGTGATGAAAACATCTGAAATGCTTTTCAGCCTGTCTGTGGTATATTCATGAAAAGTGAAACATAATGAACGTGGAAAAAAATGTAAAAGAACATTGTAAGCAATGTGCCTAGAATAATTCCTGCCTAACACCAAACACCGACATGTTCCTTCCAATTAATACATGCCAAAGACTTTTTTTTAGGTGGCATCATATGGTAAACTTCCTGCAGAATAAGCATTGTGGCATTAATTTCTGTAGCCAGGAAGTATTATGCAGCGTGTTTCCTATCAAAATCAGATGTTAATATGCTTAAAAAGTTTGCAAAACTTCTGCATAAAGTATTTTCAAACAAGTTAATCCCAAAATGACAAGCAATAGTTTTAATGAAAGCACTTTTAAAGAGCTGAGGTTTCTGTTTCCAAATTTTTAAAGGATCAAAAGTTTAAATGGTTTGCATACTATCACAGCTAAAAACAATCACAAGGAAAAAAAATACTTTAGAAGAAAAGTGAAATTTAAAAAGCTTAATCTAAAGATAGAAATCCTGATTATTTCTGTTGCTGTTACAGTTTGAGTGACCCAAATACTTGATTAAATCACAGCAGGTAAGTTACGCTACGTGATATAAAACAAAAGAATTCAAAGCACATTCTATGTAGTTAATGCAAAGAAAAAATAGAGTAATCAGCTAAATTAGAATATATTTATCTTCATGTATGTAATTGTAGAAAATGCCTTAGGCGGCTTCAATTACTCATGCTTTTCATAAAAGTCTGGAAATGACAAGATCCCTTGACAATTCTAAAATGATGAAGTTATGCCCAGTAGAAGAACAATCTCCAAACAGATTTGATCTCAGACTCCTTTCCGGAACAAGGCATGCATTTCAATGAACTATTCCTCTTCAGGGCTCTGCTTACCTATTCTTACTATTGTGCTGCCTCTAAACAGCACCTCATTTTGAGAGCTGCTGAGCATCTGTAACTTCAGCTAAGAACTTCAGGAACATAAAGCTCTATAATTTTGCCATCTTGTGTGAAGTTACCGAGTCGCTTAATCCTTCCGTGCCACAAACAGGAAGCTGCTTGTATATCTCAAGTGGATTTACGTGCATAGCATCAGTATATGGATGTGATATAGTTGAGGGTAAAATAGGCGAGATAGATAATGTTACTTTTCTTACATCTAATTTCCTCCCATTACCTGGTATACTGACCGATACATTCCTGGCAGGATGATTAAAGACAAATCAGTACTCTGTAAATATCAGAAATCGCAATCTTCAACATACTCTTTTTTTTTTTTCTTCCCGCAATATTTCTATTAGGTGAAGGGAATTAATTTTTATTTTCAAAGTTCATAAAGCCTTTATCTCCTGATAAGCAAGTTTTGAACAAAGGTTTGAAGTTCTCTAGAGGTTTTAAATTTGCAAATATTACAGCTTGCAAATTATTATTTTTAAATTATTTTTCAATTTTGTTTGTTAGTATTTAGCCCCCATATCAAATGGTATAACCATTACTAATGTCTTTAAATAAGGAAAACAAAGGGTTTTCCAGTTGAAGATATGACATTACTGACGACATAAATTACTTAACTTCATAACAGGATTCTTCATCCTCAGGTGTCTCAATCATTATCAAACACTTTAGACTCTGGAAACACATTGGCTTTACATTGTCATAAGAAATATTGCAGAGATATCGCAGCCCAATGATAATTCTAATTCTGAGCTTGTATGAGTTCTGTTAAGATAAAGAGATGGAAAGAAAAAAGGGCAAATGTGCAGACTACAGAGAAATGAGTAAAGAAAAAAAAGAACAAAGAATACAGACACTTCTAAAGAAACATTTCTCTTTCAAAGATATACTCCAATAGGAAAAACTTGCTTGTTGGTTTCAGTAATTATTATTCAAGTAAGGAGTGGCAGTCATCTTTTGTAAGACTGTGCAGTATTAATGACAGACAGAAAGAAACAACTTCTTTTTTTCAGAATCTGCAGTTTAATGCTAATCTTTTCAGCCAATTCATTGTAATTTAATAGTAATATGGAATCATAGAATAATTTGGGGAATCATAGAATAATTTTGGTTGGTAAGGTTCTCTGGAAATCATATTCTCCAACCTCCCTCATGCTCAGGGAAGGGATAACTTTAGATATTAGACCAGCTTGCTGAGGGCCTTGTGCAGTCAGGTTTTGAAGACCTCCAAGATTGAGGTTCCACAGCCTTCCGGCAGCCTGTGCCAGCGTGCGACCACTCTTGTGGAGAAAAAGTCATTCCTTGCGTCCAACTGGAATCTTTCCTGCTGCACCTTGTGACTGTTGCTCCTTGTCCTTTTCTGTCCATCTCTGAAAAAAATCCCGTCTCCTTCTCTGGAATGTGTATTAAGTATGGGAAGACTGCAATTTGGCTCCTTCGTAGCCTTCTCTCCCCGAGGCGGAACAAAGCCAGTTCCTTCAGTCTTTTCTCGTATGTTTTATATGCCACTCACCTGATCTTTTATTTTAGTGGTTCTTCTCTAGACTTTCTCCAATTTGGTGATCTCTTTCTCTTTTTATCCTATCCGAGTATTCCAGGTGTGCCAGCCCACCTCCCTCAACCTGCTGGCTATACTCTTGCCATTCAGAAATAACGCAGAAAGAGACGCAATGTTCTAATTTGTTACAATGGAAAAAATTTACCTGTTCTCCAATTATCCAATGCTGATACTGTAGACTTAACAATGCGAGTAGAAAAGAAGTGCCTACAAGGACTATGTTATAGATGTGATTTCAGAGTCAATGAATTAGAGCTATTAATTGGATTTTAACACTGCAGATATGATGCATTACTAGTAAAAGCTGAGCAAAATCCAAAGGAAGGAAAAAATCCACATTTTTCATTGCTTGTTTTTCTAAGGATTGGAAATTTCTCAGTTATACCTAATAATTTTATGCTATTTCAAACCCAAGTTTATCAGAAATTTAAGAAGAAATAGACTATTGGGAGCACCACTGCACACATTATGCAAAGTCAAATTGCATGAAGTGTGACAATGGCAAAATACTTTCTTTTGATGGTTAGTTACAGCTATTTTCTTGGATTAGAAGTTACAGTGCAGATGGCAAAAGCAACAAAACAAACTTTCCTCTTCACTTTTTCTTGGTGTAATGGCATCATTATATCAGATAAATGAAACCCCAAGCCCAACTTGTTAAATGGATGGTAAGTGGTTGAACAAAATTACAGTACTTTTATGGATGCTAAGCATAGTTTTTATATATTTCCTTCTAAGGAAAGGTATAACTTTGAAAGGTGTTTCAAAAACAAAAAAACCCTCCTTTACAAATGCATGCTGAAAATATTTTAATCAGAAATCTGATTTGTAATACTTCTAAAATTTAGACAATAATTATGAAGTGGTGTCCTTCAGACCAGTTTCCAGTCACAGTTTTCCTAGAATTTAAGAGACTACAATCAAAAGAAACTCCAGACCCACATTTTAGTAGACTCAAAAAAAAAAGTGTATGTATCTTTCCATTTGCATAAAGAAAACAAGAGAAGGGATGTTATTGAGTAATAACAATGAAAACAGTAAGCTGAGTATTTAGGATGCAAAGTTGGGCTGCACAGTCCAACTTTGACTGACTACACACCAGAGGCAGTGAACACTGGAGACTTTTTTGCCCTAAATGTACCTGTGGAGTACAAACAGGTCTTGTTTCCTTGCCCTGCCTTCTGTCTTCAGGCCTCCTCCCCAAGTCCAAAAGACAGATGTCTTAAGACTATGGAGAAGGGGCAAGGGCAGGGGAAACAAACGGACAATGGAGTAGAAAGGTGTTTTGTCACTTTTCACTCTGAGCAACAAATAATCCTTGTGTCCGTGCTGTCCCAGAGCTTCAGGAAGGTAGCTTCTTTGGCTTCCATTATCCATATGGACAAAAGATAAGATCTAGGATCTTAAAGCAAACTATGCCCACAGCATCATCTTCTCATACTGCTCAGTTTCTGCCTGCATTTGTGATTTGAATTAGGACATTATTTCTATTGCTTTTTTTAGCTTCACATCTTTGTAAAGAATTATTCCATGCCATTAGATAACAAGAAGGTCTTATCTGTCTCTAGGCAAATACCCAAACTTTTTGGATAACCTCAGAGACTGTTCAGATGCATTGCTGAGAGACTGCTGACAGCTGAATTTGATACCTGATATATTGAACAGATATATCTGGACAAAGAAGAGAAGATACCATGTCCTACTGCTTGCAGAACAGAGGATTTCCACAGGGCTGACACTGGAAGAGTTTTCAAAAGGAATTTAAGCCATTTACCTATTATACTTATTAGACCCCTGAAAAGTTAGATCTCCAGCAGCTCCTTATCTCTACGAAATGTCCCAACGAGGAAAGCTAAGCATGACTTCTGATAGTCAAGGCATCTGACAAAACTTGACAAAACCTAACTTTGAGAGACCGGAGAAGGAAGAACTGGAGGGGCAACGGGAGAGGAAGTGGAAGGCTTTGAGGTAAGATTTTATTGGTGGTTTTGGCTGTCAGTCAGTGCTAGTTCTGACACCTGGCCTTTCCACTTTCTATCCACGAGTGATGCCCATTACTGCTCTGAGCGTGTAGATCAAGCAATGGGGAGACTTCAATATCAGAACTGAAGCTGTGAGGGCAATTTCTGGAGAGTGAACTCAGTAGAATATCCCAAGCCTGGGAAATAAGGATCTGGTGATGCATCCAAAAGTTTTAGGAAACTGGAAGAGAAACAAAACTTCATGGGAATAAAGATTTGTCAGCTTCTTACACACATTGCCAGGGCAGGAAAATTTCCACTCTCAAATATTTAACTTCACATGTGAATTGTGACTTAGCAGTAAAAGAAGAAAGGAAGTTTGCAGTCATAGTTTATTTAGGTTTATTGTCAAACCTAATAGTTTGACAGTCAATAGACACAATACCCACTTTCCACGCTATTAGCAGTGCTAAAAATCCTTGATGTCTCTGGATGAAAAATACTGACGTACAGCTTCTGCTGTCAATCAGCAATACTTTCAAAGGGGGTTAGGAAAAGTTATCAGAGAAGATGATTGAACTGGGACTTCTTACTGTAGAGGTTATGGCACAGAATGACTGACAACAGTTGGTCAGCCAACAGTCATTCAACCCTCCTGTGGATCATCCATTCGATGGGACAGCTGACACGTTGAACCAACCCAGGAACCTCCCCAGGAACAAGCTATCAACCTGCTCATTGATTTTCCTGCTACTGTTATTTATATTGTTATTGTTTGGAAATGTAACCGTACACAGCTCTTCCTTGCAAAATTCACTCTTCTCTTTCGTTGAACTATTTCTTAGGTCTGCTAGACATAGAGCAAATGACAAGCTTTTTGGTACTAAAGGAGAGGAAATACAAAAGACAAGCTAGTCATGCCACAGGTCCATCTAGTGTGGTATTCTGTTTCAAGCAGTGGTCCTAAATAAATATCTAGAATAAGTAATAACAAGGGAAGCAGGTATGATATTATGCCCAATTCACTTTCAGCCTACAGTTATTTTAAGATCAGTGGACTTCCTAAGTTAGATTTAATTTCACTGGTTTAAACACCATCATAGTTTTTTTCATCACAGAAATCAAAAGTAATATAGAAAGGGTTCTGTACAAATGATGCAGAGGTCTCTAGAAATCTAAGTTTTTTCAACTTTAATTGATTTAGAATTGCAGAATTGGTGCCAAAATGTTGGCATGTTGAAACAGTCTCAGAGAAAAACCTCCCATTTAATTGTAAACCATAATCTGTGATGTGTCCTTAAAAACCGAGTTTGTCACAAATGGTTTCTGGAGAGATGATCCAAATGTGGCAATGATTGCATGCCTGATGTCATTGTTATAAGATGCTTTTATAGTTGTTCTCTGTCAACAAAACCCTAAACAAAGCTTCTCAAAAATAATTTTGACATTGCAGTAGGATGTTTGTACTTTATGCATTTCATGCACATATACAGACACTTATGCATATATGGATGGACCATGTATAACCATGTATACATACAACTGTCTAGAAGACACCAGTTTTCCAGAAGTGTGTCAATTTGATCAGACTCCTTGAAGAGCTAATTATCAAAACTACCACTTGTGACTTATTACAGAATAGACTGGGTTCTCATTCCGTAAGTTTCTTTACATCTGTCCTCTTAATATTTTCACCTTATAGCCTACTGCTTTTAATAAATTCCAATGCTTATTGAAATAACTTATTAATTAACATCAAGCAGCAAAGCCACTGCCTGGATCACCATAAAAAATGTCTAACATCTTCTAAACTGATTACGTGAGGAAAGCAAATCAGTTTTCAACTTGTTAGCAAACTTAGGAAATTCTTCTTTATGATCTATGAGTTTCTCTATAAAAAGTCTGTTTTCTGACAGGTCCACTCTGCCCTACGTGTCAATTATATGTAAATATTCAACAGGAAAATTAAAAAGTCCATACAAATAATTCATTTGGTGAAGAGCTCAGGAGCACTTTGACATAATGTGAAAACACGATAGGAGGGACAGAGTAACCTACAAATGTATCTTTGATTTTAGTGGCAGAAATTCTGAAAGAAATACGAAGTTGTACACAGTAGCTTTAAAACAACCTTACCAATATATTGCTAGTGTTCTGCATCAAGGATAAAATGTGTATGTTTTAGATCAGTCTTGGGTCAAGCAATTAAATAATTTATTTCCATTTAAAGTTGTAGCCAAGATTTTATGTATGGCTGTGCTATTTAGATGTCACATGCTGTCCACTTTGAATAAGGATGAGTTCTAACTTTGCTACCTGGCGTTGGCACCAAGTGGTTAAATTTTTCTCAATCTAGTATCTGTGCTCTTAAAAAATAAATTTACCATCCTAAAGGTCAGAAGGTCACTGCCCTAAAGTAGGATCTAATATATTTTAAGCTGCCTCAAAAGCATAAAAATGCTTTCCTATGCAAATTCGGTCAAGAGGGAACACTACTATTAAAACAATTTCCAATGTCTTTGATAGCAAACAAAAAAATCCTTTCCCCATAATTTTATGAGATGTTCTGCTAAAAATACGTATACAGTGACTTGCAGTAGATATATAATAACAGCACAGCTTTGAAAACTTATATAAAGGGTTTAAAATTTCAGCATGTTAACAATAATTTAAAATATCAGATCTCTTGACTGCATAGTTTGGATAGCAATAGCAAGATTGCAATGCCGCCTCTGTGGCTCAAGACCAAATTTAGCTACTTTTACCCTTTTAATATGTCATTTCAAACACACTCATGAATCACATCAGTATTTCCTAATTGCTTATAATCCGATTCATTTCCTCAAGTCCTAATTTAACCATTTTTTATTTCTTTTTTTTCCTTTTTTTTTTTTTGAGCAGCAGCAGTGTAGGTCTGCTGCTTGAACTATTATACTTGGCAAATTCTTTGTTTTCTTAACACGAAACCCAAGAAATTTAAAGTCAAATTTTCTTCTTCTATCAGGTTGGCAACTGTTCTCACATTTTCCAATTAGCCTAAATTAATAGAATTTGGTAGAAAACCAAGTTCAATTTTTACAGCTTATTTCAGACAGCATCATGATTTTTTTTGGCCAAATTATGTATGTTAGTCACAACTACTTCATTAGTTAGTGATTGCAAAGCTTGATTTCAAAAGCACCAACACTTAAAAGTTATCAACACTTATGTACCTGCTTCACTGTTAGTCAGTAAACAGTTCTCAATGACTGTTTAGTTTCTACTCACGTGAGCAGTTCTCCACAACTGCTGAGTAAATACCCATTACTCACATGAGAACACATAGGCCTGCATACAACTGTCTGGAGGTTGATATTCCGGCTGTCCCTATGGGAAGTTGTTTCCCAGTGTATAAAGGCATATCCATCAAGAAAGTTAAGTTGAAATAAATTCCCAGTGTGAATTTAAAATGCATTAGTTAAAGAATATTAAACTGTAATGCACATGGACATATGTTATTAAGAAAACGCATCTTGGTATCTTCGCTTGATCTTCTTCCACATCTCTTAGATTTACATACATACATAATGTATGTCTACCAGTACTGGAAACTGTGTGTTTTGGAAAACATCTGGAAAAGGTGTTGATAATGCAGTATTTTAGTAAATGGAATACTTTCCATCTTATCAGATGGAAAATCTTTAGTTTAAAAGCAGTATGTTGTACACGCGTCAGGGTCTTACTATGTCGGTGCAAAGGCTGATAACTGAGTGCCTAATCACCAGGGCTTCTCTTTCAACAGAAGAAACAGTCCCATTTCAAGCAAGATTTGCTACAGTCCAGTTCAGCTACACTCGAGCCATATTAGAATTTTTTTTTAAACTATAGTATCATTGAAACTTGATAAACACGTAAGAACTAAGAGCCTTTTAGTCCTAAGCATTTACAGAGCAGAGCCACATTTAAAACTAATTATATATTCATTTTAATGCTGCTACCAGACTGTCTTTCTATTCCTGTTCTCTTTTGCCTTTTTATATTCCCACTTCATTTTTTCTATAGTATTAGAAAGGGATTATGTAATATGATGTTCTGGTGAATGCAGGACCTTTTCTACTCCCTAATAAATATTCAAAAATATTTTGCATACATCCTATGAACAAGGCTTGTGAAATCATAATGGGATGACTTATGAACATTCATCTTTCCTATACTGAAGTATAATCTAGTCAACTGGATGGTATAGCAAATCGTCCTGACACGTTTGTATTAATGCATATTTAAATGAGAATAAGAAAGAAATAGTCAAATTTATGTTAAAGACTTCTAAAGGCTTAGCAGCATCTTACTAAGTATATATGTCAGCTTAATCTAATCCTCCTACTTCTAACACGTTCTGTGGTCTCAGCACGGTGCCCATAATGCTCTGGTATGTTATGAGGGATTGCCTCTGAGAAGTTCACCATCAGTACTACACTTTGTTCAATAAAACTTTACATCTGGTCTTAGGATGACAGAAAGCTATCTGTCTCAAATTTGCATTACAAACCTTTAGCTTCTTTTGACATCAGTAACACCGGCTATAATAATTTCCAATAACCTGTTACAATATGCAGAGAGTACATATTCCTGGTTCTTATCTTACTATGTGAGGTACAAACAAATTTCTCTAATTTATTTGGACAGTTTTAAATAAATTACAACTTCTTTGCACCAAAAAAGCACTCATCTAATCAGAGGCTCATTTGAGAAGATCTGTGGCAGTATTTCCTCCTTTCACTCCAATGATTTTAAGTTCTAATCAGAAAAAAGTACCTTTATTCTTTTCATTGCTGTTCCTAGAGGAGGCAGTACATTGCAATTCAAGATCTTACAAGAATTATTGAAGACTATTTGCTAATCCTATGACATGATGGAAGTCCACCTGAAATCCACTAAGACTGGAACAGTTCTCTCTTCAACTATCTCTCTTGATTTCTGAGACATGATAATTTCCATCTTTTCCATTACAGATACAACTGTCTGACATGTTTCACATTAAAAATATTTGAATAGCAGTGTCTAGCATCCCCTGCTACGTTATTAATTATCTTCCCTCAGCAGACAATGCATCTGATGGTAGTTGAAGACTCCAAAAGGATAGACCTACTTGTGGGATTAACTGTGCCTAACACATGTCGGAGATCAAAGATGTCACTAACAGATCATCATACAGATGGTTAGCAACCAGCACTACCTGAGCTGAATTAATAAATGGCAACTCTCAATATAATTTGTGTTCTGGCAGCCATATCAAGGAAACAATATTTTTTGAAAGTCCATTTATTAGGCCTGCAGGTTTTCAAGTCAAGATCAGTATGTTTCTGCTTTATCCTGTGTCCTCGTAAAATGCTATTCTGTGTCTGAAAGACAGTTTTACCAACTGTTGGATCAGTAGCCTAAGTAAATTCCGATACCCACCTAGACACACTCTGCAACAGCAAGTAACCTTTGGAGGTAGTGGAAATCACCACAGAGACATCCAAATACTCAAAATATCTTAGGGCAAGCCTACCCAGAGAGGTACGAGCAAGTTTTGGCCATGCTCAGTCAGAGCTGACAAGACACAAAGCCGTGCTATTTTGGAAGTCAGTACTATTCCCTCTTGTGACTTGCCACATTCAGATTCATGTGTTTTATAAGCAGAACAAGCTTATCTGAACTTGCCTAAATATACTACGTGTATGCTTTGAATTCTATTCAGGTAATGAATTAAACTTCTGGGTAATGTAAAACAAGCCTTTTTTTTCCTCCCTTGGTCCTGAATCCAAATTTAGGAAGAAGGCTGACAAGTAAATGGGCCGTTGTGGATGAAAAGTGAAGACCACCTTAAGGCTCAAGAGGCAAACAGGAATACACTATGAGGAACTGGAAGAAGCAGTGGTCATCAGAATATAACAATCTCTAACAATCTCTGGTGTTACAGGCACGTTAAAATACCACAGGATTCAAAAGAAAGACCTGACATTAGTTCTGGTATGTTACATCTGTGAAGCACGCTAAAAGACACACACATTTGTAGTAATTCTGCCAGTCAAAACTAAAGACTGCCAATAATAACAGAAGATAAAACATAGACTATATCATCTTGCTTATGGACACAGTCTAAGGGATACTGAAATGAATGGGAACATCCTGGAGACCTTATACAGTGCTTTTTAAACTGAGAGTTAATATATCTGTGTGAGCACATTTAAAATTATAAGAAGTATAATTCAGTAATATGCTGTATCCTTTGGAAAGCGAGGAGGCTTCACCGGAGACTACATGCTTTCCAGGGCTCCAAGGACACATATTAGGAGAACACTTAAATGTGTCCTTGTGTCTTAACAATATATTAAAAAGTAGTCTTCTGATTTTGAATCAGAAACAGTATATATATAATAGTCTTATTTCAGATTGAAACTATCAGTAAGACACACTTCAGCTACAACTATTTCAATCTGAGAAATTATTTTCAAATATATAACATATTTGTTCTTCCCATTACATGAACTTTCTGGAAATTTTTCCTAAGTAGAAAAAAGTTATTTTTAAATTCCTCATCAATGAATTAATGCTACTTGTAAATTTAATGTATTCTATATATTCTACAGATTTGCAAGAATGTATTTCTTACCAGTGGGGATAATGATAAAATTGCTATAATGACAGGAATTATTATGACAGTGCAGAGATCTGAACACAACCAGGATGAATATATGACAATCATAACAAATCTTCCTATGTCTATGCCATTGGTAGTATAATGTGAATGGAACTGAATAAAATTTTTATGTACACAATTTCTTCATTATATTGATCAATATATTTAATAAAGCAAATAAAATTTCTTTGAAAGTAATTATTCTATGGCCTGAGAAATATCAGAAAGAGAGCAGGCAAAACGGTAATGTTAATCCCATGCCAGGAACATGTTTTATCAGGTTTCCTTTTAGCTCTTAAACAAGATGTAGTAAAAACAACAACATTCTGTCAGACTATATGTTCATTCCTTGCTTCCTGGATTAAATATGCTTATTCTATGCCACATTTTTATAGCTTTCAATTCCTGTACTTTAAATCTATTAAACAATGTCAAGTTGAATTTTCTTCAAAAACTGCTGCAGGTTAAGAAAAAAAAATAGGACAGTAGAATATTTGAGGGCTAACATTTATGTCAGCTAATTAATATGGATCAGTTGTGGTCTGCAAGGATTTTTAAAGTGCATGCATCTTTGAGATAAATATAGACTAAGGATCTGATTTTGTTCCTTCTTAAATTGGTAACAAAGCTCTCACTGATTTCAATAAAAGTATAGTCTACCTGTTTTGTTGGCCTGACGGATAAGCTCTTGTGCTCTTGCATAACGTTAGTTGTCCCAAATTAAGCATAGCCCAAAATACAGCTGTGCAACATAACAAATAAATTATAATTGCAACATTATATTTACGATTTACTTGGTTATGTATACTCTTTACTTGGTAAGGGAATGAGATTTTGAAAAAAGAAACATCAGGAAAAACGAGTAAATTTGTTTGGCTAGCAAGTTCTATTTAAATAAATTGGTAAGAAAACAGCCCATGTTCAAAACCAGTCATCCTCTAATCTAGAAGATACAGCACCGTTTCCTTGTTTTAAAACATTAGTATCTCATTATTTATTCTTAAAAGAGTGCCTGTTAGCACACATAATTTGGTTATTTGAACATACTTCTAGATCATGACAAAAACAGGCTACCAAGTGGACAACTGTTCAAAGACTTTTGTGCAAAAAAATTGATTCTCCTTATGTTCGGCCCTGAGGTGGCTGGAATTCTCAGCAACCTCTCTTTCATGGAATCATAGAATAACTCACATTGGAGTGAGATCATCTACTCCAACCTCCTACTCAAAGTCAGGTCAGCTGTGAGATCAGAACAAGTAATCCAGGGCTTTATCCTCTTTGGACTTCAAAACGTCCAAGAATAGAACTTTTCTATATGAGAAGCATGCCTGATAAACAGAAAAATAACAAATGTATCTTAATCATAGAATTGTTTAGGTTGGAAAACACCTTTATGATCATTGAGTCCAACTGTTGACCTAGCACTGCCAAGTCCACCACTAAACCATGCCCCTAAGCACCACATCTACACAACTTTTAAATACCTCCAGGGATGATGACTTAACCACTTCCCTGGGCAGCCTCTTCCAATGCTTGACAACCCATTCCATGAAGAAATTTTTCCTAATATCCAATCTAAACTTCCCCTGGCACAACTTGAAGCCATTTCCTCTCATCCTGTCACTTGTTACTTGGCAGAAGAAACCAACACCCACCTCTTACAACCTCCTATCAGGTAGTTGTAGAGAGCGATAAGGTCTCCCCTCAGCCTCCTTTTCTCCGGGCTAAACAGCCCCAGTTCCCTCAGCCACTCCTCATAAGACTTGTTCTCCAGACCCATCACCAGCCTTGTTGCCCTTCTCTGAACATGCTCCAGCACCTCCATGTCTTCCTTGTAGTGAGGGGCCCAAAACTGAACAAAATATTTGAGGTGAGGCCTCACCAGTGCCAAGTACAGGGGGACGATCACTTCCCTAGTCCTCCTGGCTATGCTGTTTCTGATACCTGCTAGGATGCTCTTGCCCTTCTTGGCCACCTGTCCTTGAAAGGCACTTCTAAAATGTCTTCTTCCAATGAAACATTATGTAGAAGTAACCAAAAATTACCTTATGCTTAACACCTGGTCTCTGTCATCATAAGTCTTACCTGTTTGTAGTGCTTCAGCATCAAAGACATCCTCTTTGAAGAAAGCTCTAAAAGACAAAGGACTTGCACTGCAGTCTTCTGAAAGTTTCTCAGCAGCTTGTCTAAACATAGCAACTAAGTCATGAAGAGGTCCATTTAAATCAAGCTGAGAAGCTGATGGTGAAATCAAGCTCAGACGCACAGAGATTGATGCACAAGTTGCAGAACTAGACTCCACAGATTCACACTCAATTTGGAAGCTCTCTGACAACATCTTCATTGCAAAATGTTTTCTTTGGAGTGGATCATCAACTGCTGCAACAACATGCCATTCAACGGCAGCATCTCTGGGTAGGTGAGGTATTACAACCACAGCAAGCAGCCCACAAACTGCAGTTACATCATGATACATATCTGAATCTTCAACCTAAAAGATAAATGAAATATTGTGCGTATTACAGAGCCGGTAGAAATTAATGTTGCTCATATTCAGCTGATATATTCAAAAAAGTATGCGCAGTACAGTTTTTTCACGGAGACTATTTTTCCCCTAAACTTTCCTTCTTATTGAAAAGTCATCTTGAGCAGTTATGAATTTGTCTGACAGTTAGTATCTGCTCATTTTTGCAATCTCAAATTAAAAAAAATGCCGATGATAATGTACTTTGCACTCATTTTGCAATCAAAAGAAAAGTATTTTTGCATACAGTAACTTCTGTCCGTACCAATGGTCTTTGAAGAATACAATGGTAGGAACTACGGAAACTACAGAAATTAGTTAGTAAAGCACATCAGATTTATTTTCAATGTTGGAGTATAAAAGATACATTTCAGACAGTTCTGAAAAGCAGAATGATCTTGAGCAAACCCTCTTAGAAGATATAATGTGTTTTCTTAATAGCAGAGCTCATTTAGAAAGTACATTTAAATTGTTTTCACATCAACCAGCACATCTAATTAGCTAACTTGGTAAGCTAACTCTGGGCAACCGAGTTCCTTTTCTTCTGATGGTATTGAAGTGGGACAGGTTTTCTGCTTCTTTGTAAAAATTTTAGTACAAATTACACTGTAGCATGTTAACAGGTATTGGAAGTAAATATAATGTTTCAAAATACTGAAACTCTTGTGTGTCCTGTGTGGAAGAAAATATGAATTTGTAGCCATTTCAACCCAAATTAATTGTACCTATGTGCATTAAATAGCATTTTATATATATCTGAATATTTTATATATATTTTATGTATTTATATATATATTTATATACATTTTATATATATATTTGAATCTAAACAAACCTAAGATAAGTTCATAACAGACTTATCTTGTCCCTGTATTGTTGTTCAATCCTTTTTCATCTGAATACAAACAAAAACAACCTCAGAGCTTTAAAGTAGGAACAATACATTGCGCTGGGCTGACTCCATCCAGCTGCTAAGCACCACACAGCTGCTGGCTTACTCCTTCCCTCCCCAATGGCACAGGTGAGAAAACTTGTGGATCAAGGTAAAGATGGTTTAATAAGTGAAGAAAAAAGGAAGAAGAAAGCAGAAGAACAGAAGAAGCGATGCAAAGGCTATTACTCAACACCTCCTCACCAGCAGACTGATATCCAGCTAGGCTGTGAGCAATGGTATCCTCCCAAAGACCCCTCCTCTTAGTTTTTATGGCTGAGTATGGTGTTATATGGAATGAAATATCCCTTTGGTCAACTGAGGTCAGTTGTCCCAGCTGTGTCCTCTCCCAGCTTCTTGCGCACCCCTAGCCTACTCGCTGGCGGGGCAGTGTGACAAACAAGAGAAGGCTTTGACGCCGTGCAAGCGCTGCGCAGCAATAGCTAAAAACCCTGGTGCGTTATCAATGCTGTCTTGGTCACAAATCCAAACCATAGCACCATACAGGTTGCTATGAAGAAAGTTAACTCCATCCCAGCCAAAACTAGTACACACACTTAGGTCTGCTGTTACCTTATACTTAAATACATATACTCATACTCCTATTATGTATACAGCAAGGTCTATTTATGGAAAGTAACCCCCTTTTATGATATACTCTCAAAAAGTATGAATTTACATTAACTTATGAGCTCTCTGAACACATTTTTTTTTTTTTTACCAACTGTTCAAATAGTTGAAAAGTTGAAATTCTTATTCTGGCCAGCAATTTTTTTTTTTCTTACTTTCTCCTCCATTTTTATGGACAGACAATATATTAAGCATTTTTAATATTAGTGACTTACACCATCTTCTTTGTGTACACAGATAATGACTTTTTTATACACCAATTTGCTTACGCTGCAGTATATACTGGTAATATTGTCCATTGCTTGACCTCTGAAAGGAAAAATAATAACAAGGCAAACCTGTCATTTTGCCTGAAGTCGATAAGGCCATATAACTCACGGTACCTTCAATTCACAGGCTCAATTTTCCTCCACTCGCTCTCAACTTTGAGAGGAAGAAATAATGACAGGTTACAGGCACTTTATTTCAAAATTCACTCACGAAGTTATTGACAAGCATTTTGCACAGAATATCTTTGATGCTTGACCCTCGTGAGCTGTTTACATGAAAAATGCACTTACTTCTATATTAACGACAGTGGAGTCTAATTCTATACCAAACATGCAGCAATTGCTTTAGCATTTCTGGTTTTGATATGGGAACAAAAATAGGGATAATTTGTCTCAAATTGCAGTCACTTCAGTCATAATAAAATCTCACTGACTACTGTTTGCTTTCAGTACTTTCATTAGGCTAGCCGGGGCTGTTATTAAGGTACCAACACATAAATGTTATATTAGCACTTAACAGGAGGAGCACGGTATTCTCCTCTAGGAGATGAATTCTAACCTTGTCAATATAATTCTGCTCTGAGTGCTGTAAAGCAGTTTGAAAAGATGAAATACTGGAGCTTTCCACTGAGGAAACAAAACAAAACAAAACAAAAAAAAAATAGTCATGCTCATTCAGGCTTAAAGGCCACTTTGCTGGCCCAAGGTGCTGAGGTACTGTTTAGAAAAAAAGTCTTAAGAAGCTCTCTCAGGTCACATCAAGCAGTAAGACAAACTTTTCTACTTCCCTGTACTTGTCTTAGGTTGTTAAATCAATTACTCACTATTTCTGCTTGCCTTCAGCTGCCATTTAGAATACGAAGAACTACACGAAAATTAAGGCCAGGAGAAAGTACATTTCCAAATTTAACAAATGAGAATCATTCTGAGTGAAAGACTGTTCACGGTGTACCTGTACAGTACCATAGCACTCATAACCTTTAACTTCAGAGTTTGCACAAAGCACGAGTGATGGAGCTACTGGGGACTAATAATCTTTCATCAGTTGCTACAGAATCATACAGCAATACTTCTAACAACGACCTCTCCTGACTTATTTTCAAGAAATCGCTGACATTTGTGTTGTACATGGATGCACATTTATGAGTTACCTTTCAGAAATTTACAACTGTCTTAAACAGCTGAATATCTTTGTGATAGCCTGTCTAGCAAATGAGGGTGAATACATAAGGTCTGCTAAGAAATTCTATTCATATGATGCCGGAACAATATAAATAATTATTACGAGTGAAAATGAAGAGGAATTATTTTATGGCTAAGTTGCTCTTTACAATTGATTCTGCTCTCTCATCAATGAAATGTAGCACTTTTGGCAGACAGCTCTGGTACTATGAAGAAAAACATGTTTTTAGGGTTCTTGCCCAAGGATACTGTTGCAGCCTGTTCTATAAACGAGCAGGGGCTTTGGCTGTGCCCTTCAATGTCTTCACAGTCTTGGGGAAAAAAAAATGAGGGAGAAGACGAGGCAGTTTGGCTTGTAATTCTTAAAAAAAAGTGACAATTTTTGGGAAACCTTTATAAAATTTTTATTAGTGAGAGATCAGAAAACACTGTTGGACCAAACACTATTGAAAGCAATGATTTCTTAAAGTATGTTTGACCTGAATTTTACAAATCTTTGCAAATTTCATTAGGCTGTAAGTGTAGCTGTCATCTAAAGGTATTTGCCCTTAAACGCTTATTTCCTCGCTCTCAGGATTCAAATGATTTTCAATTCATGGAGGAGGGTCTGTCTGTCGAAGATCCCCATTTCCAGGTGTTAGCTTTTCCACAGGATTTAATTCTTTCTAAGAACAAATACTGTGAGGTAACTTGGCACCAGGAACAGTTCGGATGCCATAGGGGAAACTGAGCATATTGCAAAGGTTCATTGTTGACTGCTGAGATAATATGGAGGCGGATGCTAAATCTGTGCTACACTTTTGCATGATCTGATTCAAAGAAGGGTGGAGAAGGAAGCCAGGTAACATCCTTTCGCTGTGCAGGAGACAGCCTCTGACAATAAATGACGCTGTAAAAATGTCTTCTTTCAGGAATGGATGCAAACCAGATCGTCTCGGAGGCCATGCTATGACAGGATTCTGATTCTGTCATGCTATGAAATGGTAGATCCCAAAACTTTGGACAAAAATTTGATATGACAAGTGATTTAGCTCTTACTGAGTCTCATGTCAGATTGTCCTCAAACACGATTCATAATATCCTCCCCGTGACAACAGGATCATCTGCTACTCAATTTATCAAAGGTGGGAAAGATGGAGTCCCAGAAAGTTTGGAAAAGGAAGGCAAAAAGTAGGTTTTTCTAAATGCATGCATTATATCTATATAATTCTCTATCCAGAGGACTATGGACACTCTCATTTTTTAACACTTTGTTTTGAAAAAAAGCACAACTCAACAAAGGACTTTTCCTACCGTGCAGAAAATACTGATATTCTTCTGGTGATACAATACACATTTCAGTAACTCAGGGGAAAAACAGAAGATACAGAGGAGATTTTCAGAAGACTGAGAATGGGACTCTGTTATTTACCTGACATTTTATAATTCCAAAGTAGGTTGATGCCATATTACTGTAAACACGGAGAAGGGTGCCATGCTAAGCTAAGTAACATCCTGGAAAATCGTCATGGACTGGTTAATAAAGCATCACAGTAGTCAAGATAGCAAGTAGAGCAAGCAAGTAAAGTCAAGACAGCAGTCAAGAAAGCAAGTAAAAAATTATGGATTCTTAGGAAAGGGATAGAGAACAAAGTGAGTAACATTATGCCACTGTAGAAATTTACAGTTCACCTACACCCTGAGTAAGATGTACAACGCTGGATCTCTCAGCTGAAAAATAACATATTAAGACCCAGAATGTGCTCAGAGGAGGACAACAAGGATGATCAAAAGCTCTGGAGGATCCAACTAGAAGTGTTCTCCAGCCTTCTTAAAGAGACTATGACAGAGGTTTACAAAATCATACATGACATAAGAAGGGTGGATAGGGATAAGAATTGATTTTGCACGCTTGTCTTTCTGTACAAGAACTATGGATCATCAAATTACATTAGTAAGAGCATGGTTTCAAAAAGAACAATGGTGGGTGACACCTGGAATTCCTTGATGGAGAATGCTGTGTTTGCAAGGACTTTACAGGGATTCAAGAACAAGTACTGAGAACACAGATTCAGTGGGGATTATAAAAGAGACATATTAAAATTCTTAGTTAATTCTTAATTTATACAATAGTTAATAATTTATATAAAAATTAATGATTTATATAACTATTAGAATTATTTTAATTAATTTAAATATGAATTAAAATAGTTTGAGGTTGGGAGAATATTACAGTGGATATGTGCTTTTCCTGATTTTACTATTCACATCTGCTTAGGGCTACTGTTTGGAGTCAGAATATTAAGCAGAGCCTACACCGTTACGGCTATTCTTATGTTCCTACATAAGATTTTATGCTTATGCTGATACCAGTGGTGTGCTTGGTGAAGAAAACCAGCTGGGCTTTCTTGACAGGACTGGTTGGATTTTCACACACAG
>RSEF01000005.1:34746875-34795982 GCA_003993805.1 Himantopus leucocephalus | reverse complement strand
CCAACCCAGTACACTATTGAATAGCTGAGTTTCCTTCCTGCAACAGGAATGCTTTTCCAGGTCCTGCATAACCATGATGAAGAGGATATTGCCCACAGATTTAAGCGGAGGACTTTCAGTGTAGAAGTTTGACTAGTTTCTGAGACCTGAGTTTTCTGATTTTTATTGAGCTCACACTGAAGAGACAAGTGAAAATACACTCCCTGGAAGAGACCAAGATCTAGAATAGCTACTTAGTACTTAACATCAAACTACTTGTTGGAAGCACTGACTTAGAAGGAACATTTGTGGTGTCCGAAAGAGATTAACCTGCTACAGTTTTAGGAAGGACCAGTTGCTAATAAAACTCTCTGTGTAGGTTGGGGTGCTAATCTGGCTCTTCCTTCAGTCCAGATCTGCAGGGATCCTCACCCAAAGGAGAACAAAAAGNAATTCCTTCCTTCATTGTGGGGATTTAAAGTGCCCTACACATAATTAGGACTACCGTTTAATAGGGAAGTTTCCTGAGTGAAAGCAGGACCTTGATCACTTTTCAACCAAAATGGCATTCTCCCCTCTATAAAGAGGCACCGACAACAGGTACCAGCCTGGGGGTTGAAATCCTGTTAATGGCTTTCACAGTCATCACACATAAGACTTTTGACCGGAGGTTCTGGCCTAAGCAAACAGTGGATGCATATATGCCTTCTTGCTTAGCACGAAAGTGACAGGCTCAAAACAGAATTAATATTTTCAGCAAAGGGGATGAAGAATCACTCAAAAAAACTCTTATAAGGGAACTGCTGCAGGGGAAAATCAGTCAGCCTGGATGAACTAGGCTGTTTACCACCCTGAATAACTTGACATGCATTTCTTCACTGTGTCTAACTGAAAAACAAGGTTCAAATGCATGTATATATTACCTGTAAATGGCAAATAAGCTAGTGTAAATCAGTTCATGGAAAGAAGAGAGTTTTGCTGACTTATACCAGCTGAGGATTTGATTGTATCTGTATCTATCTACACGAACATTCACAAAAGAAATGCTCTCCTTTCCTGTTTTCTATTGTTCGTATTTTATGTTTACATTCTACAAGCTAAATTCATGTATACTGTTTAGAACATTATGCGATCATATGATTTTTATGTATACATATATATTCCATTTCTAATAATGGCTTTAGTTAAACTTATGGAGACTGCTTCATTGTTCTTTCTGTTGACTATATTCCTTTTTAAAATTCATTAAGGCTCCACTAATGTTACAAATAGACTATCATAATCTTCCTTTTAAAAAAACTGAAAGCGGCAACCCTTTCACCTCCCATCGTGGGCCAGTGTCAAAAGGCAGACTATTTTCAAGGACCTCTGGAGTTCCACTATCTGCATTTGACCTGTGTTAAATATTCTCATTACAGTTGCTTCAAATGAATACAAAAGCTTTGTTTAATCTGAACACAGGGGAAATGAAATACACTAGGCACGAGATGAAAGACTCACTACCACTGTGCTATTTGAATGCACTGCGTGTTCTTAACATGGGCCATAAAAGAAGCCTGGTTTAATATATCAAACCGTGGAACATTCAAAATAGCATCTAGTAGCAAAATAAATGTTATAAACCTGATGAGACAAAAAAAAGGGAAACAGAAACAGGTATTTTCTTCCTATTGAATTTTCGATAGGCGTAGGTACTGGCTGGTGGCAATGTTTTTCAAAAATATTTAGTTTTCTTCTGGTAATATTACCAATTATCTTAATTAACCTACGGGAGACTTTACTGCAATGTGAATGTAGCAGGGTTCTAATCTATCATTTATATCTTTATAATATTTATTTCTACTCCTCACATTTTAAGTAATCTGTTCAAGAAACTGGTAAAAGAAGGAGACCAATTAAATTATTATTCCCTTTACTATTATCTATAGGACACAGAATTTTCAGTACTATTTGGAAATCTAGCAACAGTATTAAACATAGATATTAACCAATACATACAATAAAATATACAAAAAAGGTGTACCTGAATATTATGGACTTACAAACATCTGTTCAGGATGGTGAAAAAGTACGTATCCTCTCACAGAAATCTGCGGGGTTTTTATATTCCTTTTAAGTTTGATGGTAATTCTCTCCACAGGTAAAGAGGATCTTAAACCTCTGTCCAATCCTTTGCAGCAAGGAAAACCTTTGACTTCCAGTATTTGAGCATAAGCTACTTCTGTTCTACTTAGGATAAAGTGTCAGAGAATGCATAAATTTTATTTAAATTCATGACAGTCTGTATACTTCAAGTACTACAGGCATGTCTGAACAATGAAACAGACTGCTGTGTTACAGATGCATGATGCCATTCTAAATGACTGCCATGAAAACATAATAATTACTCCAGAAAACCACTGCATGTAGCTAGACAGTTCAGGATTTAACTTGTTTATAACTTGAGACCTCTGCGTTATTCGGCAGGCAAAGTGGACAGACACGGGGTAGTACCAATGGTATTTACTGGAGTGTTGAAGGAGGTACGATGCAGGGGCTCCCTAGAATGGGCCCAGCGCCCCTTAGATGACTGCTCTTAGATATTTTTTAAAAATCCTAGTTCAGGCTCATTTACATCTTTTGACACTTAAACAGTTTGTAAATCTGGCCCAAAAGGTTTAAATTTAGATACTTAAAGCTGGCATCAAGTTACCCGAGTGCTGAAATAAGCAAGGAACCCATTCACAATATATATCAGATAAAACATTGCGAATCTTTTTTTCCATCACTTCTGCATTACACGCTATTAAGACACACACTGTCAACAACCTGACTGGCATTCCTCACAGAATGAAAGTCAACTGTAGCACTCTCTGCTGGATTTGAAACAATGATAGGATCACAGCCACTCATCCCGAATGCTTAGCACAAAAAAAGAAAGCTTCTGTCAGAAGAAGGTGGGCTGGAGAACTTTGAAAGTTTGTAGTACATTTGCTCAGGCATTTATCGGAGGGAGAGGAGTAGACAACTAACATCCAAATGCAAGCTGTGTTATAAAAGCCAGAAGTCATATATTTTTTCATGTCACAGGAAGTATTTCGCCAGGTAGATTTTTCATTACAGAGGATGGAAAATACAGTGGCAGCTGCCCAATAAGATAACTGAGAGTGGAACTGATCCATAATATCACAATCTGAAGAAAAAACTAGTATGCATAAAATTAATTGCTGAAGCAAAAGATATAAGCTAATGGCCTTAAAGCTACTAATACATCTTGCAATTACATTAAATATTATCTTTCTATGCAACCCTGTCTTCTCATCCTAACAAAATATATTGTTTTCAGTGTTTCAAAATCTCTCTTCACCAATATTTTGGGTTCACTTACAAATACAAGCAATCCTAAACTTTGTGTTGGTAACAAAACATTGTGTACTAAATGTACTAAAGTATTTCCCTACATAATTTTCTTTTTATAACAAAAAAAAACAGAGATAAAATTTCGGATAGTTCTGGAAAACCTGCCTCTGAGTTTCGTGTATGCCATCAAATCAAAATAAGAACCAAAGCTCGTTTTTATCATTCAGTCACATTTATCAAGAACTGTATTTCAAAAGCAGCAAATGGCCTGCAAGTTTTTCTGTGAGTAAACTAATGTGCTCTTAACTCACAGAAAAAAATGAATTAATAGTACATTGCTATGGAATATACATTTGAACAGCAACAGCTCAAACCAGTACCTATTACAGTGTTTATCAAAATTGATATATTTTACCAGCCCAGCTATACCAAATTTTGCTGGGGATTAGCAAGACGTAAAAGAATAAAACCCAGCAGTTAAACAAGCTGGAATGCCTGAGATCCTGAGACAGTACAGCATGTTTCTTCTTTGTATTGGTGAGGATAACAAAAGAAAGCAAAAAGCAGGCATTCAGAGGCAGGAAAAAAATGTAATCATGATTTTGCCCATCTCAGTTATTCTAGTGGAGTCTGTTGTACAGACAGAAATACAACCCACCACTAACAAAGTACTACAGGGATGGTTCTGCATGGAAAGCCCACGGGGAGGGGAAAAAGAAGGTAGGGGGTGGACGCAGCTCCCAACTAAATATAGTGGGAGTACTGTCTAAATGGTACAACTCAACCCCTACTGAATAAAGCGCGTACACAAAGTGAATTAATAAAATTTTGCGGGCACAGTCACTGTTATATCATTATACAATACTTATTTGGAATATTTCCATCTATCAATAATGCCATCTGTCCCACCCAATACAAATGGACTACAACCCATCTGGCTTATGTTTTTTCTATTGATTACTCTGCTGAATGAGTTAGCAAAACCACTTATAAAATCATCATATTACATGACACTGTCATTAAAAGATGTGAAGTAAAGAGAAACACAAGATGAGACTTAATTGGAAAACTGTCAGTTCTTCTTCCAGAAAGTTTTAGCAATGTTATAAGCTTTTTTTTTTTTTTTTGGGGGGGGGTGTGTGTGTTACATTAAAAAAATAAATTAAAAAAAAATCTCTAAATGCTAACTACTGGATTAGGCAGAAACTGTTCTACCACACAATTGTTACTGTTTCTGACTGGGTATATTAGAGAAGCTCCTTAAATGAATCTCCTCAAGAGTGTCAAAATGTCCCAAAGTGTGCCTGGGAATCACAAAGGAACTGTGGAAGGAGTGTAACTTAAAAATAGGGTGGGGGGAAGCTGCCGATGGCTGGCACTTGTATTTTTTAATTCCAATTATTTTTTCCTAGGTTTTGGCTTTGATTATTTGTTTGCATAATTGTCTTTATGCTATTTTTGCAACCTCTGTTTTGTCTTTTGATTTTAACTACTGCTTCCCTCAACTAGATTTTCATTTCTATGATTGCAGCCTGTTTTTTCTTTTGATTTTAACTATATTTTAATTTCTCCAACAACCACTGCTTCACGACAATGCAGCCTTATCCATTTACAGAACTTAAATGCTTACCTTGGCTCCCCACTCTAGATCTCAGTTCCTACAACACCCTTTTAGCTTTAACAAAGGAAATCTCTCTTGTGTATATTCAAAATGTTGATCCGAAGATCTTTTTGTTAGCCCAGTGATTTAGTATTTTTTTCTGAGTGAGACCTCAGCAGGTCTGCTGTCTCATCCTTCCCTCCCTGCTATTTTTTTCTTTCTACTACAACCTTCCCCTCCACCAGATTTGTTTCCTCTGTCACCCCGAATGGCTTTTCCAATGACACTGCGACTCAAAGGGACATAGGAAGGAAGAAGGGAGAGGGACGGGGGCTGGATTCCAGCTCTAAGGACACTACCCTTGACGGCTGTGGGTAGCTGGAGTTCAGGGAGGCAATGCTTGGGGTTGTACCGGAGGGGTGAGGCTGCAGGGAACGGTGCGCAGATACTGAGCAGCTGTCTGGAGTGAGGGAAACCAGGATGACAGCAATGGAAAAGAACTGTGCAGGAAGAAAGGAATGCTTCTGGAATAAGGAAGGGGACAGAAGCTGGGTGACTGAAACAAGTTAGAAGTTGCTAGGGGCTCCAGCCTGCTTACTGTTACTATTTTCTCCCTCTCTTACAATCCCCTCCCATCCTTGATGCTCACTAGAGCCACTCCTCTGCTTATCAGTGAAATAATTTGGTTACTCTGAAACACACTCAATTTATCTTTCTCCTCGTAATTCAAGAAATTTCTAAGAGACAGTGGTCACTGTCAACATGACAAGAAGACCTCTAAAGTCCAGGTAAGTGTGTCTGATCCCGTGGCCTTATCTCAAACAAAGTTTTGATCAGCTCTGTGTCCACATCCTGGTCTTAGAAGTAAACCTTTTGTGTTATATAAACATACCCAGAGAACAATTCTCACACTTCTCTTCATATTATGTTCTGTTAGGTCCAATTTATTTGTGTTCTAAACAATTTATACAATCCCTTTTGTGCTTTACAGACTACTGACATCAAATACGATTCAACTGAAGTTGCTGAACAGTATTATTTATGTAGAGGATATTTACCAGACATCACTGCATGACAGAATGCTCTAAAAAAAACCTTTGGCAGTTCTGATGCATATGATTTAGTCACTGTGTTAAACACAAATACCTCAATCTTAATATACCATCATTTTGCTATTAAATATGGAACATTCAACAAACCAAAATGTGGAGTCTAAAACCAGTCTTTAAAACATAATTAGTTCTATGCTTTATGATGTCTAGTTTACAAGAAAAGAGTTCTGAGCTGCATTGTTTTGTTTGCACAAACAAACTCCTTTTTTCATGAATGACAGAAAGAGAACAATTTCAATTAAGACACCATTTGTTCTTAAGTAATCTGTAGGTTGCTATTGATTCAGGCCTTTGGCCACTGCTTGAAATGCAGTTCAAGAATAGTAAAATACTTTTGGTTTGGCTGACTTAGTTTACTTGAAGAAAACAGACCATTATTTCATGTCACGGTATCTGACAGAACTGTCTGTACGAGTACTGGGATACCAAAAAACAAACAAAACCACACAAGTAAGGGATACGCTACTTAGACTTTTAAATACAGATGCATTCAGAGTAAACCTACTGTGTTCTGGCTTCCACACAGAAAGGCAGCATCTTACAGCATCCAACAGGCTGCTCCAAAGAAAATTTTAAGGGATGTAAAAGCTACATTTCCTGTTTTCACTTATTCTATGGAATAAGCGAGGGAGAAGTACAGCTGTCATACAATTTATCAGTCATTTCACAAAGTTCTTCCACGTTTCAAACTTTACTGTTTTCCTTATTCTGACAGTAAAGTAACAACTCTCCTAATACCATACCAGCTAGTGCTTCTCCTCCAATACAAAATCTCCATTTCCATTAACATGAAAATTGTACTTTCCGGGCAGGACAATTTCTCCCTCTGGTTCCTGGTAACAGAATTGTTTGATGCATCTTTTTCTCTGCTTTGCTGTGTACTCAAACTGTTACTAACCAAAAAAGTATGCATAGCCTGAGGAAAAATTCAATTCCTTTGTCTGAACCTCCTATTGACAAAATGATAGGGAAATTGGAACATCTGGCTGCTAATAACATCTCATTCCCACTGATATTTTAATTTTTTCCAAAGCATTTTTAGATCGTGTTGTGGCAAACATTACTTCATCCGTTAATATTTTTTTTGCTCTTTCTGATACTGTCATTAATGAATATGATCTGATAAGCACAGCATAAGATTGACGAACATCCTCTAGGATTGCTCGATGCTCCTCTAGGATGTTTTTTCTTAAACATTGCTGAAAACTGTTATGCAGCTAACTCTTCATAGAAGTGTGTGTAGGCAGCAATCCATTTTTAAGCTATGGCTTGAACAATCTAAAAGTGACACAGGTCAGATATTAGTAATAACGCAAAAGCAAGCAACCTCATCAGTATTTTTCACGGAGCTAAGAAAGTGCTGCCTAGTCATCTCAGTAAGTGGAAGAAATAAAAGACTTGACAAAGACTGGCTGGTATGTATAATAACTATGGAAGACCTAAAAGAGTCTATATCTGGAAAAGGAACAGTTTCAAAGAACTGGCAAACACCGCCAATCTGCCCTCAAATCATATCTATCACAAACAAGAAAGCATGTAGGCTTCGTGGCCATGGTACATGTCACTAACCGGTCACATAGCAAAAAACTGAATTGAATTAAAAAATCTGAATTGAATTCAGATTCAATACACTTGGTCTTGGAGGAGTAGTAAACACTATTTAAGAGGGTCCTTTATTAATAAAACAAGGTGGAATGTGTAAATGTCTAAGTAAAGCCTACATCTTTACTCATAAAGACAAGTGCCTAGTGCAGAGATTGAAAGTGAAGGCAAATAGGACAGTTTCAGGTGCATTTTCCCTTCTTCTATGGAGATATTAACATACGCTATGCTTCCAAGCCATGTATTTCCCTGAGAAACCATAATAATTAAGTTATACTAAATAATACAGCAATTATGCCGTTACTACTCTTTTTCACTCATTTGTGGAGAAGTTATGTTTTATTTACAAGATCTGTGGCCATTACCTTTTTAATGCTTGCAGGGTGTTTAATTGGTATTTAAGAAAAGTGGAACATGCATAACAGAAATGATTATGGTATCATTATAAATCACTGCACAAATTACTATACTGTTGGAGATAATCCAGGGTCAACCTATAGACAGGCACACCCCAACCTGGTCTTAAAAGTTCAGTTGAATAATAAGCAATAATAAGCAGTAAACTGCTAAACTCAGTTGTCATGACAATACTGTTTGTAAGAAAGAGTGGGGAAAAAACCTCAACAGAACAACTCAGAAAAAGTTGAAGTAAAACGTCCAGTTCTTATTATGTAAAAATATGTGGGCAGAGGTAATTCAAATAAGGTATGATTCACATTTTTGTTGGAGGAATTGACTGCTCTTTAAGAGTTCTTTAACGTACCGCTTTGGGGAATTAAGACCAAGTTAGTGATGAATATAACTTTCTATTAAGCAATTTTCTTTCTCAATTGTGCACAACCACTTATGAGCCAGAACATAACAGCTCAATCAAACCTGATTGTATCAGCTTTACTTGAACCCCTCTGAAAGGCACTGAGAAAATTGTGATATTGCTACAAGACTTAGAGGGGAAAAAAAAGACAAGAAGAAAATGGGTATCACAGTTACCTTTTTACATTCTCTTAATTTCTTCTGCCATATAGAGCGAGCAATAGGAATGTGCTTGCTGTCAGTTACATAGCAGCAGGCTGTGATGACGTGGTGGAGTGCAGTCTTCTGGCTCATAGCTTGAAGAACTCGCTCAACATGACGGAGGGAAACTATGGCCTCAGTCCATATGCCACCGCTAACAAGCTGCATCGTACAAGGTACTAGAGCAATCTGTCCAGCGCAGTAGAGAACATCTCCAACCTAGAAGAAAATCAAAATAAGTAAATAAGGTTCTGGGAGTATATAGAAGGCAAGGGAAGCAGTTTTCTCTTTTCCAGGTAGTTTCTTTCAGCAGTACTATTCTTTGCCATCATTTGTCACAAATAGAGCAAACAAGCCAGTCTAAAGATAATTTTTGATAGGGATTTAACTAGACTATAGAAACACAGTACTGCAATAAACTTTAACATAACAGTTAATGCATGAATGTATGTGTCAGCTCAAAACAATAATATCTCATGTTACTGACTGTCAGAGCTGCTGGATCACACTGGTGCCTCAACATGGTTAAATATATTCTTGCTTTCTTTTTTTGAGTGACGATGCACATTATCTTGGGTTCTACGCTATATTCCTTAACTTCTAAGTCTTAAGTTGAGCTTTGTTTTACATAATAATATATATGAAAGAATAAGCATATATCTGCAATGTAAACTAATTTAAAAATACTATAAAAATAATACTTGCAGAACACCTAAAAGACTGGATATGAAAAAAGTCATTATAATCCACCAGAAGGTAAGAGACAGTTGCAGATTGAAAATAAAATGCAGAAGAGTGCTACTTGATCAAAGAGATGGGTTCACCTTCTGAAAATGGCATTAAATGAGTGGCCAGATAGACTATCAATGTATGTTTGAAGTTGAGCTGCAATGCAGTTACTTTGGGCTGATTTTCCAAAGTCTTCCTGGCAACACTCTGAAGACCTACTTTTTTAACAGCAGCCAGCAAAGGAAACATTTATTCTTACTATTCAGACATCTCAAAGATTTATTATAAAATCTTAATGTAAATATCAAAACTTTTCATCCTCTTATGCTGTACTTCTCTAGAAAGTCTGTACATTTCCTGATCAGTGAAGCAGTAAATTTTATTCAATATCAAAAGAAAACTAAGTATAGAAGTGGGAAGTAAGGTGGGCGTAAGCAGCTTTGAAGTCAGCACAAGAAGGATTTTGCTAGGAGTAAAGAGAGGGAAACTGGACTGTTCACGGAATCTTTAGGAAGAATTTTGCAGAACTTAGTGTATACGCTGTAAAAATCCCTGAGAATTAAGAATAATTAAAAAAGAAATCTGTGTCCTAGAAGACATGGCAATCAAACCATGTGACAGACCCATATGCAACTCCAAATCTGTCCTCATAACTGTCTGTGTCTCACAAAAGACTCACACATGTAACTATTGGAAGAGTATCTTATACAATTTGGCATACAAATTCTATGATTAGCAGATGAAGAGGGGGAGGAGGCAGAGAGGAAACATATCAACTGACACCCATCAACTATTTAAATTGTTTAAAATATCTGAAATATTGTTTTGATAATGCTATATATAATCCTGAATTTGGAAAAAAAAATATGCAAGTAATATTTTGGTTTATAGGAACAAATGGTCCTTTTTTTTACAGTGCTATTTTAAAATATGTGCCATTGAACAAGGGAGTCCAGCCAGCTACCAAGTGGCATACTGACAAGATGAGAAACAAATTCAGGAAGATATGATTCAGAGGGGCACACGTTTGTTTTTCAAGCAAGCCATTCATTTTCACCTCTGCAAAGTGAAATCCACGCATTAGTCAAAAACTCCAATACAGGTAGTTTCTACTTCTACAGAAAAAAAATCACACTGGCAATATTTCTTCCTTTTTTTTTTCCTGTTGGGCTGCTGGTTTTCCATGCATCACCCATGTTAATTATTAGGTAGACAGAAGAGCTGTTCAACCAGTTCACTTCCCCTATTCTTGAACAGATTGTTTGAGACATAATATGAATACTAATTAATGATAAAATATCTGTCAGTGTTTTGAAATACGGACCAAGATAGCACTTTCCTAAAGTATCCTGGATAGTTCTGATACAATTAGCCCCACTGGTCACAAGCGAGGTCAAAAAAAATCTCTGAAGGATTCGAACAAAATTGGCACCGCTTTTGGCTCAGATTCAGTGGGAATTTTGCACAGTTCTTTAAAAAAACATGTAAAAAATCCCTCTGTTCCCAACATACTTGTTTGTGTCTTAAGATATAATTAATAGAAAAACAGTGTCCCTAACGTGCCACCATGTTATGGAAGGGTGGATGCAAGGGGGAAAGAGGGGAAAAGGGTCAAAACATGGCCACAGGTTTGCAGCAATTGTATTTCAAGGGGGACGTAATTTGGGATAAGGGAAGGAGGAGGGACGTTCCTCCTCTCTTTCCCAGTGACTTGGTCATGAAAAGCAAGCATAAACAAACAATCAGCAGGGGCAAAGCAGCAAACCAGTACAAACACTGTTGTAGCAGATTTCAAGAGGTTGTCTCTAGAACGTTTGAAGCATTATACAGAAAATCGTTAGCAGAGTAAAAAGCATTCAAAACCGGGGAGACATCATAATATCTTGTTCACAGTACTGAAATCTTACAACGGGAGATGTCACAATGTATGGTGTCAGTCCTTGTGTTGTGAAAGTGTTCTGCAAAACCCTGCTAGAACCTTGCAACAGTTTATCTTTTTGGAGCATCTACAAGGATAACAGAAGATCTTTCAGGCTATAGATTCACAGCGTATCAAGTCTAGAGGACTCGCATATCCAGTAAGCTCAGCACAGAAACAAAACTAAAATATAATGGATGTGTTATACACTAGATGTCTCAACTTACACTGATGATTTAATTTTCACTGCAGCCCATACACACATTTCCAGTGCTAAAATTTCATTAAAGATTTGACGAACCAAAAATAAAAGACTTGTGCGGCTGAGATGCTCGCTTGTACCGATTTACTTCCAATATAGCTCCACAGCAGTAAGCAGTTTATAAACGGGGCCTCACGCAACTCCACATTTCTTCCCTTTTTATTTTCATTTGTATCACTGCAAGTTAAATGAAAGGTGAGTCTCAATAAGCGAACATAATAGTTTAGCAGCTGTCTTGCTCAGTTAGCACAACCGTAAATCATCAAGGGAATTCAGTGGACAATCAGACCCTCAGAGTATGCAATCCACGCTCTAACAGATAGGAATGCTAAGCTCTTATCTGGGAATTGCTACTTTTCATAGTGTAGCCGTGTGGCAGGAATTAAGTATAATACAGAGCCAGATCACAGCTAATACAGAGGGAAGACAGTATAGTAGCAAATTGCTATTTCATTTCAACTTTTTTATAAGCTGCATTCACTTTTTAGGAAAGCAGAAGGAAGGCACCTATGGTACCGAGGAAAGGAAGTCAGAAGAACGCTTGGTGCCACTTTGACCTGTTCTATCCCGTGAAAAAGTTTTTAGCGGAATTATAAGTTACCAAAAGGACACAACATACCTCACACAAACTATAATTCAGGAAAAGAAACAATGAGAAAAACAGACTTAATTGGACATAAGGACTAACTTAAGCTGCTAATTAGCAAGAGAAAGCTATAATTATTGCTACTTAGAAAGAAACAGAAGTAATAGGATACCTACAGATATGCACCGAGTTGTTTTTTTTTTTAACTAAAGGCCAACAGCAACTATGGAAATTTTATGAAACTTTTCCTGCTGGTATGATTAAAACTTGATAGTAATTAACTGGCATAATACGAAAATTGCAGAGAACTTCTAACGGAGACATTTCAACCATTCACCCGCAAGTATTTAGGCCAATCTTAATAGTCCCACCGTATGAACAAACACGTGTTTCCTGGAAAGGATACAGTCAATAAGCAATCAGCCAAATCTTTGTTATGAATGCAGTTTGGTGTCTGAGTGACTGCTGCCCTTTCACAGGTCAGGGTACACAAAAGATTCAGTGACCCCCTGACCTAACAGTGAAATAACCCACCATTATGTTCAGTCAATGTAAATAAGCATAACTGACAACGTGCTAATAGGCTGCCTCTGGTCAGCCATGTGTACCTCTGACCTTAATGAAGACCTAAATCAATTAATACTCCAGGCAATAAAGACCTCTGGCTGATTAAGTTAGATAGAAATCATCTTTTCTAACGGGATTAAAGCTGTAAGGTGGTGAACTTTTTATTTAATATATGATAATCCTTTCTTCCTAGGGCCCTCTTATTTTAGCTAATGATGGTAAAATTGCTTTTTGCAATGTGAAATCTTTTATTCAACTACCGAGCGTGAATAAAGTTTTAAAGGTACCGTTTAGACAACAGTAATTGAAAAGCTTTCTGTTCACACTGTGAACACAAATTGTATCTAACGTGGTTCTAATACACCACAACCTTCAATATAATTCACGTTTTCCTTGAACTGTTCCAAATTTGTAGTCTAAAAATTCCATAAATGAGATGAACACACATAGTTTAGTTTGATACAGGCTTTCTTTTGAGAACATGTGCACAATTATCAGTAGCTAAAAGATGAAGGATATATTCCTAAATGAAAAAAAAAAAGTTATGATTATCTTTGACTTAAAAAATTGACGCTTATAAGAATCCACGTATAACTTAGTAAATGCTTGCATATCATGCTCAAAACTCCGGAACCTCCCATTGAATAAAATAATATTTTTTCCTAGCTAGGTCAAAAAAGTATAATTAATCAATAGCATATTTTTGCTATCCTATTGAAATAGCTGTAACATTTCCACAATTTTCAGAGATTTATAACTCAGTTTCCAAATGCTGTGACTCCAGTTTGCTAATCCTCATTTTGGGATGCAGCTCCGTATGTTTCAAAATGTATTTGATCACCTAAGCAACAAGATTACAAAACACTCATCTTTTTGCATTGTTCTTCACTATTAAAGTTTTTTTTATCGAAGTGTGATTTAAATTTTTGTCTTTGAACTTATAAATTTGTGGGTTGAAAATTCGCAGGATATTTTTTATCAAAAACTGAAACAAAACACTGCAATTTCATGAATGCTAAACTAGGCTGTATAATTTTTTTATCTGCAGTTAAGCAAAATTAAGATACACTGTCCCACAAAGTCATATTTGACACTGAGCACAGTGTCATAATGTTATCAACACACCTAAAACTTTTGTTCATTTCCTAATTGGAAATTATACCAAAGGGAAGTATCACATCATGCAGTATGCGCACACTGAGCAGCACAAAACGTGGCAGTTCTTTGAAAAGGTTGCCAACTCGACAATGCATCTGAAGAAACCACAACATTAACTGTTACGAATACTAAATGAGCTTCTAGAAACTACATCCAAATACCTCCTATACATGCTCTATGATGCCCAACTGTAAACACCTCTGCAATCCTCTAAAAATCAAATAATTCAAACTGAGCCTTTAGACTGCGCTGGATTTACAGCAGGCAATCTCATATAATACATTCCTGAAGGTCTGTACTACCTTGAAGTTAAACAAAATGCTATATGCACAGACTTGAGAGGGACGATCAGGTCAGAAAGAAGGTAAGATCAAAGTTTCAGCTTGAAAACCATTTTTGAAAAATTGCTCTATGCTATCACAGAAATTGTAATATTTGCATACATATTTTTGGCAATGTGTTGGTTATATCTTGATCAATGCCAAATCAATTTTATTCTGCTCTGCAACTGATGGAAATAAAAACCACACGCTTCTGATTTAGAGAAGACAAAGATTCAGAAACAGAAATTTTCACGAAAAAAAACCCCACCCCAAAAGCTGTCATTCACATTCCAAGGGAGTTTGAGACAAAAAACAAAAATAAACGGAGTTTTTAAAGTCAACAACTGTAGTTATACACATCTAGGAAAGGTTCCAATAAAGTGGGTGAAAAAGGCTTGCCATCTCATACATCCATGTGGGCGTGACGGCTACTCTGAAGTCTGCTGCAGGATTCTCGTTTTGGTCCACTTGGAATCTCCAATACACAGAGAGGAAATGAAGAAAATGGAGGTTAAATGTTCTTAATTTACTATGCATCTTTTGGCCAACGTCCTGTACTGGCACACAGAATACATATTGTTCCTTAATTGACTTAATTGCCATAGAGGATAAACTGTTCTCCCCATCCTAAAGGATGTATTTTCCTAAATAGGAAAAGAGCAGCCTCCCTACATGAAAATGAGGGAGCTAACAAGAGTATTAATCTTTGGTGCATTTCTTCCTTGGGACAGTGAAATTCTAGTCTTCACGACTATTAATCTGTCACCTTTTACAAAGCCGACCATTTCCTCTCAAGCTTTTGAAAAAAAATCACAAGTTCTCACACAACCACATTAGCAAAATCTGCCAACTGTGAAAAATTGCAGAACACTCAGCTTTATGAACATACCTTATCTAAGAGATGGAGTAAAACCTCCAAACTGATTATCATTTCCTCATTTCTTATTCATATCACTTTGAATAAAGACGCCAAATAAAACAAATGAAAAAAAAAAGAACGAAGATTGGTCTATCCCACAACAATTGGGGCTGGGATAGGGAATGAGAGACTTAATCGAATCAGTATTTACTGAGAAACGTAAAGGCATATTCAGGGTCCAGAAAAACAAAAGGGAAAAGATTAGTATCTAAAAGTGTAAAGCGATGCAAATGACTCAACGTGGACGCAGACTACTGAGCAATGGATACCGCATTTTTAGAAAATGCATATTATGTCCACCACAGTTGCTGGTGGGTTTTTTTTAATTAATTATATATGCATAGATAAGGGAGGATAATGGTTGTAATTCATCTGGATTCTTAAAATATCTGATACAGCATATTTAGAAATTATTTTAACTCTCTTAATTATAAATGCTGTTAACTAGCTGATAGTCTGTAAGAAGAGAGTAATAAAAATGCCGATGTACTGAAGTGGGGGGCCGTAGGGATTGGTATTAGGCCTGATTTTGTTTAACATCTTCATTAAGTCAATGGAAGAAGGGATTAACAGCATGGTAATGAAACCCATAGAGGATACTAAATTAGAATGTGCACCAGCAGAAATAATAAAAATGGACACAGATAGGTTTGAAATAAGGGCAGGAAATAAGAAAATGAGACTTAACTTAGGAGAAATAAAAAATCATGCCAGAACATATGGCAAACATGTTTTGAAATACAGATATTCATAACAAGGGAGAAAACTTGACTGCAGAAGTGCTGAACAGTTTATAATAAAAACATAACTGCTCTTTACTAGAAGCAAGTTCAGTATAGGATAAACGAAGGTACAGTCTCTGTTCTCACAGAACAGGTCTAATTCATCAGATCTACCAAATACTTGTTCCAGGGTAAGTAACATCTACCTAATGAAAGAGTGAAATTTTCTGAAATGTCAGAAACTGGTACCATACCTTTTAGGAAAGGTATGCTTTTCATATTTCAAAATGAATGCTGTAAAAAAACCAGGTGATATCAAAGTTTCAGATGATTACTTAGAGTTGATGATGTACTTTTTTCCAGAATTTTTTACATTTCTTCATTAACACTGATTTTCAGTTTACAGGTTCACATAGCTGCATTCAAAGTATGAAAAGCATTTTAATCTGCCAGGGTAAAGATATAAAAATTAAAAAAATACTTTTTTTCCCCTCTGTTAAATGTCTAAACCCTACATGAGGTTACATAAGCATTCATTTGGCGTTCCCACACAGTTCATTTGTGGTTTTGCTATTTATGACTATTATCCTAAATTTATTCTGATAAGGGCAGCTTTATAATATATCAGCATTCCTTCTTTGCCAGTTCCATATTAAAAAAAAAAAAAAAAGATATAGCTAGCATCTTCCCATGACATTTCTCCCTCCTTGATTTCTACATTTTTCTCTATCTACACTTACAGTTCTAGGAGACCGGAGAACTTACATCATGAGAGAGAGGTTATAAGGTAATTGTATCCACACACACAATATTTAAAGGAAGGTAAAGAAAAAAGGTAAAGTGATGTGATATCCTTATATACCTGTATGTGTTTATATTACAGACTTTGTCTCTACTTTCATCCTTAAACATACAATCTACTTAGAAAGGGATCTCATAATATCCTTCCCACATTAACTGAAGTTTCTACTGAGAATGTCTACTTACAGTACACTAAAACATCAGGTAAACTATCACTGCAGTGATAAAGCAGTCCAAGAAGGCACAGTAGAAACTTCTAGGTTGAAGTTTCTTCTTCAACCTAGAAGTTTCTACTAACAATAAGGGTGCTATTGCTTAAGGTTGTACCACTGCTCTGGAATGCAGCATCCAAAGCGATTCAAGATTGCAGTCATAAAAGCCTACAAGTTGGTTTTTTTGCATTCTTACCTGTCTTTACAAGCCTTACTCATGCCAACTGTCAAATAGGTTAGTGTGATTATAAACAGAAGAGGGACAGATAGGCAGAGAAAATACTCTGTATTGAAAAGTGAAAGCTGTTCATCACACAACAGTAATTCACAGTGTATGAAACACATTAACACCGTGACATTCTATTCTTACAGGAAAAATTCCATTCCCAGCCATCACTTGCCTTAACATTCTTATTCAATATATGCTTTTCATGAATGTCACTGGCTACTTTAAGATACCGGTTTGAGATAACTGGGAGACAGGAAAGAAGCAGCTCCACAAAATCAAGTTAACAGTATTACTAAGCTAAAGGTGATAGTTCTTGTTCTGGCCATACAGTGTGGTTTCGTACTTTACCTTAAACACTGGCCTTTTATCAGAATTGCAGTGTGGACAACATCCCTATATAAAACAGCACTGAATTTCTAAATGTGCAATCAGGCAGATTTTACTATGTACCTTTCAGAAGGCAGATTTCCTTGTAGATCGGCAGCGCTTCATGACAAGAAGTTACCTATTGACTAAGTGGTAACATACCATTTAAAAACTAAGTTTTTGTCACAAATTATATTTAAATTCTGTGTTATAATTGGACTGTAACTGTATTATATTCTGTGCTGTAGGACATTGATTTAGGTATGGAGTTAGAATCTTGCATTATACGTTTTCATAAATTTTTCTGTTTTGTGTTTTGTTTTTTTTTTTTATGTCCACCTTATTGTTCTCTTATAATACTAATTTTCACACAATCTTTTAGATGGTTTTAAAGGATAAAAGCTGGGAACTGGAATTGCAGTATATTGACAGTATATTACAAACTGACAGATCACTAATAAAATACATATCTTGTGTTCTGCCAACGAAGCTGCAATCATGTTTTTATCCATCTCATATCGCAAACTGAGGCCAAGAACCAGTGCTTGCAAACTTACCATGTGCTTAGCCCTTTTTGTTTGCATTATTAATACAAATGGTTATTTTGGCTAGTAAAAACTAATTGAAGAGTCAAGCCCTCTGATATAAAAATGAGTACAAAGCAAAGCGTTGAAACGAAAAGGGGGTAAATAAGAGGAAGGGAGGGCCAGAATGTAGTAAGGAATAATCCAGCAATTAGGTTAATCAGCTGCGATATTGCCAAGATCCAGGTTCAAATCCCTTCTTGGGTATTTTTCTTTTGCCCAGTAATGGCAGTGCTGTTGCGGCAATGGGCAGCTCCACGAAGCACATCTCGCAGTGTATTCTCCTGCAACTGTTCTAATTGGTTTAAAGAAACTCATGTTCGTGGACCAAGACTCTGTTCTGTTTCTTAATGAGTGTTTTAATCAGTATGCTAGAAGTTAATATAGAATGGAAAGATTCTTCTTTATGACAAAAAGTATTAGTAAGGATCGGAAAAAGCTTTACAATGAATGTTAAAACAAAATTGATACAGTCAGGATTATGATTTCTACCTTGATAATCCCACATTACTCAAAAGAAATGACCTACTAATCCAAGTATGCCAAACTGCTATGCGATGGTCATTGCTACCTTCCAGCTTTTTGAAATACTAAGCATTTAGCAATATTAAAGATACTTAACATAGAATAAGCCTTACACTGCAGAACATTTAGACCAATGATCCTGTACGAACACAATTTTTGTGAAATGTTCAGGCTACTTCACAAGAGGTGAGACGATAAGATGGAAATCATGTGGGAATGTACATCTAATTACATTTTTGAAAATAAAATAAAAATACTTACAGAAGCCTAATGTGAATGTGAAATGCGACCAAGATCATCTCTTTGAAGTATAATGCTTAAAACTTACTTAAGCACAGAAATGATGAATTAGAAACAATAACAATGACATCACTTTCAGAAAACCTTTGAGCTTTTTATTTCAATTTTGTAAATAATCAATAGAGTATCTCTTAAAAAAACAGAGGCTGTATCAAAGTCTACAAATTATGCTGAGAACAGTTTAAAAATCTAATTTTGCTTTTTGAGTTTAGGAAAATTATAGGTGCTTCACTGACAATATGACCTTGTATGACAATACAAATGTCGAATATTTTGCTCGTTCAGCCCAACAGAAAGAGTTTCTAATTATCAGCTGAACAGTGCACAGTATTTGAAAAGTACGCAAAAATGCCAAAACTTCGAGTGCTGAAAAACTGTCTTGTATAAATTTTACATTCTGTTTACATGACATATAAGATTGAAGTTGCATGACTTGACTGTTCATCGATCGGTTTTAAGTAATGTTTTGTGAAAAGATTGGTTTTTGTTGTTAAAAAAGTTTTGCCTAAATTCAACCAGCAAGAATTATTTGTTATGAAGTCCAGTGAAGTATAGTCAACACACAGCATCTTTCAACGTGTGACTCCAGACTTTTTGCTTGGCAATATAACTGTTCGCAGCATTTAACTCCAAACCTCAGGGTTTCTGCCATTCAGTCCCAAAGGAGTTAAATCTTACAGCTCTTCAACAAAAAACAATTACATGTTTTTGCAGAAAAATATCACATGCTGATAGTGAATAATTAAATGCTCAAACCAAAGAGAAATGAACTACTTCTGTGATGTATGTTTTGAACTTCTAATAGCTAGTCTGATTCTTCAGAATAATAGCTGTGTTAGAATCAGGAAGGGCACTAATGGGGAATGAAGAAGCGTATGAAAGAATAATGCACGTAATATGAAGAAAGGTGGAGAACCAGAGTAATTCCAACTGATATTTTTATTTGTTGCTTGTAATGCTAACTCATGGTGTCACAGGCATTTATGTAAAGGAATGTTATTCATTGTACACCCTGACCTTGTAAAGTGATATGATGCTTTGATTTTGTGCAAAATTTAGGAGAAGCAGAAATTGCACCGTGCAGGACTAGGCTCTGGATGCAGAACAAGATAATGGTGAAATTCAAACAAAATAAGCCCTTTAAAACACCATCAGAAAAAATCAGAATAAAATCAGAATAAATCAGCTCAACACCTTCCCAAACACAGGAAACTGAGAGTTAACCAGTGTACCCAATTTTAATTTTTTTTTTTTTAAAGGAGGAATAAATCTGCTATAGGGAGCTGGTTTGACGGACCTTTGAAGGTCTTCAAAACTCTCACTAATATGTTATTCTCTAAAAAATATTCCCATAATTCTGCTGTCTCCCATCATTCCTTGCCTCGAGATTCATCTGTCAACTTTGATGCATCTTTTAAAGTACCCCTCCAAGCCTAAAAACCATGACTACAGACCACAGAAGAGAACTCTTTGCTTTGAAACTATCTGATCAATCAGAAGATCATTTACCTGCAAGCATTATTTGGTGAAGCTAAAGCGGCACATCAACCAGCAGCATCTGAAGGCTGAGGCAGCAAAACGTCAACAACAAATTGTCATTGGCATTCCATTTATGAACCTTCAAACAGCATCAGATCTTTTCCATGGGAAACCAGATCAGGTCAGACTGGAGCTGAGTATTTCTTAACAAGCCAACCATCAAAAGAACTTACGTTTTGAATAAAAAGGCTATCATTTGTTGATTTGAATATCAAAGGGATCCACTGCAAACTCCCAGTCTAGAAAAACCTCCCTAAGCTACACCAGACAGGTGTTTAATAATCTATTATTAAGGCACTATTTTAGGTTACTCAGAATCATAAAAAATAGCTGTAACTGTGAAGCTGCAAATGGGACTGCACAAAGAAATGAATGCTATTAACATACTATTAACAATTCAAAAGAATGAGTTGACATACCAATCAAACTTGTTAATTGACTGTCAATGGCCTGTCCCTGAATATACAACATGACTGCATTATATATTTCAAATGCTGACAGGAAGACAGTTTCATTTGCATTAACTTCATAAACTGATCAACAACCAAACTGCCACATACATTTATAATGGGAAGCTGAATCATTTCAATATTCATGCAGCTCTGTAATTGTAAATTAGGTGCTGGCAAACAATACAATACTGTACATACTCTAAAATATCCTAAATTTCTCTGACCTACTTTCTTTTTTATTTTAAAAGAGCAGTGGAGAAAAGTTGTCTCTTACAGGGATGATTATTACTTTAATTTATGGCTCATGCCTTAGGCAAAATTTGTTTGCAACCTAGTTTGCAACCATAGTTTATAACTCTACTCTAGATGCATAACCGGTCCGCAATATATGAGGCACGCAAGGTGATGTAAAATTTTTCTTGCTTTAGCTCTGTGAAGTGTAAATACCATTAAAATACAGAGTAAATCTGTAAAAAAAGTGAATGAAATCTGTACTATTTCCCTGCTATGACATAAAGCAGATGTCAGCCCTGAAACCACTGAAACTTTCTAATTAGACATTGAAACATGTAATTTAAAGTGGAAAGTATTGTTCTTGCACATCCTTCCCTATGTCCTAGAATTTATTGCCCTCAGAGGCCCTGTCTATATAAAGTATGTTTCCTAAAAATATCTCCTAATTACACCCATTCAGTTTCATTGGGATTGACAGTGATAGCAGCTGAAATGGCTGTGATAGTGCTGCCATTTTAGCCAAACGGTTAGTCAGACAGACTCTGAGCAAAGTCACATATCACAGGAGCTGAGAGCAGAAGTGCTCGTGGCTCTTCCATATTTCTGCACGTATTTATCAATCCAGCGGAAATGACCAAGGGCTGATAATAGCAGGAAAGTGACAGAAAGAATTCCCAATAGAAGACGCAGACCAACATTCTTCACTTCTCCCATTTAGCATCTCCTCCTGCAACACTTACTATCTTGCACTTCTGCTTACCGAAAACTACAGTTCTAGCTACGCTAACAGAGAAGCCTTCAAATGTTTTCTTTAATGACTCCGGGTATTAGTATCTATTTGTAGGCTTTAACCATATAAGGTAGATATGAAAGAAGAAATTTGCTTTTATTTGTTCATGAAGTGCTATAGGCATATTTATCACTGGTTATATAGAAATAATAATACCTCAGTCACTTTGAGAATCGGAGAAATGAAGCTAAGCAGAAATGTCGCAAATGAGGATTAAGTCACAAGGGTTTGGAAGTGTTCCACTGAAGGCTAAGTAGTAATTGATCACAAATTCTGAAGTTGTCAGGTCAGTCACATTCCCTCTATATCTGTATGACCCGGAGGAAGTCTAAGCAAGTTTTAAACGTCTCAACTGTAAATGTACGTTGTCTTTTTTTCCCCTTTTCTATTATTACTACTTTCATCCTGTCAATGCAGCAATCACTTCCCTGGCTTTAAAGTTATTGCAAGAAAAGCCTAGCACTATACACTAGCATAACCATACAGATATCACATAAACGTCCAATAAATCTGCAGTCATGACAATCTTCTCCTGCATTTCCTTTTCAGAGAAAGAATATCAGAGGACAATTTCTCTGCTATATATGTGAGCTGCTATATTTTAGACTTTATTGTTTGTAGTATAGATGTAAGACTGAGAAGCAGAAAAATATTCACATTTATTGTTCTAGCAACTGCAGCTGAAGAGTAGAAAGACTAACAAACGGAAATATAAAACCTTTAGAAAAGCTGAATATACTGGAGCCACTGGGGTGATGGCAGTCCCAAATCATCCTAACTGGTAATCATGAAAGATTACTTATACTACAAACTAGGTATTAGCTTTGATATCTTCCCCGAAGTATAAGCTGAGTAACCGTCATACTGAATAACATCATAAGATGGGTACTGCTAAGTTCTTACGCTGACAAAACAGGGATCATTAAAGCTTCAACATTCTTTCAGGTAATCAATGGAATATAAGCAATATGTGATTAAAAGCATTTAAGACATGAAAAGCGTCAAGGTAAAGAATAGCTCATTACTCAGAGGATGCACTATCTATAAAACCAGCAATCTTAGAAGGAACTGGTCATTTATTACTGGTGCTAATAGTAACACACAACTACAGTGAATTCAGTAACTCATGCTCCAAGATTTATAAAATTTGATCATAAAATACATACACATACATAGCTGAAATATACTCACATATACATATTACTGTAACAGAAATTATGTGACGTATGTTCATGTTTCAAAAAGACACGATTAATTTTAAGAAGCTACAGTTTGTCTGCACTGCTTCAAAATTTACATTTGAAATAGTCACGTTCTAATTTACTCAAATACACATTTTAGACGGAATTTTCACTATCTTAGCTGAAATCTTCCTGACCCTCAATAGACTGTGGCCAGCATAGTTTTTGTAGGTGGGGGTAGAAACTCCTGTCCTTGGGAATAATGAAACTTTCTATCATGCGGATGAAGTCCCATCCGTGTGGGAAATGGTGCTTTCTTGGAGATCAGCATGAGACTAGAGAACTAATTTGGACACAAAACTTGATTATCACAGAACTCACGATCGTTATCTTTTAATTGGAAGACAGGCTTCTCAAACTTCCCTGTCTTTAGAAAGCTTACAAAACATTATGGACACTTTATAAGAGAAAAAGGATTAAATCAAACGCTTCCAAACAGTACAGAGCTGCACATATACCGTTTGTTTTGGATGAGGATAGTGAGTACAAGAAAGGTGTAACCAGTGTTTTTGCTGAATGCATTACTGACAGTTGCTTGGTGATTAATGGCAAGATCAGGACTTGTATTATACTGTACTGCAGAGGTAGAAGGCTTCAAGCAACTAATCCCATTCCAAGTTCATAACTGAACAATGAACAGCTTAACACAAAACTGTCTGTATTTGTTATTTTTACAAGGAAAAATTGAGATGAACAAATGAAAAATTTATTGTAACTTACTGAGAAACTATTCAAAGGATTAGCTGCCTAACACAAATATTCCAGCTTGCACTACAGCCCTTTTTCCATTCCCACAGAAGAAACACCATTCTGAGATGTGCTTTAGTCTGAATCACTATTATGGTTCTTAAAAGTACAGTAAAATAAAAATTTAAATTAAGTGGTTCACCCAGCTGGATCGAAAAGAAGAAAATATTAAAGGGGTAAGTTGTTCCATATTCTCGAGCATTTGTGCAGTATCAGTGCTTATTTTGTGTGGGAAAGTACAACTATATTAGCATTGGCTTATATTTACTTCTTGCATAAGAAGAATGCAAGAATAAGAAGAATGCTTATACTTACTTCTTGCATAAAAAGAATGCCAAGAAGAATGCAAGAGAAAAACGAAGTAATTTCATAAACCTAGAATATGCCTTGTATTAAATATATAATTCTAACATTAGTCTACTTATTGGGAAAAGACAGTAGTAGCATAACAAGGAAGCTAATTCATTGATGATTTCAACTTTAGTTTTAATATTACCATACAGGGAGATACATAAACAAATACTCACATACCCATAATATTAACCTATCAGACATGAAAACTTAAGCACTGAACAGGAAATACCAAAAATCAGGATACATATGCAAACTTTATGTATATTTGATTATAAGTGAAATATACATGCATTTGCATTATAAATTCACACTTATATTTAAGAAGGTAAACCTGAACTTATTTACAAGATGTTCAGAGTTATGACAAACACATTAAAACAATCAACATTAACAGACTTTAGCAATGCTTTATTACTTAACTTTGATGTCAGAAGAATTTTTGGTTTTCAAGAAAGCTGGTGCTTTCTTGACATTGCTTTCCAGTTGCTATACCTAAATCTTCTTAGCATGTAAAGAGATTTTTCCAGAGAGGAGTTACAGAAAGGCAACTTTGAAGTTTCTACCTGCAGCCACCGCTTTCTTATGGTAAGTGAATCTACAACACTTTTCCTGCTGAACACTCTGCAACTCACTGTATATGTAAAGCGATATTTTTTTTTTAATTTCTCTGAAATTTGATCAACAATTATGGAAAGCAAGCAAACAATATATTTCAGCCCAGGAATTTTTTTCTTAATTTCTCAGGCATTTAAAGGATAAAATTGAGAGAATTCATGTTTTGTAACCACAGAAAATGCGCCAGCATCCAGTCTTTACCTAATGTCTAAATTTCATTTATAGAATTCAAATTTATCGCTAGCTTTCCAGAATTTAGGAAAAAAATAAGCTTGCAGATTTGTAACTGTTACAAAGAAGAAAGCTGGAACTTCACACAATGTGAGCCACAGACAGACTTCACTGAGATTCTTCAGGCACTTCCTCAAACACAGAATAAGATCTGACAGTTTCCTTCACATGGGGGAAGGCCCAGAAAGAAAATGTTTGGCAAATGTTTAGTAAGCTATTCATTTAAGGAATATTCAACGACTTTCCATCCCACTAGCAGAAGAATGCTGCTACTGTCTCCAGAGCACTCAGTCCCAAATAAACATATCTTATTATCAATCTCTCTTTTTATGTGCTCCTTATGCAAGGGCTGAGATCAACCTAATAACTCCAGAAATTATACACATTTGATAGCGTTTGTCAAAGTCCAATTTAGGGTGACTAAGATTCACTTATCTACCAAGAAAATTCTAACCAAGTTAAACTAGCCGGAAATAAAAGTGTGTCTCATCTGAGCATTTGTCGCAGAACAGTTGCAACATTTCTAAGTGTCCAAACGACGACAGTAAACCACATTATTTGCATGACCCGAACATGACAAAAAGTAAATCAAGTAGTTTTCAGTAATACAGTTGCAGTTAGTGCTAATATATTATTTACTACACTCATCCCAGCGTTCACAGGAATCCCATCCTGTTCAATTGTCACTATTATAATTACCCCCTTTCCGCAGAGGTGGGGTACTGGCACCTATGGAGAGAAGTAAACAGAAGCCTCTTCTGCTGGTGGATTAGTCTCAACATTGCCAATGTTGTTTATTGGGTATTTGACCTTGATAGGAGCAGTTCTCAGGTTGCCCCTTAATGACAAAAAAATCTTATTAACAATTTTCCAAAGCAGGAATGTCATTGCAATTTTTTTCTTCGGTATATTCATTACTTTTGCTGCCATGAAATTAGACTGTTATAGAAGTCTAGTATGTTGCAGATTTCATTTTCTGGTAGTTCCACCTTCCTTGACCCACTCACACAGCACTATCATCGTTCTCCTGAAGAAGCAAGGACCATGCCTCATTTCATTCACCTGATACTCTAAACTGGGAAGAGCAGGGAGTACCGCTGGGTTCCACTGGCCTCCCGTACATATCTTGTTCACTAATTTGAAAGAGTATGGAATTGGCAGGTGTCTGGAGACTAAGCAAAAGATGAGGAAAGACAATGCTGCTGTCCCCAGGCAGGAACTCTATTCAGTATGTCTCTCAGAAAAGACAGGAGCATAATTTTCTCTAGCACTGAAGTTACACAAGTAACAAGATAGTGAATTACGGTATTAATCATTCTCCGTGCATACAAACCTGCACTCTTCCAGAGTGCTGAGACTCCACAGAAATAAAAATGAACAATGAGAGCAATATAATACTAATTTGCAGATTAAGAACTGAGACCTAGTACAATTAAACAATTTGTGCAGGTTTACAAACGAAGTATTGTATGCGAAACAGATATTCAGATGCTTTTCAGTGAGCATCACAAGGTCTTTCTACCTTTCATGTCCCACCTTGACCAGTTATGCTCTAGATATTTCAGTCCAGCCTGTCGGAATTATCAGCAAAACAATGCATATAGATGTATAACATGAGTCCAGTAATAGTAACACCATGTGTTCTGAAACACAGCAGGTGACATTCCTAATCAGGTTACTGTTTTCATGCATGTTGCTTGCATCCTCAAAAATGATTTTTTTAGTTGTAATTCATCCAAGTACAGTAAAAAGCATTTTAATTCATAGTAAGGATTTAATAGTCAGGAAGTTGTTCCCGAAGGGTATGTGACTAATAGCTCCAGAGACTTAACACAATGTTTATTTACAAATGTATACAGCATCACCCAGAGCTCCTGGAAGTCACTCTGTCAGTAAAGCTTAAAGTTATTCTAGGGGGACACCAGAGTTTAGTCTCTAGGACAGCTGAGTCATTTGCTTCGCAGCTGACAGAGTACTGCAGTGCAGTCTTCTGAAATACCAGTTAAGTCAAAATTGTTATGCATAGTGAGAGCATTCACCCAGTTTGGAAAAAGGGCATAACATAGCGGTTTTAAAACTTTTTAATCGGATGGCAGTAGAAGTAAACAAAAAGTCCTGTAACGATGAAGCCCCAAGCCTTGCAATATCCAAGTGGCTCTTGAACAATTAGTGGATGTGACAGCATGATCTCTGAGAGATACTACTGCCCTGCTCATACAACCCCAAACACTCTGATGTGCTAAAATGCAAACCCACACATAACATCAGTTCCTATCAGTTTGACCCTCCTGATACCTGAGGTTTAGAATCCATCACCTAAATAATACATAAGACTAACCTAAGAAAATACACACAATATTGTTGTCAAGTGCATATCTCAAGCATGCCTTTAGCAGAAATTAGATCTCTAAATGAGAGACTATTACATCTGAAATTCCTGCCCAATGTGCTACGAGAGTGCAAGTTTTCATAGTAAATTCCTCTCAGTGCTTAAGGCTTTGCTTATACATATGCATCAGACCTGCTCACGCTAAACGTCTCTGGACATTCCCCACATCTAAGTGGTAACGGGACCTTTAGACTAGGAGTTCTCTAACCCTGTGTCTTCGCCACAATGATGTCACAATACATAAGTGCCTTTGTTCAGCTGACATTAAAAAACTTACTATGAGATAGCAAACTGCAGAAACCCAACTTAAAGTGTACAGTTTCTGAACTTTCAGTCCCATAATTCAATTCCACGCTGCCTTTGGTATTGTTGCCTTTACAACTAGGACAAAAAAATTGAAATAGTCACGGACAATGGAACAAAAACTATGGCATCACCTAGTTCAATGCCACAGGGAGGTTTCACCTGCATCTATATCTACAGCAAAAATGTAATATCTTGTTTTAAGTGAGTGCTATGAGAAACCTCTTTCAAGCTAATAAAACATTTTTAATTGCAAACACACTCTTCTTGAAACTGTACATATTAATGGATTGACTACTACGTGAATTAAAACTATGATTTTAAGTAAAACTTACATCTGTATGCCTCAGCCCCTATAATAAAACAATACACTTCTTCAAGATATTTCAAATAATTCAAAGCCATCCCAAATATTTCAGTATACTACTGTTGAAAAAGAGAGTGCAAATTTTTTAAAGCTTGTTATACCTAATTATTATAATTATATAAGCACTTGATCTGGAAGCCAGAGTAAAGGTTAAAGATGGAATACAAATTTCTGTTTTTCCCCAATCAGGAGTAGCTTTTCAAAGTGCAGCTTAAAAATAGTATCTTTATGGATCTTCCATCTACTGTTCATTTTGCTAATACATTTTAAAGGCATTATCTTTGATACTACTACAGCTGAAACTAATCTCTACCTTTCTTTACCACTTAAATTACTATCTTTTCACCACCGTTTTTGAGGGCCACAGTTGCATCAAGACATATTGAAAATCAAAATCTTAAATCAGACCGCATATGTGTAGCTATCAGAAAACCTACAACCTTAACAGAGAATATTTTAAGTCTTTCTGTGAGAGAAATGGGACCCACAAACATGAAAAGATAAATCTGAAAGAAAACTGTAACTGAGATTTCTCATTTTGGAGCTGTTATTAAACCCCTAAAAGCTAAACGCATTTTTGCAGTGAAAAACAATCTCTCTCGTCAAAAACAATTCAGAACAATCCCAGGACCTAAATTGTTGAGGAAAGAAGAGTTGATTTCCTATTTGAAATTCCTCTGAATCTTCAGAAGGCTCTGGATAGAACCTTACAGTGATTCGCAGGCTGGTATAAATTTCAGAAGTCTATGCAAGTCAGTGGAAACTACAGGGAGCTGGAAGTAGAGATTGTGATTTGCAGCTGTTATTTATATGCATGGTGTTTTAGAGCACAGTAAAGAGACAAGACAAAGTACTCCCTTTGATTCAACTCTCAATTTGATTTTACACGCTTAAAATAAGCAGAGACTCAGTATCTTATCAATACTTATAAATACTTAAAGGGAGAGTACCACGTGGATGGGAACAGTCTTTTTTCAGAGAGGCACAAACTTGAACATAGTAAGCTCCATCTAAACATGAGGAGGAACTTCTTTACTTTGAGGGTGGCAGAGCACTGGAACAGGCCACCCAGAGAGGTTGCGGAGTCTCCCACACTCAAAACCCGCCTGGATGCCATCCTGTGCAACCTGCTGTAGGTGACCCTGCTCTGGCAGGGGGGTTGGACTAGATGATCTCCAGAGGTCCCCTGCAACCCTGACCATTCTGTGATTCTGTGATAAGAGCTGGAAGATGCATGCATAGCTCCTAATCAAAGTAAAGGACTAATAATACTTAACAACCTTAGTAACCACCTGATTACTTTTTGTAACTAGCCACTGAAAATTAATAGCCTTCAGAGCCAAATATATAATAATTGAAAAACTGAATATAAGAAAGCAAATAAAAAATACCATTTAAATTAGAAAATTATATGGTTGACTGTGAGGGGGGCAGAGAGAAAAGCAAGTTGCATGAACAGGCCTACCGTTTTAAGGTTGTTTCGCTTCACTTTCTTCTGTCCATAAATTTTATTCCGTATTTATACACCTCCAGACATCTGGCAGCTTAGCCAGAGTAGAAACTTCAAATGCAGTTGTGAATATTCACATCTCAGGTATGTTCACCATACAAGTACATATCAAGCCTATGATACACATGCAGCAAACTGACGCTTCTACTATAAGACTTCCATATCACATAACAACTCTGCACATGACAGTAGTCCTTCAAGTTCATTTAAAATTATTCTAAATTTTTTTTTTATGAGGTTGTCTTCAACTTGACCTTCAAGCATATTTACATGTTTAACGGACTGCATTTAATTGAAAAATCTTGTTTAGAAAATAAAAATTAAGTAAATAGATAAAAACCCTGAAACAAGTCTCAATTAAGTGGCTACTTTTATAATTACTGCTATAATCTTTCAGTTTAAATGGAATTAGCATATCATACAAGCACATAGCCTGGTAAAGATGATTATGAAACAAATAAACCCCAGCGTTTTACCCTATTAGTATACCATTGGTTCTTTATCCCTCCACCTCCCTGGACCTTTTAATGGTTACATTTAATTTTTGTACCCCAGCATTCTCTACATTGCAATAGTATTTTCAAGGTGACACTTCATGAATATTATTAGCACTTCATAGCAAGTAATTGTAGTCACTAGAAAGGTTTCTTACCCTACCACTGCTCAGTATATCAATATTGTCTGTCTAGGACCATAATTGGTACGTAATAGACCAAAGTTTCACTCTAAGTTTACTTAGCTAAGCGTAACTTAGAGCAGAATTTTATTATCAAATAACATTCAATATCCAGAAGTCCAGATCTATCGATGATGAATAAAATGAAAAATATATGACCACAATAACCACTGTTATGGTTATTCAACAACATATATATATTTACAGTTATAAAAATACAAAAGAACATTTTTAGACAATCTCAATAGCTTTAGTATAATACTACATTTTCAGAAACTCTCAATAGCTTTATTGTATATGCGTACTTCTAAAGTTTTGGGTCTCCCTTACATACGATCAGGTTTTTAAAATTGCTCAGCAGCTAGCAGCTCCCATGGAGAAATGCACAACAAAAATAGAAAACATTATGAACTACAATCTTAATATGAAAATACAGTTAGTTAACTACCAGTATACGGAAAATAAAGAGTTTTTATTTTAAAGTACTGTCATGCTGAGCCCTCCTGAACACTAGTTAAGTGACGAAGGTAGTTAATTTTTTTGCAAAGAGAATAATTTTCTGTAATCAGAAGGGAAAAAAATTATAAACACAGGAATAAAAATTGTGTGTAAGGCTAAGAGACAAATATTATAAACAGCCACCCTTCCTGCTTAGCATAGAAAACAACTGAATTTTGAGCAGTCATATAGTATAAAGCTAAAATAAAGAAGAATAGCTAAAGTGGCGGTGAGGTGCCAAGGCAGATCAGCAGTGTTTCAGACCCACCTCCGTGATTTACATGTATTGAGGCACTGTATATACTTTTTGTAAATTACAGTAATTAACTTTTTGGTACTCTGGACAGGAGGGAAGGAAGGCTGGGGAAGCACACAGACATAGGGAGAGAATGTAATAAATTGAACTAATCACTTGGAACCTGCTCATCTTTAATTCCCTTTGGTATTCCCTCTTGGGAAGGGAAAACCCCACCAGTCATACTGGAGGTCTCACTCATCCATAGCTCTCTCCTGCTTCCTCCTCTTACCCTCTTTTCAATTCACAGTCTTCCATGCCCTACATCAAGTACTTTTCAGAATAACACTTTTGACTCAGTAAATGAGGTGTCTGCAAGTATGCTTGACATCTCCCTATCCTGCAACATTCTTCCTGAGAAAACTAACAACTAACTATTTTATGGCTTATCTATTTTATAAAAAGAAAGGTCTTTCAAATTTTTGAATTTAAACAAAAGATTCAAGTTCCGAAAAAAAAATGTAGCAGCTTTATAAAAATGGTGGCAAATTAAACCCTGACAATACCTGTTACTTTTCTTCAAACTCTGAAATGTTAAATTAAAAACACATCTAAATTACTTCAATCAGTTTACTTTTTGGAGAAATTTCATACTCTTTACTTAAACAAGCATAAATTTTGAAAACGCTCTTTCTGCTACGTCTCACAGCTACCTTGTTCTACTTTTTCCAAATTTATTCAAGGTCACAGGGAGATCTGTAGGAATGGGACACTGCATTGCTGAAGACTCTGGGCAGATTCCTTACTTTTCACAAATTGCAATAATAGTAATGTGGAAATGAGCATATTAAAGTTTGTAAAGGCCTTATATAATAAGACAAATTTAAATAAACAGTTTTCCTACACTTTTCCATTGTTTCACTTCCCTTCTACTTTTTTTTCGATCTTGGTGTTTTGCTTTCCTTTTTTCTATAGTTCACTATTCTGACTAGTTAGGGGAAAACAGGCTGGATCCGACAGCCCGAGAGAGGCGAGGCTGCCGCAGCTCCATGCCCCAGATCCAACCTGTAACGAGGCTGAGCGCTTATTCCCAGTGGGTACCTGCACACAGACCACGCGTGTGCACCACATACATACAGATACACAGATCACGCGTGTGCACCACATACATACAGATACACACGGACAGCCACACCAATCAACACAGTCAGAGACACACAGCACTCACGTGAACACAGACCGCACCATAAGCCTCATCCCACTCCCCTCCCTGGCTGAGCTGCCAGGAATGGATGGAGCTGCGCTAGTAAGAATATAAATACACACAGGTATAACACGAATCCCTCCAGCAGCCGGGCTCAAACACTCGGTCTGCCCAGCAGCTGCCCCTGGATCCCAGTCTCCCCTGTTGCTGTCCCCTGAGGCTGCCGCCCCACTCCGGTTGACGGCACAGACCCCTCACTCACACTCACACACACACAGATACACACACCCAAAGCTGGCCTTCCTTTCCCTCTCTTGAGACTCTTCAGGCATCGCCACCCAGGCACACGGGCCCTCCGAGCTGTGGTCTGACTCCAGTTGCTGGCACCAAGACCCCCATACAGACACACTCAGCAGAGTCCTTCACCCATGAAAGAGTTAGAGAGGAGCTAAATAAGAAGATAGGACAGACTGAGATTCTACGATGAAATGACTGGCTTGGTAGATTTGGGGGAGCAGTGGATATTGTCTGCCTGGACTTCAGCAAGCCTTTCCACACTGTCTCACATAACATCCTCAGAGAGAAGCCACTGATGCATGGGCTGGATGAGTAGACAGTGAGGTGGACTGAAAAATGGCTGAAGAGCCAGGCCCAGAGGGTGTAGATCAGTGGCACAAAGTCTCGCAGGTGGCCAGTAACTAGTGGTGTACCCCAGGAGTCAACATTGGGTCCAATCCTGTTCAACATCTTCATTCATAATCTGGAAGATGGGGCAGAGTGTACCCCTGGCAAGTTTGCAGATGATACAAAACTGGAAGGAGTGGCTGATAAACCATCCATCATGCTGCCATCCAGAGGAACCTCTGGAGACATTGGTTGACAGGAACCTCATGAAGTTCAACAAGGAGAAGTTGAAAGTCCTGCACCTGGAGAGGAACAAACCCATGCTGGGTTTGAGACTGGAAAGCAGCTTTGTAGAAAACGACCTGGGGGTCCTGGTGAACACCAAGTTGAACATGAGCCAGCAATGTGCCCTTGCAGCACAGAGAGTGTTGCCAGCAGGTGAAGGGAGGTGATCCTTCCCCTCTACTCAGCACTGGTGTGGCCACACCTGAAGTACTGTGTCCGGTTCTGTGCTCCCCAGAAGGGCCACTAAGATGATTAAGAAACTGAAGCATCTCACCTACTAGGAAAGGCTGAAAAAACTTGGACTGTTTTGCTTTTAGAGAAGACTCAGGAAGGGCATCTCATTAGTATACATAAATAACTGACGGAAGGCTGCAAAGAGGACAGAGCCAGTCTCCTCTCAGTGGTGCCCAGTGACAGGACCAGACGCAATGAGCACTAAATGAAACATGGGAGGTTCCCTCTGAACATCAGGAAACACTTTTTTACTGTGAGGGTGACTGGGCAGTGGCACAGGTTGCCCAGGGAGGTTGTGGTGTCCATCCTCAAAAGCTGTCTGGACATAGTCCTGGGAAACGTGCTATAGATGGCCCTGCTTGAGCAGGGAGGTTGGACAACGTGATTTCTAGAGGTCCCTTCCAACCTCTACCATTCTGTGAAACATCTATACAGACAGGTACACGAGGACATCTTATGGCATAATTCACAACTCCACCCCACATGTCAATGAATGTGCTTTAGACATTCCCAGTCACTAACAATAGTTTCCCCGTTTTCCTTGGCCATTTGCTCTTCCTCTCAATGCTAATCTTTTCTGTTCTACTCTTTCCCATTCCTCTCCCTTTCTCAGAACAATGCAACATGGAAGTAGCTGAAATGCCAACAGACTGAGCACAGCAGAATTTAGTTGGGTGAGTGCAGTACAGACACGTTCCGACTCAATTTCTGATCTACAGGCTGTATCTTTCCCCTCCCAGATTCTCTAAATAGTTTTACTGTAATGTAGTCAGAGTACCATGTTCTCTCTCTTACATACAAATGATATTACTTCTGCATTCCTATTTCTTCTTCCCTCAATCCTTTTCCCATTTTTACAGACCATTTGAAAACAAGATGCTGAGGACATAAACTCTTTGTAAAGCAGAGTCTGACTTTACTACACTTTCCTTCTGTGTATACCAAAATGGGAATGAGTGCCTCCTCCCCTTTTTACTAAGCCTAAGAGCTACAGCAACAGAACTTTATAAATTTCTAAAGACCTCACAAATAGTCTAGGAGAATTTTAAAACAGACACTTTAGTTACGAATTTCCAAGAAAGAAAATTCCTTAAATATTTAGGTTCTCTCCAGTGGTTTATGGCAGTTATGTAATTGTAGGGCAGAAAACAGTTATTATTTATATAAATTGTTCCCCTGAAAAAGTGACTTGTTATCTGACATCATAAGGTTTCAGATTTACGTCCACTAATCTGATATCAAAACAAGTCATAAAAAGCCATATCTTACCCCTGCACCAGGCCTGTTTTGCACTACTCTGCTTCTACAGAAAGTTAAAACATTTGGCTCCCAAGGGATCAAACCCAAAGTCTTACTGGTCAGGAACATGAAGTCCAGTAAAAGACCTATGTCCATGTGAATATGAGAAGGACTTTCCTCTCCCTAGGTACTTTTTGTTCTCTTGCCTTCCATTCTCTCTGCCTTCTCTTGACTTGGGTGACTGGCCCAACTATTGAGAATGTTAAAACCAAGACTATTCCAATGTCTGCCTTCAGACAAGAGATTTTCATTATCTTTTGATTAATTACTCATTCAGGAGTTCAAAACTACATAGGAAGCTCTAAGCAATCAGAAGGAGACAGGGATACAAACATGCATGTTACAGCAGAATTGAATCTGAAGAATCTTTTTAGATAAGAACTGTAAGAATAGAAAGAACTTAGATCAACCACCCATTCCTAGATTGAACCTATGGCATGAATGGCTGGAAAAATAAAACTGGGGTTTTTTCATACATGCTGATAAACTACACTGGAAGTCACTGACAGTCAATGGATAAAATCCCTTTAGAGCAAAGTAATTTTCAAACAACACTTAATCAGCATGCAAAAGTATTCTCTCTATTAATTTCTCTGAGGTTTTCCAGATGTGAAATATAAGAAAGAAATTCATGGAAAAAGATAATGGAAACACAGAAGAGAAGAACCGCTTCGGAGTATGTGTTCTTCTCTCTGAAATCCTTATAAATCTAGAAAAAAAGTCCCCAGTTTTCCTCTTATGACCTCTTCTCCTTCCTTTGAAACAATATCACCTAATTTCTTTCACATTTGTAGTTTTAGTAGGCTATGGTTTCACAGAAAGGAATTAGATTTTGAGTATCTTCCCACACAGTATATTAACTATTTGCTAGAAATATATGCTCCTCAGACACAGCATACTTTCTTTATTTCAGCATTTTATTCATTTGAGAATGTCCTCCATTTGAATGACAGTCACACCGAATATCTCATATCACACACTGCCTTTTCTCCAAGGTAATAGAAAAAGGAAATGCGTGAACTCTACCCAACACAATAAGCTACTGAAATCCATCGTGATACCACATGGATCCTATAAGAAGTGGTAAATGAACTCTCATGATCAGAAATGGCAAACACGGAGAAAACTTTACACAAGAAGTTGTATCACCAGTGCCTTGTATTCCATAGCTTCATCCTTCACTGGACAAGTTCTTAACAAAATACCATGTATAGAACATATCATAATTTAAGTATTTTACATAGTTCCTGTTATCAGAAAGAGGAATACTCTGGACATGTTTCAGATCCATCACCAAATACTAGAAGTAAACTTTACAAAGAGGCCCAATGTAAAAATATTGATTGAAAATTCTTTATCAAGATTTAATTAAGACAAACAATTAAACAGTAATGGTAAACAGAAAGTTTCAAAGCTATTTTACTTTTTTTATCAGTTCCGTATGTTTTGAGTTCTGCTTTCATATCACCAGACGTTGTATTCCTATATTCTATAATTAAGTCACACAGGAAAAGACTATCAATAGCAATTCTTTGCTTTGAGGTTCTTAAAGATTACTTACTAAATCAAAGTTGTTCACTCATCACCATCAGCCCTCAAAACCCAAAGCCAAGCTATATGACCAAAGCGAAGTGGCTAGCAGACAGTGCAAAACATTTTCTGAGAAAAGTCAGTAAAGAAATTGTAGAAAATCTGAACAATTGTTGCTTTTCTCTCAAAAGTTACCAGACTATATCTTAAGAATAAAATATTAACCAACCTTTAAATGCCGAGATGCAAAGGTTCTGTCATTTAAAATATAGAACCAGCATATTTCACCCAGCAAAGTAATAAAAACACACTCCGGCTTCTAAAGATTGTTTTCCTTCATCATGTACAGTGCAATACTAAAATAGTATAGGATCTGGGGTTCCAATTCAATAAAAGATATAGTTTGGTTTTTGTAATCTGTAGACAAAATGTAGGAACATTTTCTTGTTACAGAAATCGTATTTTTCTTCACTGGTACCACACGTCAATTATGATCTCCAACTAGCAGAGCAATTTGTCTGAAAACTTAATCAAAGTTGTAAACTATGGAAAAGAAAGAGATCAAGAACTCACAGAACCTATACAGAGAGCTACTATTTTGCCAACAAAAAATTGTTTTGAATGGTTTGGGCAGACATTATTAGAACGTGGTTTTTAGGCAGAACCCTGTAAATACTTTCTTCCAAAAAATCCACAGCAACACACTTGATCAAATCATAACAGTGCAGTATTATTAGCTTCACATGTATCTTGATTCCATGTAATGGGTGTTGAAAAATGTATTTATGTTGAGTTGTACCCTAAGGTAATTCAGCTTTCAAAAATCAGAATTCTACAGTAATAACCATCTGAGAGACAGCAGCCTAACGATCAACCTCAGGTAGGAAGAATTATTTGAATCCCACGGACAGTAAAGTAGGTCCTTAGAAGTGACAATTTCCTTTTTATTTTTCCCTTTTTTATTTTGATTTTGTTATTAGACCCTCAACTTGCAAATGCTCAACTGTCACAAAAGATCAGTGTTACTGAACCACCGGCATTAATCTGTTGTTTGAAATGTATAAAGAAAGACAAATAAAGGAGACATTGCAAAATGTCTTCCTCAAGTAGAACCAGATATTGAAATGATAAATAACATAACCTATGAGCACTAGTTATAACGTTCTTGGGCAGAAGAGATTTCTAAATATCAAAGACTGTTGCTTCATTGTCAGATGGTCCATAAATAAACCATGGTCAATTCATGACATTGGACCTTTTCTTCTTGCTATGCTACTGTAAATAAGTGTGTTCCCCTTGCCTGTCTGAATTCTACATGCCTATTTCCAGAAATGCCGCAGCATATAAGTAACACTGTCATGTCCGTTTTGTCAACTACATGCTGATTATCCTTTTCTATCTGCAGTTTGGGAACATTATCAAGGTCAGAAGCAATCGCTCAGAAAACTGATCCTGAAGCTCTTGTGTCTTATAATTTCTGAAAGGAATTTTCATAAATAAACTTCATACTGCAATCAGTGACAGATCTACCTTTCTTCCATACTGTAGAAACAAAAATTGTACCAGTAGCCTGTCAAGTATCTAGTCAATGTGTTCATTTATTGCATGTAATCATGTCTTATTCCAAAATGACACAAGTCAAATATACCATTACCATATCTAACTTCCACGTGTGTTTGGGCAAATGCCCACCTCCTTCAACTCTCCTGACCTCCACTTTTTTATTTTCTTTTTTTTTTTTCTTTTTGACAAATTGGTTATGAGGCATTTACAACTGATGCACATATCGCGAAATTATTTCTGCCAAGCTTCCTCCATGACCTGCCCGTGGGACATGACATGCTCTGAGATGCATCGCTCTATCAAACTGAATCTTTCCAGGACAATGCAAATTATGACAAATTCCATCATCCCGCATTATGCGCTTCATGCTAATCTTCCTAATTCGAGAAAATCAGAAGGGCTTGCTGTTCTGCTGAAGGGCACGTTGTCTGAATGAATGATGGTGAAAGAACATTCGCAATCCCCTTCATCTTCTAATCCCAGCTGTGGCCACCTCTGCCCTAAAACCACTGAGCAGCCTCTCCTCCTATGTAATTCTTGCTTCAGAATTAACTTAGGATCAGTCTTCCGACAGAGTATAGAGAATAAGAATGATTTTTTGGTTCTGGACTTCAGTGGCAGTACTTCTTTAGAAAAGCATTTTTAACAAAATTTTCCTCATCGACTTTTTCTGCCTATTTCTTCTAGTCTGCCAGACTTTCACAGTAGGAGTGCAATCTCCATGAAAAGTTAAATTACCTCCCAGAGTGGATTTTGAAACAATTTCAGCAATAGGTTTCAGGCAATTTCTGGTCTCGAGCACTTTTGACTTTGGGAGGTTATGCTGCCGACTCAAAGTAAACAACCAACCTGCAACACATTCCTCAGAAAGTCCCTGGGATAGAAAACAGCTACATCTCTGAATCATTCTTCACTGGCTCAGAAGGTGGCAGTATTACTACATGAAAGAAACTTGCCATCTGCCTAGTATTCCATATCCACATTGCTGAAATAAACATGTTTAATTCCCAAAGAAGCATATATTTTATCCTGTGGCATAATTTACTTATAACATTAAAACTCAAACATGGAGCAATTTGTAGCAATAACTATGATTATGCTGTTAGTGGCCCAAATGTCACTGTCTAGATTAGGCTAAATGATACCTAGCACCAAAGAGCTTCTGTGATTTATTTTTTATTATCACTGGTAGAACTTGCATGCTTAAAAGGCTCCCCATTCAAATTATTCAGTCTTCTCGATGACTGAGGTAATCATAGAAAATCTTATAAGAAATGATACAAGTTTTAAATCATAGCCATGCTTAAAATATAGAAATGTTTTGGGCAGGCAGTTATGCTATTATTGATTTAAAAATAAAACTTCACGGTAAAAATACAATGCATACTACAGACGGAGAATGAAAATGTATCACGGTTTTTGCAGTCTGCAAGACTGAAAATTAAAAGGGTTTAGAATGAAGAAAAAAATTATTGCTTTATGAAATGAAATGTATGTCCTAAAAACACTCTCAGAAATATTAAGAAATATATTTATGAAGCTGTTTCATTGAAAAGGAGAGAACATTAAGATTTTTAAATAGCTTTTGCTTTAATTTACATCTCAACTAATGGGATCCTTTTCCTACCTATTTATATAGTCAGAACATTTCAATCTACGGGAACTCTGTCAGTATTACAGATAATAATTCTTTTATACTATTACTTTAAATTAGAACAGAATTTTTATTTATGAAAAATGAAGTGTAAGCCACACTTTCTAGTTGAATAAGCTTTTCAGAATGAATAAACAAACACTTACTCAGTAACTAAAATGCAGACAAGTTTTATTTTGCATTTACAGTCTATGCTTTAATGGAATATTGCATAATTGGCTTGATGCTTTACTGAGTCTTCATACATGCCTAATAAGTACGTAGCACAGATCCACATTAAAGTATTACTAAGAAGAGACAGGAAGATCTTTAGCTTTATACTTCATTCCCAGTGAGACCCAAACCCTCAGAGGTAAATGACTGTGTGAGCATCATTTCAGCAAAAGGCACCGGGCACACCCTGTGCATGCTGCGGCTTGTTGACATGAACCAGGGCAGGCAGACACCAATAATACATGAAGTGCGGTTCAGAGGCAATTAGGATCAGTTGTCAAGGCCAGGCCATTAATGAAAGAACATGTCAGAGGAGCTGGAGACTTCAATGGTTGAGGGCAAGAAGGCGATTTAGTGTGACAGATCGAGTCCTTCCAATGTCCTCAGTGGTACATGCTAATACCAGCCTTAACAACCTTTTGTGGCAGTGTATAATGCGACTAACATGGACTTTGATTCAGCAAAATGACTGCTGCCACTGTTAGTCTGTCTCATTCCAACAACAGTAAAAGCACTGCTACAAATAATTACCCACTTCCTTCTCCCCCTCCTCCATTTAATGCAGCAGTCCTTTATGCATGCCATACTGTTTCTCACTAGAAGGTCACAACGTTTATCACGCTGCTTTCTTTTCTTTCTGTCAGGCCCTTTCTACTCCTTAATATAATCTGAAAATATCCAGTAAACCAGTTTTGTTCAACTAAAAGGAAATTAACTATAAATTCAACATTACCTCACGTGGCTAATAAATACAAAAAGAGCAAACCAAACTAAAGGATTCACTACCTATTCTGACAATTATGCAAGGAAAATGCTGCAACATGAGATAATTATTAACATCATCTACTGGATCAAAAATATATGGCAACTTTAACCTCCACAAAAATTAAATCCTGACGCTTTATACATAACGTGGCACTTGGTTGTTTTTCCTATTGTTACTGTCAGCACTACAAAGCGCTAATTTCTATAAAAAGCTGCAGACCCCAAATTCCTAACATTCAATTACAGGATGAAAAGAAGCATAAACATAGAAAGAAAAACCTGAAACAGGAGTTCTATTCTAGGCACAATACTGAAGTTAGGAGCAACACCTTCACTGAAACAAGAAAATGTGTCTTCTTTATAGAAGATGTGATCTGTTTTATGAAGGATAGTTTTCACGTAAATTAAGACTTTACAAACCATTTCTTAACTACATTACCTAATTTCCCAAGTACCATTCTGGTATTCAGTACTTCTTTCAATATAAATTTCTTTCTAAGGCTTCAACATTCTGGTCACTTGAGAATATGCTATACTACGCATTTAGGTGTGAGAAATTTGTGACTCCAGAGATGGCAGAAAAAAAATAATGGTTAGTCATATTCACCGGAACTCCCCACACATTTCAAGGGGGAATTCATAGATTTTTCAAAGTAAACACTGTCCTATCAATGATAAAAATTACATCTTGAGCCCTATTTTACTCACCTTATATCGGATGATGTGGTTCTTCCCTATCACTTCTGTCATTTGGCAATGCCTGAACTGACCTTTCTAGAGGCAATACTTATCTGTGAGTGACAGGAGAAACTATCTCCAACAGGATGAATTTCCTTCTCTCTCTTCATTTCTCTCCACTTTGCCTACCTTCTGTCTGACTCGTTTTAGTTTCTCTCTCTTTTTTTCATCTCTTGCTTTGTTTATAATTCTACAGCTAACCTCTTCTTAACCGACCTTTGCCAACATTCCCTTTTCAACCCATAGCTTTAACCTTTGAATGTCTACTTTGTTTTATTTTATACATTTTACAATTGTTTGGTTCTTCGCAACCTTCTCCCTCTTAATTTTATTGTTTGCTATTTTCCTTTTCATTCTTTCCTTTCACCTTGCACCTCTGTCAGCTCCTGGACCCACTGAAGTTAAGAGGAAAATCCCGCTGACTACAATATGAATATGCTGCACCACAAGTATTTAGCACTGGATATACTACCAACATCTGTGGGTCCAATACAAGTAGCAATTGTTGGCATTTAACATGATAAGGCGTAGTGGCACTTTTTTGATGGACTAATGCATAAAGGATGGGATTACAATAATTCTTACACTGTACTCCAATTACAGGTCCATGGTGAAGTATCAGGAACACTAAGCAGAAATATAATTGGAGACAGCAGTGACCTAATATATTTTATATACATCTATTGATTATTTGGGGTTGTAGTAAGTATGTACCAAGGAAAGTTACATCTAGCTCTTGGCATATATACTAGGAATTAACATTAAATTAGAAGTTAAGCATGTGGTAAACCCAGTTCATCCTACAGATTTGGATTCAGATTGGCATTAAAATTCTTTCTTAAAAATTGATGCCTCTGCAGTGATTATCCTACCTTTCTTTACCAAGCATCTTGATTAAAAAAAAAAGGAGAGCATTATCAGAGGAGCATTTAAAAAAAAGTAGTAATTACACTGTATTGCAGTATTTTATAAAGAGCAGTAGAATCTGTGGGAAACTTAAGAGATCAGGACACACACATTTAAAGGATATTTTAATTGTTCTGTGCTTTTGAGTAATACTACTTCTCTTCCTTTTGTACATCTATCATGACTTTTTTTTAAAATTAATTGTAAACATTTGCTTCAAGATTTTCATTCTCCTTTGTAGATACTTACTTATAAAATATTTCCTGCACAATTAAACAATGGTTTTTATTTACCAACTCAAGTTTTAATGTTATTTTACTGGATGGTTTGCTAATAATTATCATAAACACAGGATTCAATGATCACCAGATATGTAGATGACAGACACAATTAGCTAAAATAATCCTCATCACAAATATTTAATATTATGAAACTCTGAAATTTTACTGAATTTTTAGATGTACTATATAAGACGTCCTTCTGTGGAATTACAACAAATCTTTTCACAGAAATGAATTCGGCTTTAACAGTAAACAGGAACATTCTTAAATTAAACTGGACAACTGAACACAAATAAAATTATAATATTAACATATCAGAATCTGCAATATTTAATAATCAAGATATGTACGTAAAATGGAACTATTTTCACTATCCACTCATATATGTACACATATTTCTCTTCTGTTTGCTACCAATTAATTTCAAATGCCTGGAAAAATCAAAATGCATTCCAATGTAACAGATGCTTTATAATACAAAGCTTGTGACTCTAGGAAAGAAGCTTGCTTCTGACAGAAAAACTCTCTTTCTCTCTCAAATTACTAAAGCCAGGGAAGAAAATGGAAAAGAAAAAGAAAGAAAGAAAATAAATATATCATACCAGTAAAAAAGATCTCTCATCAAATGTTACTGCTAAGAATCACAACAAAACAAATATAAAAAATAATTAGAAAATAAAATAACTTTTCTGCCTAATAGTAACAAATCACTTTACATTGACACAGTACTTTTCATCTCCAAGGACCACAAAATATTTCACAAATAGTTTTTAGTATATTTAGGGCAAAATTAATTCAACACTGATACACTGCTCCAAATGCAACGAGAAGAAGCAGGTCACACTAACACTGTATAATAACTGGGAAAAAAATAATCTTACCTAGTTGACAGTGAATGTGTTATTTTCTCTAAAAAGGTATCTAATTATACAACATGAACTTGACCAGAACTTTGGAGTCAAAGCTCTTATTTTTGTACCCTGCCTGGATCGTAACCACAAGTTACAAAAGCCTCAACGTTATTTCAGTGTGCTTACTGAAAAGGAGAAGTGGTTCAGGAAGCAATGCATGACAAAATGTCATATGTAACATGCTTTCACATATTAACATGCCAGAATCAGTATGAATAAGTCACCACAAATTCAGAATGTAAATACAACTACCATTTGGAGGTACAACAGAAGACAAATAACCAGAAATTAACTTCAAATGATTAACAGACATGGAAGAAAAACACGTAAACCTTTGAAAACACTTTGGTTAGCCTTGGAAACAAAAAAAAGATGAAATGTCAAATACTGGTCTCCGGTGCAGAGATATCAAATTCTGGACACTTTTAGCCTAAGAGAAGTAAATCTCTTGGCATAGGCATGCATGTAAGCTTGGCTTTTCCATCTTAGGCTGCTGTAAAATGCAACAGTCAGGTTGACTAAGAGATGTTTCCTTGTTTTGAAAACTTTGTCCTGTCTCATTACAAAAAGCTACTAAAATAATGTTCTGAAACAGAATTCTCTCACAGGACTTCAAGGTTGGTTTTTTGTTAGGCTGACAGTTTATGGTGATAAACAGTACAACTGAACTCAGGTATAAAATGTGTTCAATCCCAAAAATGTTGCCCAGAGTTAAGCTGAAAGCTGTGTCTCTCTAACAATGGACAGCAAGCAGATGATAATGCTGTCTGGAAAGAATGATTTCTTTCAAATTATTACAGTAGTAAAAGGAAGCTTGGTCAGCAGAAATCGAAGGATGGCAATTATTTGTGGTCCCTTGAATTCAAAAAGAAAGGGTGGGAAAACAGCTAATAATCTATGTCCTTAAAAGGCAGATGATCTCACCAAGAGCCATGGAAATAACCCATATGGGCTCTCTAGGCAACTACCTTTGCATGCCCTGCCCGAGGGAGACAGATGCCATGCGGTTTACTTGCGGTGAAAGAGTGCAAAGAAGGAAAACAGTCTGAAGAGCAGCACAGCAGTTTGGATTGAATTCCCCATCTCAACTGACTATGGTTTCAGCGGTAAAAAACAGCTAAAAGCAAAAAGGTTTCACAGTTAAAACAGATGCCAGAACTGAAGTATCAAAAGCTGAATGGAAAAAAGAAGTCTGACATATTTTTGATGTTCAATACTATTTCAGTGTGTAATGACACGGAGGGCACCAATTTATCACAATCAGTTCAGCTTGAACTTACTTTCAGTACTATAGAGAAAACATAGCTATGCTTATCAGGAGAAGCTGGTGTCTCAGTAGAAGAGTACTTCTGCAGAGAAGCAAAGGTGAAGAAATTACTAACTTGACGCTTTGTAATATCCACTAAGTTTTGGATACCTTCCCATATAGCCATAAAACTGGACTACGGCAGAAGGTGTCTATTATGAACAAGCAAGTATAAGGAAAGCTGTAGGAAACAAGCAAAGAGGGAAGAAGGGTTGGCCCATGTGAGTGTCCCAGTAGGTACACAGTAACAACAAGGTGTCCTCACGAGTGGAATTTGGGCAAACCTAGTCAGGAGAAATATTAGCTACACAAAGAACCCAGACATTATTTCTATGTATGTTAGAGAATGTCTAGGGATGAAATATCTAGGGCATGGCATGGCTCACAAACAGTTAACCTAGTGAAAATTCAAAGAGAAAGAACATGAGCACTTCAAACCTGTCACAATAATCACATAACCGAACCTCTAGAGGAAGAGACAATGTTTCAGTTACTGAGCTCAACCCTCAGGCTCTCATGCATCAAATTCACAAACGAAAACAAACTGGGATGGGGGATGGAAGATGTGTGGTGCCAAAATGCCAAGATAATGTAGTGGACCCAGATAAATTTGCCAATAGTGAATACATAATTTTGAAAAAGATGTCTGAACCCTGATTATGATTCCTCTCTTAAAACATACTGAAGCAGAACATGAAGAAACAGCAAAAAGTATGAATAATGGGCATGTTGATAGGAAATAGTATGGGTGATTGGTCTGAAACAAACGCAACAGCTTTTGAAGCTAAATACAAGGTGAGAACTACGTAAGTATCAATTGTGCCATCTTTATAAGAACAATGGAAATTATGGAAGTGAGAAGATTTCAGGAGAAGGTAAAGGGGGAGAAAGAGAAGACACTAGTTAGGAGAGACACTAAGGCAGGCTATAGGCTCTAAAGCATATAGAAGTTAAGGAATATTACAGTATACAAGAAATCTACTGCATATTTTTAGTAGAATTACTTTTTAAAAATTACAGTAGAATTACAAATTCAAATCCTTATTCTCATCTTCTGAAGATATTTTTATGAGTTTCCCTTAAGGATCAGGACTGAGAGATTATAGAACGATTGTTTTATTAGAAATGTTTACCTGGATACTTTTTGTTCTTTACAGACTTTCTACACCATTCAATCTGGGGCACACTGCTCCACTTGCAAAGTTACCGTGAAAGCACTTGGAATATATTATGACCCTGGAAGTGCTGGTATAGAATACAAAGGCGTTAAATAGGTCTGTTGTAGGGATTATTTACTTTAGAAATGTCTTGGCAAGTTTTCCGTTTCATGCTCAGGCACACTCTCGACCCATTAAGTGTATTTGGTATTGCACAGCGTTTGCTTCTACTGATAAGCTCAGCAAGGCTGGAGGGCTGTTTTGAACACTAGGATGGATGGCGCTGAGAAGATTTTTCTAGGAAGATTTTTTTTTTCTTTTTCCAAAGTAGTATCTTTTCTCTGTTATAGGCTGTAACTGTGTAATGATGTTCTACAAGTTCCATGGATGGATGGTACACGACAACTATGGATTTAGGATCAGTAATGGCCTTTTCTTTCAAGTAAGTAATTCCTAACATTGTATTTGGGTGGCTCTTTTCACAGGAGTTTTTTTATTGATTAAAAACCCCCTTTAGATGACTGAGATGAGCATACCAATTGTTCTGCTCAGGACAAATGTCTTATTTAAGGGTCTGACTGTATATTACATCTTTTAACAGTCTGGTACAGATTTTTTTCAATGGAAATAGATGGACTATTTTGTCTACACTGCAGTTTTTAGGTTACAGTTTTGATCCTGATGATAGAATCTAGGGAAGTAATGTTTGTGTAGGAACATGCCAAAGATGGCTTGGCAGAAAGCTGATAATTATTGAATTTGTGGTAGAAACCAATAAAGGAGTCTAAGTTTCCAGTCCAGATAAAATTTTTGTCTTTGTATGTCAGATACAACATGATATCACAGTAGTATTATTTAGAAACTCTTTTTCAAGGCAGTCAATTGAAAGGTTGGCTACTTGTGTAGTTATTTTCATGTTCATTGTTTTATAAAACCCAGTACAGGTGAGATTAGTGAAAGCACAGTTGTTCTCATGGGGAAATGGAGATGTTTATTTTGGTTTTTCAAATTTTGGTCCTTTTCTTATACACCTTCAAGGGGGTACCATCATGAGGTGGCATACTGGCATTCAGACTAGAGGTACTGCAGAAGGCTATGAGGCCACTGGTCAAGAGGCTCCTTATGTTATGGAATCTGTGGAGAAAATTTCTTGTTCTCTATGGAAAACTTGCTGTATGCATTACAAGGGATTGAGGTTTTGGTGAGGGTTTCAAGGATGGAGTAGTAGCAGATGGAGCCTATGGTAGGAGACCTGCTCAGGTACCTTGTTTGTGGATCTGAGGAAGCTAGTAAATAATCCAAAGGAAAAGAAATTAAGAGGAGTTGCAAGTCAGGGTGAATACTTTTTTTTGATCTCAAAAGGAAGTGAACTGATGATCTCTTTGAACTCTCTCTTTGCGAGCTTTCGCAACTAGTGTCAGCCTCATTTATACAGTCCTTACGGTTTAAGACTGCTACGACTGTGCCTTTTGTTGTTTCTGGCTTAATCACTACTTGGACTTTGAATCTCAGGGATTCTAAAGCACTTCTCTCAGTGACAGTTTCTGATTGTATTATTTATTGCTGGTTATTACAAAGGCAAATCTTTTTCTAAGACAATCAGTAAAACAGTTGAAGGTGTGATTTTGTCTATTATAACATTTTTAATCCTATGTTTTTGATGATATTGGTGATCTACTGGCATTTGCCATACGAAGCAATAGCACTGGGAATGGCTTCAAAATGTTTTTTTTAAGAAAGTGGTGAAAAAAAAATCCTCTCATTCTCTGCCTAACAATAATTATTCCTGTGTTTCATAGGTCAGAAACTGGTCTCTGCCAAGGACAGAACTGGTCAGCCTGCTTAGGCTGATAATATTGTAGAATAAGATTGGGATTAGATAGGAAATAAAGCTTCTTATGGGAGCAGAAATACAGTACATAAAATACCGTCGATGGATTCCCTTGCAACAATGGGATCAGCAAGCAGATAGCAGTGAGGTTTACAGGTTCAAATTACGATGTCCCCTTCTTGGGACGTCATGAAAGAAATCTGTCGGTCATTTACTGGTCCAAAGTTTATAACAGCGTTCAAAATACACTAAGAGCCATAGTTTCTGCTATATTGTTGATGCTATATTAAAGATGTTCATTTGGATAGAAGGTACCAGAATGTCACCAAGGTTGGCATATCACTAGAATCAGCGTATCACTGACGTCATAGGTTGCTGAAGAGATTCAGATGGACTTTGAAACAAGATGCTGAAGATTTTCTTGTCTTGGAACTGGCTTGGTGTGACTTTGAAGGCTACTTACTCTATGTGCCCTTTGATTACAGAGATATCTGGAAAGAGACTCATCCTTTTCACACTAAGCAATGTTCAAAAAGATGAAACATTCTTTTGGATCTGATGGGGCTAGATAAGAAAAAACAAGGCTGCTCACAAAAAAGGATATGTAGGAAAATATACAATTTAATTTAAATAAAACCCTTCAGATACCAAGGAATTGTGCCTGGAAAAATCAAGGCAATGCTAAGAAGAATTGGAAATATGTTTGCCAGCACACACTTAGTCATGCATTGCACATGTTCAGTTGCTTGCAAAGCATGATATTCACGTCAAATGGAGGGAACAAGTAGTTACCTGGAATGGGCTGCTCATATTAATCAAGCAACTTATGATTCATCTTCATTACTAAATCCCAGGCAGGTTTTCCATTAATATAAATGTTGCAAGCTTTTCACCCATAAATTAAACTCTTATACATAAAATTTAAGTATACGAGCAGAACTCAATGGGATTCCTCCCACATAGAGAGGTAAATTCGCATGTAACTGCTCACAGACTTAGTACAATAACAACACATTTTCATAAGACTGCTAAATGGCAGGTCACCAGCCTTCACATGTGTCATTATCAGGAAAGTATTCATATCTGCCAATAATTATGCTGTAATCACAGGCTTAAAGCTTTATTAGAATATTGAAAAATAGTTTGGTTTATCAATAAACATACGGTTATTCATGCTGAGCATATAATAAGGCTTGAGAGCTGTCAGAAGAAGGTAGAAGTCCAAACCACAAAAATGTTATGTCCTCTTTCTCTTAGGTAAGGGAAAATGCTCTCTGAAATTATTTTAAAAAGGTTATTTGCTATTAAGCAACAACAAAAAAAAATCTCACAGATCTACAGAGCAAGCTTTTAAGCTACTCTCTTTTTGCGTTACATTCACAGTTCTGAATTAAAAACTTACCTGGGATTTACAACAGGTAGCACAACGAACACATAGCTTGTTAAACCAGCCAATAAGAAGCAACAAAATACATCACATTGTTTTAAACTCAAGAGTCAAATTCTGGTCTGAAGGACAGACCCTAAGTCAGATGGAAAGTCACAGTCCAGGACTGAAGAAATTCCAGTGTCTATATG
>RSEF01000005.1:34654961-34744275 GCA_003993805.1 Himantopus leucocephalus | reverse complement strand
CTTGTGGTGAGGGGCCCAAAACTGAACACAGTACTCAAGATGCTTCCAGACACAACAACATTTTTGCAGTAGACTTTCCTGTATATGGTAATTTTAAATCAACTCATTATGACTGATTTTTAAGTGTTTATAAACTACACATGAAATTTTCAGCAGAAAACCCTTTCCAAGATATATATGCTAAAATATTCTTGCCGGCATCTAAATTGTATCACAGACTATCCTGGTGCATTTTCACCAGAACATAGCCCTAATGATACTGAAGTGAAGATGAAAAGCCCTAAAGCATTCTATGCAGAACATCATTTACTATACACTTGTGTAATAATTCAGTAATTTTCCTTAATACTAATATGTCTTGTAGCAGACTAAGAGGATAGCCTTGGTTTTCTTCCCAGCAAGTGGTGTTGGTGGGGAATAAAAAAAAAATAAAAACATCACACTTTGTCCCTCATGTTGTTACGTCAGATCCTTAGTTATATCTTCACATTTCAGCTTCTTAGAAAGAAGCCTCAAAACTCCAAAAAGTAATTCCAAATTTCCCTTTAAACACTCATTTCAAGTACTCTAACTGCTCCAGATAGTCTTAACAGTGATGACTGATCCCATTCTCAACATCAGTATCAATAAATGACTTCTACTTTTCCATGCCTTGAGCCACGAACCACAATTACTGACGGAAGCAAGGTTTTACTTAAAATAACACAGCAGTTCTAATTTTTCCCTAATGTTTCTTTTTTAAGATGTCTCATCAATAAAGTGGAACTTCCTAGCTGAGGGTACACTCCAAGAGGTAATACAGTTATCCCCTGCGATTTGGTGGACTTTGTGATACTGGGTGTGACTGTACACCATGTCCTTCAGTGGTAGCAGACAGCTTTGATCCACGTTTTGGCCAATGGCACTAATTAAATACAATGTTTCACAGACAGGATGGTTAATCTTCAGTTAAGAAGCATATGATGTATAACAGAAATGAATAGCAAAGATGCAGAGTTCGGTTTAGTCCCATTGTTTCCTTACTTGCATACTTAGAGCCTCCATGCAATTTAGAAGAGTCTCCAGGTTGCCCTAATGTTATGCATAACGTTTTCTGGCAACGGTTAGGGAAGCAACAACAATAATTTTTATATCAGTGACAAGCTTACTTACATGGGAGGGGGCATGCCAATGGCACTGAAGTACCACTTGCTTTCTTTCATCTACTAAAATTACAGTGTCTTAATTGCTCTTCCATACAGCACCATTAATGATCTCCTGAAGAGAAAGTTTTATAGCAAGGAGTTCTTTTTTCTATAATAATGCTGCTTCCTTTCTGTTATTCTGTCAGTAAATCTTTGATTTTAATACTAGTCATATAATCAGACAAAAATTTAGGTTGGAAATGACTTCCAGTGTCACCTAATTCAACCTCATGCCTAGAGCAAGGCTCACTTAGACATTAGACCAGTTTGCTGAGGGCCTTGTGCAGTCACGTTTTGAACACCTGCAGGCTACAACCATCCTAATGCAGCCTTCTCTGTAGTTAGCCTTCATTGCTTAATGGTGAACTTCCAATTTATATTTAGATTGCTGACAATCAGGACCTCTAGTTACTTCTTTGCAGATTTACTACCTAGACAGTCAGTCCCCATCCTACACTGCTGCATGGGACTATGCCATCCTAGCTGCAGGACTTTTCCTTCATTTCTGTTCAATTTCATGAGGCTCCTGTTATCAGTTGCTTGTCTAGGTATCTCTGAATAGCAGCCCTGCCCTCCAATGCATCACCCGCTATCCAAATTACAGTCATCCACACTTCTACTAGGCATGTATTCAATCCCATTGTCCAAGTTGTTGATTAAGATGTTAACAGTACCATCCCAAGTATCAACCCCAGAGGAACACTATTTAGACTTTGAACTGTTGACTACCACTTTTTTTTTCCACCCACTGGAAGCTCCGGGTATTCTACCCCAGTATTACTACACATAGTATAGTATGGTGTAGTATAATATAATAAATATAATATAACATAACATAATATAACAAGTAATATACTGTTGTTGAATCGCAAAAGGAAAAGATGGGAAGGAAGCAAACAACTTGTCAGCTATACGTATATGAAAAAATAAGTATTTTGAAGGGTTAACTATATCTTTAAGAATCATACCATGTTTTTTTTCAATCCCTGATTCACTAATAGGAAGTTTTCTGACATCTTTCTATCTTCATCCTTCTTCAGCTGATCTTACAAGGATAATTCATGCATTCCTAAATGCATGGATTCCTTAAAATAAACATTTGGTTTAACAACAGCTAAGCATGCTTTTGGAAAACTGCAACAAGTCAGATAGTTGCCAGAAGTAGCCAGGTAATCGTTCCTGGTGTACATAACAGACAAGGCTATTTCCAACACAACCTTCTCCTTTTAAAGCCATTTGCTACAAACCGTGCACTAAGCTCTATCGAACCACTTTTTTGTTTTTTAAGTTTGTGCTACTGGGTTCAGACAGTGCGGAGGAGAAAACTGAGAAAAATATGCCTGAAGGATGGCTGAAACTGGGATTTGGCAGCTGTCAGAGGGAAAGAACTGAGGTCACAAGGAAAAGCTGAAAGCTTCAACAGACAAAATCAAGTCATAGATGCATATATGCTGGTACATGTATAAAATATATTCAATTATTATAGAATACGAGAGTGGTATGTGTATAAAATACATTAAATTATTGTAGAATATGAGAGTAAGATATATTCTACTGTGGCAGTTTATTTGTTCACTTCTAGATAGAAAAACATTTTCTCAACTTTGCCAAAGCAAACAAACTGTAAGTGCAAATAGACTTTTAAATTACATTAACATACTAGAAGAACATCTGGTACAAACACTGTCAACTTTCCACGCATTCTTAGATAAGTATTTGTGGTTACTGTTTTAGCTGCACTGGCTTTTTTTTTTTTTTAATTATTTTTTTGAAATGAACTATGCTCACAGTTCATAAAGAACGTTCTCACAAAATAAATAATCATAAATAAGCTCTCAGTATAAATTCCCCCCTCCCCCCCCCCAAACCGCTTGGCAGTGCATCTTCATGTTTAACTCCCTGATGTACAACTGTGCTGTCAGCTTTTGTGAAGATGGCAAGCAAGCTGTTTCTATATAAGCTACCAATTACTGATTAGTCTTGACCAATCCCCTAATCCACTGGTAAAACAAAATTAAAACATGAAAATAAAATAACAATTTGATAAACAACAGTGAGAAGTAAAACCACGAAGTACCNAATTAAAACATGAAAATAAAATAACAATTTGATAAACAACAGTGAGAAGTAAAACCACGAAGTACCTTTAGTAAAAATACCAAGCTACTACCAATGACCACTACAAATTGGGCTGGTGCTCACTGCGACACAAAGATCTGGAGGAAGGCAAACCACGTGTCATCACGTATTCCCAGACTGAATAGCCTAGACAGTCTGTGGTACTAATATTAGAAGGACATAATCAGAATACTTGTTATATATTACTGAGATCAGCAGTATAGCCTTTACAATAACTCTCATGGAGCTTACATACCAATTCCTGACATAGACATTAGTATTGGCAGAGGTTTCTGCACCAATAAAAGAGACGNATAGCCTTTACAATAACTCTCACGGAGCTTACATACCAATTCCTGACATAGACATTAGTATTGGCAAAAGTTTCTGCACCAATAAAAGAGACAGACTCAGAAAAATGTATTAAATGATCTCAGTTTTTTCTTAATTATAAGAAAGTCAGTCATACTGTGTCTTACAACAGTTTACATCTACTTCTTACCAGTAGAAACACTGAAGTTTTTTTTAAAGAATGTTAATCCTGAAAGAGGAAGAATGTTTGATTTTGCTAAAAATACTTTGAAAATCCTAATTTCATTCTGCCACTGTTGTTTTGTGTCTATCAGACTAAGGTCAGGATATTCTCATGGTAAATTTCAAATTTTTACTTTTTGTCCTCATAGCATTGTTGGCAGGATCCTGTAAGGTCCCTACAGAATTGAAGTGATGTTCTGCTGAGTGATTTGTTGAGCCTAAAGTGTGAATTCCATAGTTTGCATGAACTACCTACACCTTTCTGCTGCCAGCTCTGCTCTTACATGCCAGTGCACATCAATTCCAACTTGCAACACCCTGAATATTACAGTCCTTGGCCTATTCTAAATTGAGCAAAAACACTGTGCTCAAATACATGATGATTCCTCAGTGTCCACCAAACTTCATATTGGACTGAAAAGACAGCAATTTAATTGTCCAGTTGTTGTCAAGTAAATGACAAACAAAATCTACAGATACACAACATAAGGGTAATAATCATTTACTGTTTTAAGGTCATTAAGCTTCTGTTCCTCAAACATATAAAACTGATCAACATGTCATCATAATAAAATTATTATAATTTCAAATCATTTTTGTTGACAATAAAGATTAAAAACCCACTTTTGCTCCTTCCTTATTTATTCTGGAAAATATATTCTATTCCTAAAACATACTGAAGGGCTTTACTTCTGTTGGTGACCTGAGGAGCTTAATACCTGCTCATACATAGTCTGAGGAAGGTCTTAAAAACCCACCTAAGGAAGCTTTTAATTTTCCATAAAATGGTACAAAGACAAAACAAAGCACAATTCCATGGCCATTATACTAGGTGGATTTGCAGACTCAAAGAAGTTTCAGGAAATTTAAACAGATGCCATAACACGTTGCTTAAATCAGTTTGCACAACACAATAATTTGGACAAGACAATGTATTATATAAGAGGACTAAGAAAGGTAAGAAAGGAATATATACATTTTTTGCAACAGAAAAGGTGAGACACTTCATGAACTGTCAGAATGATACTAGCTGAGCAAGAGGTACCATATTAAGAAAAAAAGCTTTTTATTCAAATTTTGGTCCACTTTTCCACAATACTTTACTGTCTCTTTTTCATACTTTTAAATAGTATGTAATATTCTATTCAGTTTGTTATTAATTTGAAAAAAAGAACAGTTTTTCAACCTTGCTGTGCTTTTAAATAGTTAAGCAGTACCAAGAGCCTCAATAGGGATTTCATTAAATAAGCATTTTCTGATTGACTTTCCTATAAAACAGTTTGAACTTGCTCGCTTTAAACAAAGAAATTTCAACTATCCTCAGATGTTCCTAAATTCTGTTTATATTCTAAGCAGATTATAAAAGTGTACGTGTGACACAATTATTTGGTCTAATTATAATATACAACAAAAGTTGGCTGTTCTTGAGATTCTCTGCAAAGAATAATTTAACCTGTCTTATGAAAGGTTAAATGAAAGACTGATGCAGGTTAAGGGTTTTTTTTGTCCGTAAGTTTTAAAAGTAAAAATTCAAAATGCTGCTTTCCCCCCCCCCTGCCACGCACACATTCAGATGGGAGAGAAGGAGACTTTATAACTGTACTTGTTTCAGTAAAATGACATATAGTTCACATGAAGTAAAGATTCCCTACCTTGATGGACTGACTGTAAGGTCCTATGCTAGCAGGTGCCCAGTGGGAAATGCTCTGTACATGCATGACCAGTTTTTCATCACGTAACACATCATCCATTGCAACGTCATACTTATGTGCAAGGCAGTCAATGCAAAACAGTACTCCATCAGGTAACAGGGTTTCCACACATACTCTGAAAACACAAGACAATTATTTTTTTCAGTTTGCTTGCACCAACTTTCAGCATTTATTTTCCATGGGTTTTTCTTTCGGATACTATGTTATGAAATTTTGTCAGGAACATCAAACAAAGCTATAGTATTGCAATAACCTGCTAGCATTTACACTGTTATCTCCTCTCCAAATAATGATCAACCTCAGAATTCCAGCAAGATAGTTTCCACTACCAAGGAGAAACTAGCATCACAGCCAATGGCTCACTTCCACTTTGTTATTTTATAATGTGTTATCACTTTATTAAGACTACATGAGTTCTTTCATTAAAACCAAAAATCCTCGACCACACAATGATGGAAATGCCAGATAAGTTATGCTAAGCAGCCTTTAGACTGAGTGTATCGTTGTCATATTCTTACCTCTACGCATTTTTCACTGAATGTCCTTCCAATGGTTGGACTAGAGGTTCAGATTTCTAAACAGCAGCAGCTCATTGTTCCTTTACATCCTTTTCACGTGTTATCATGCAATACTGAGCATATTTTTCTGTTAATACTTCAAGATGCATGACAGACATACACTTATGACGGGGCTGAGAACATACTTAAGCATTCATTTAAAAATTTCACTTTTGTTTGCTCCAAGGAAGACTGAGTGCCTGGACGGACAGACAGACACACGGTCTGCTGCATGTGGCCAGTGGAAAAGCAGGGGGTGCGGTGGGGGAAATCAACATTTCAAAGCCTGAAAAATAATTGTAGTTGTAGTCCATGCATAAAAAAGTCATTTAGCTCCCAGCAGGAATCCGACAAAAAATTACTTGTTCTCTTTACATATCATATAACATAACCTTACAAAATTCTTCTCAGCTTGCTTATTTCTTCCAAGAAAACTATTTTTCTACCCTCCTCCCACATGCAAATACAGTATTTTTTCCTCATTACCATCATCATAAGCATGGATGAATGGATTTTCTGCTTGGGCTGGTAAATTTTCAAGACAATTTTGCAAATTTAGTGCAGATCCACACCCTTGAGTCAGTGCTTCCAGCACATTGCTTGTGAGAACTCCCACAACCAGGTCTCTGTGCATAATGCAATGATGCAGCCATGCAAACTGCTGTATAATTTTTCTTCTGGACAAAATGCAACATAAATCTGTTTGTTCCATAAAAGTAACCATAAAAAGCCATTTCCCTGCAACTTCCTAATCTTTCTACCTGTTATTTTAGTGACGGAAGACTATGTGACTGGCTATGCAAATGGGGAGGCTTAAAACATGCAGCAGCATGAGCAATTCAAAGAAGCTAAATCGGGAGAAGGGTATATGTCATAAAAAGAACTTAGAATACATAGGACTGGAGATTCATTTTTGTGTAGTTTACAGCTGGGACTAGATCCCTCCTCTTAAGGCACACACAACCAACATTCCATCCCTCTGTGATTTAGTAATTCTGGCCTACAATCAGCATCTCAAAAAGCCTCTTCCTACTCTCTTCGAGTATCTTCTGACACCTGGACAGTGTAGGAGAATGTGAATCTATCATGATATATATTACCTTAACAATGTCATTTAACTATTTGTCATGCTACACTTAAAATTCACATGCCTATACTACACTTCATATTCTGTACTAAGAGTATAAAATATAGTATTTTACACTATAAAATTGCTAAAACAGTTGGTTTTAAAAATAAGACATGAGGTCTGACCTCATAGTTGACCCTGCTTTGAGCAGGGGATTTGACTAGATGACCTCCAGAGGTCCCTTCCAACCTGTATTAACCTATGATCCAAGTGGAATTTTTCAAGCTATAGCAGTTCTACGTACTGAGCATATTATCTCAGACACTTAAGAACATGAATTACTGTAATAAGAAATAAGGCCTTTTGACAAAGGCAATAAAGAATTTACAAATGGAAAATTAGTTTTAACACACAACTTTTAAAAAAGCAGAACAAAAATTCCATGGGCCAGGTGTTTGTTATCCAATTTCTAATGGAAAAAAAAACCCAAAACCAACACACCCAAATAACACAGGAATCTCATACTGCATACCTAGACCATCAAGCTTTTTCATTATGTTAGAGGTGGTCTTGGATGCAACGTTGAAGAATCTGTACAACAGATATTAAAAAGCTATGACTTGGGGATCTGCGAATGAAAGTGTTAGCATCAGCGTATGCAGAAGTCTGAAATCAGTTTTTTTCATACTTGCATTCTTACTAAATACATAAGTGCAGCTAAGCTACCCATGAACAATCATTATCTGACAGAAACATAAGACATTAAGAACAACCCCACTGGATCAAGCCAAAGATCCATCTAGTCCAGTATGCATCTTCAACCACAGCCAATGCATACGAGCAGGGGAAGACAAGGAACAAAATAAGTATATATTGGTACTGTCCTGAAACATCTCCCAGTATCAAATGATGTGCATCTCAGGCACCTCCTCAGCTAACAATTTTGCTTTTGTGTTTATCAAAATAAACAGAACAAGGTGAATAAGGTTTGTAACAACCTAGAAGGTTCCAAACCTCATCACTTTTAGAAAGACACAATAATAATTGACAGCAAGGCTTCAGTAGGGCTTTTGACACTGTCTCCCATCACATCCTCATTGAGAAGCTGTTGATGTATAGGCTGGATGAGTAGACAGTGAAGTGGATTGAAAACTGGCTGAACAGCCAGGCCCAGAGGGTGGACACAAAGTGTCTTTGTAGGTGCACAAAGTCTCTCAGGTGCCCAGTAACTAGCGGTGTACCCTAGGAGTCTATACTGAGTCCAATCCTTTTCAACATCTTCATTAAAAGTCTGGATGAGGGGGCAGAATGTACCCTTGGCAAGTCTGTAAATGACAGAAAACTGAGAGGAATGGCTGACACACCAGAGGTTTGTGTTGCCATCTAGATGGGCCCNCTGAGAGGAATGGCTGACACACCAGAGGTTTGTGTTGCCATCCAGATGGACCTCGACAGGCTGGAGAAACAGGCACACAGGAACCTCATGAAGTTCAACACGGAGAAGTCGAGAGTCCTGCACCCAGGCAGGAACAAACCCATGCTTTAGTATATTCTGGGGGCTAACTGGCTGGAAAGCAACTTTGCAGAAAAGGACCTGGAGATTCCTGATTGACATCAAGTTGAACGTGAGCCTGCAACATGTCTTTGTGGCAAAGAGGGCTGATGATATCCTTGGCTACATTCACAGGAGCATTGCCAGCAGGTCAAGGGAGGAAAACAAACAAGAAAAGCAAACNGCAACATGTCTTTGTGGCAAAGAGGGCTGATGATATCCTTGGCTGCATTCACAGGAGCATTGCCAGCAGGTCAAGGGAGGCAAACAAACAAGAAAAGCAAATGAAACCCCACCAATATAAAAGACTAGTCAGTTCAATCAAGTCACAGAGAAGAACCCAGACTTGCAAAAAACGTATTCGTTTTCTGTAAAGCCATGGCGGGTGTGTGTTTGTGTGCATTTATAGGCCTTATGGTATATATTAAGGCAAGAATTTCCAACCCTAGTGTTTTTGAGTTGAGCAGCTGATGTGATTACTCCAGAAGGCAGCAAAATTCTACTTCTAAGACTGTGAGGCACAAACATTTGGACAAAAGCTTCATAAATATGGTAACAATAATTCAGTATATTACAGTGTATCATAAATATACTATAGCAGTAGTCTAATCCTACCTTGCTGGTGGACACAAATCAAATTCTGTCACATAAACTGAATTTATAACATTGAAATCTTTCATGCTCTTCATATACAGATGAACCAAAATAATATCCTTCAGTTTCAATCCCTCTGAAGTCATATTAGCTGCAGGATAAAAATAATACAGCTGTTAAAGACGGAATATTTTAAATGTGTGTAGAAAGACAGCATAGGCATCCTGTTTTTGTTCAGCAAAACCAACTGGTAATAAACCTCACAGTTGCCTAAACATGACCGAAGGCTTTGCAACATACTACCTTTCCCCCTATAATGCCTATTTTTTTTCATGAAACTCTTTCTCATGTTATTTTTCCAAATATACAGAAACAGAATACAAATAAAATTCATCCACCCTGAGCAGTGGTGAATTCTTGCCCCAAGAAAACCTATCATGGATTAATGCATGTAGATATGTTACAGTCCGAATTCCTTGTACCCATAAGTTTTATTATCTCGTATTTTGTTTATTTTCAGTCTATGAATGCTAGAAATCTATAAAAGACTTTGAATCACAAAAGTACAGAATTGGAAAGGACAATAACAGGTCCTTTAGTGCATCACCTTCTTCAAAGAAAAGATCAAATATTTATATGCTATTCCAGAGGGATGCTTGTCTAAGCTGTTTTTAAAAACCCCCACTGCAATAAGAATCTCTGCATAAACAAAGAGTTATAAATGGCAAGACAGACAATAGGAAACAGAAGCAGCCACAGGAGAAATGAAGGAAAGATGACAGCAGAGAGAAGTTCAACTAGACAGTTAAAGAAAAGATACTGGGAAGTCAAGATCATCTGAATGTGTATGCATAGAAAATTCCAGTCGTAGCACTGAAAAAAGGAAAGTATTACTCTTACATAGGCAATACCATAACAAAACATGCAAATCAGCTCTGCAGTGTGGACCTTTTGTAACTCATGAGCAACAGAAACTAAATGAAGAATTCCCTGAATATAGAACATATATAATAACAGAGTCCCATATGACCTAACTTAAATGAGCTATGTAAAGCTCTTCTCAGTGTAACTTTGGGGATCCTGTCCTTTAACGTTACAGTGTGTACCTGTATACACCTATATATTTGTTTTCCAGCGGAGACCTACAAGTATAAAGACAATCTCTGCTGGCTGTTGCCTTAGTGATAAACAAATAATTTTTGTGAAAAACATTTCTATGCCTTTAAAGGCAGTTCAGGAGTTGACACACTTCCATAAAGGTCAGTTCGGTCACACCAATACTGAATTTTGCTCTAAATGGCTCAGCTTTACTTAGTCACCCTGCCATTAGTGTTGGCTATCTGGAGGGGAATTCTTGTTGACAGAAAAGGAAGTGTGCACTAAGTGATATAAGAGATCATATAGCAATTAACGTAGAACTCCTATAAGTCAAGATACATCTCCAGAAATATCAGTCGAGAAATTAGCACACAATGGTAATTCTGTCCAGCAATATAAATGTATTTGAATACTGCCTGATAGCAATCACTAGGTCAATACCAGCTGCTATGTCATCACTCAAGGAGGAAACAAGGACATTTTTATGTTTTCCAGACAGCATTTTAGTCAAGAAGAAAGAGTTTTGGCCGGCAGTTAAAAGTTCTGCAGCATTATATGGAACACTGGAGCGGGGGGGCGGGGAACAGACACGGACACGACACGGACGGACAGGAAACTGACCCCTCACCCAGGTCTAAATTTAAAATGCATAAGCCAACAAACTAAGTCAAATTTGTGGACACGTAACTATTAGAGCAAGTTGAAGGCAAAGAGATTTGGATAAATTCATAATTTCTAGCTATATTTAAAAAATATTCTTAAAGTAAGCAAAAGTACACTCCCCCTTTTCTCTGCTTGAGTTAGGGGAATGATGGGAAATAATTTCTCCCTAGCTTGTAAGTAGAATAAAATCAACCTCCCAAAGCACTGTATCTAGTAGGAAGGCATAAATGATGCACCAGGGTTCTGACAACAAGTTCCGTTTCCCAAGGCAGGACTCTAACACAGCACATCTCCAGGATGTACAGGGAAACCATATAGATTTTCTGCTGAATTTCAGGCCACTCACTGTTCCAAATAATTGATAACATATGATTAGATGACACTCAACCTTACTTAGGCAGAACTGCCTATTAAGAACTGACCCAAAAGATAACATTGGCCAAAGTACAGCTTAATTTTTTTAAATGGGTTATCCAGGATCCTTATGCCGAGAGCCACAAAAGACAGCATCAAAACTGTCTACACGAAGTAGCACTGTAGACTAAATTTTCATGTAATAAAAATCTATATAGTTCCCTTCAAGCCTATGGAGCTTTGCCATAGTACAGCTGCACCAGAGCTGCTTTATATATAAAGTACTACAATCTTTGTCATTTTTCAATGCTATCTGAAGTTTAACAAAAAAGTTTAAGAAAATAAATGTAAACAGTAATTAGTTCTTGGCTTCACAGGAGAATTCCATCCACTTTACAGAACAACCACATGTTTCATAACATCTAGTAATAAATTCCCATTTCTGAATCCTTTTGGCAGTGCTTAGCCTCTTTAGAGGTGATTAAATCAGTTAACCCATCAAAGAGAAGGTTGAAAGACCTGTGCTTACTCCATTCTCATAGCACTGAAGACTGAACTGCTGTATAGGTCGTAAGTACGAGTTCAGAAAAAGCCTTGTGCATATTTGCAGATCAGTTAAGTTCTCAGAAACAAATTGTTTCCTTTGCCGTGATAGAACAACAATTCATTCAGTCTTCCACACCCACTTCCAAAAAGAGAAAAACGAAAGGAAATGTGAGAACTGACATTTTCTACCAAGGATCAGAAAATTACTATTTTTCTTGACTATAATACGGCTAATGCAATTAATTTGCTGAAAGCAATAGGCTACTGTACTAGCCAGAGACAAATCTTTTTTGACAGATGCTAAGGCAAAAATATATAATGTTTATAATGGCAGATTTCCATTCAAATATAATGAGAACAAAAAAAAACATTACACAACCCTTTTGTTTCAATTTGCAGATTATGCCCAGAAGATTTACACTAAATACTGTTGTCTCTTACTACAAGTTTGATCATATCCACCTTGCTGATTTCCAAGCAATCAAAAACTAGCTTAAGGACCTTTTACAAAGTATAACTTCTTTGGTTCTGAAAAAAATTCTACGGTTTCTTTGTCATCCTGTATTTAATCATGAATACTCAGCTGCACACACAAAAAATAAGATTTTATAGGATACTACGTCACACAAGTTCAGAAACAAGAATATGAGCCTACCTATTTAGAAACGAAAAATTATTTCCATTTTTATGAATAAAAAGAAGCCTGTGTAAGTATGCTTTACTTGATACTTGGAATGAAAAAACAAAACAAAACAAAACAAAACCACGAACATTTTATTTGATATGTCAGTATCTTCTAAGAGCGGGATAGTAAGGAACCTGTATTTCATGATTCCCAAGACAGCAATTTCTCCTTTACATTAAGAATATAAATGAGATTTACTGCTACTGACCTAATCCTACATGCCAAAACGTGCAACAGCTTTCTAGAAAACTTAATTTAAAATTATGGTCGCTACAAAAGTGCTTTAGCAAGTAGACAGCATTCATAGCACACATGCATACTCACACACACAGTATACACTGCAAGAAAGCTATAAAGCAAGTTATAAAGCAAGTAAGCGCTGTGGAAATAGTGTTACAGTAATATGAACACTACTCTGGCTTTCTAGGGTCTTCAAAAGCCAGTCAAATTATGATGTGTTCAATATTAAAGCCAGCAGTCTTGATATCAATGATTCCAATCAAATGCAAAATGAGATGGCAAACTGACAACCACAACGTTTAAAGTTACAAAACCATATGACAATATAGATTCTTACTTAATACCATATTAAAACCAGTATAATCAACAGCAGATAATGGATTAAGTGAATAAAGCACCTTGGAGAGAAGAAAATGCTTCCCTTGCTGCCTCTTGAGCATTTTTGCCTTCTGATGGAAGGAAGTGGGCAGTGATACCTGAAAACCACTGGTAACCACTCAGGGATCTTCCTGAACTTCCAAACGTCTTAGCTATTGGAAATGAAGAACAGCACTATGATTATAATAGATTTCAGATTAACCTTATTTTAAATTCTTTAAGTAAGAATAACTTCTACAGAAAAAATATTTCACAAACTGTGAAAACATCTTCAAGACGTATTTACAGACAAACAGATATAAAACAAAAACTTGAAAGTAAGTGTGCTGGTAACAAAACTTCCAAATGCTGCTTGAGAAATCCTTCTCCAACACTGCTTTGAGAAAATATGCCTGCAAGTAGCATTTAGCTGAGAATTTCAGTACTTTCTCTTCTCCTTTCCATTTTTGCTGACCTTTTACAATTTCTCTACCTGTTTTGATACAGACTTGGCACAACATGTGACACTGTGACGTGACACGTTAAAATTTTCAAAAGTATCTCAGTGATACAGGAACAGATTTTCAAATTTATATGGCAAATTTTAATGGAAGTTAGATGTTTAACCTGGTTCTGATAATCTTAGCAAACACATAACGTGTTTAGGCATTTTTTAACACCCCACCAGGCACTTATCCATATTCAAGAGCTAAATACCATTCAATATCAAACACTATTATGCTATGAAACTTAGTTTTCAGGAAAGTTTACTAATCTTTGGGTGTAGGGTAACGGTGATGCTGTGGTACTTCAACAAGGTACCAATCCATGAACTCAGATTTATCTTGCGCTCATCACCTCATGTCTGAGGCAGTGCTAATATCACGCATATGATTAGTTACTGCAGCTCACCTAAGGCACAGTAACTTGCTAGGCTGCTAAACTTGATCATGCATGTCACCCTGAGGTTGATTGGGTGGGGACAGACTCATACACTACGTAAGCAAGTTGAGCAGTTGCGCTTTGTACTTCTTTTTAGAGTTTGCTTTTCTATCTTCAATTTAAAAACAGTAGAGTATGGGTGTGGTTAGACCTTTTAAATAAAACTCAATCCCGCCACTCAAATGAACGATTAGGTTATAGTAATTTCATTCAGGCAAACAGGACATATTAATGGGTGTTCTCTGAAAGAGTGAAAATAATGGCTTATGCTCCTTCTGTAAAAGAATTTGAAATGCTTCATTGCTACAGATCTATTGATTCCCATCAGAAAAACGCATTGTAGTAGGATCTCTTTTTTTTCAAACTGGTTATTAAAGGTCACGAACATTCTTTCCAGAAGTGTTCTTACAGTAATTAACAGTGTACTTCACCAGGGCATGAAATACTTAATATTACTTTTCTAATGAAAGCTGTGTAAGACTCACTGAAATCCAAAGAATTATGTTTCAAAGACTTCCAGATGATCGGAATGTTTTTCTGTGGTTCATCCTCTTCTGATGAAGGGAAAATATAATCATCGTTGCCGCTTACCTCACAAGAACAGCTATTGACGATAGTACCTGAATATTCCCCCTGGTTGAGATAAACATTATAAAATAAGCAAGTAAACAGCATACCAAGCAGTATGAAATCAGTATACTTTATCATTTAAATTTTGGGTTTCAGTTACACAAAATACTATAGCTCAATGGGTACTTAAGCTTAGAACCATTCATGGAAAAACAGTATTAGGATTTCCCGCTATTTAGATTGCAGAAACTGACAGAATACAGTGTGCTCCTGTTGACATATCATATGGAATAAAAATGCAGACTTAGTAGTAAATAAGAACAACAGATATGAAAAATTATGAGACTCGAGATAAGAGACAGAAAGAATACTATGATAAAGAAATGCTATTCACCAATTATATACAGGACAACTATGTTTTCCAATATTATAAATTAAGTGAAAAAAGGAACAAAAGTACAGAAGTAACAATTTGATAATTAATGCTGTCACTAAACATTTGAACCAGAGCAAGAGACTAACAAGAAAGTATTAAAACTTTATGGAACCTTGAATGAATGCAGTCCATGTAAAAAAAAAAAACCTCTTTCTATTCATCGCACAAAGACTATCCCTTCCATCAAACTCACCACAGTTTGGGATGTTGAGTGTTTTGAGATACAGAAAAGAGCCTTTCCCAAGATTTATACATCAAAGTAATTTCTTGACAAGGATGGAAAATAATTCGCTGTACCTTCTCTTCTTCCCATTTGCTTTCTTAGGCCTAGGAAGAGAAAACTACCCAGCATGCCTTTTAAAGCAAAATACATAGGCAGAGCGCATACTGACCAGTTTTCCAAAATTCTGTGTTCATTATATTTTCAGTAAGTCATGCAATTACTGAAAGCATGCATATATACTTTTCTACTTTTCTAATTTTAGAGCAATCAGAACCCCTACTCTCTTCCATCTGATTTTCCAAGGCAGCCTAATGTGCAGAGCACATTGACTTTGGGATCACTAGTGTGGCTAATACTACTTGTCTTCATCTAAAACCAATATGAATTATGACAGAATTTATCCATAAACCATAACCAAACATCATTGCATGCTGTAACTCCAGATTCTATCAATTAATTTTCTGCTCAAAGGTCTCAAATTTCATATACTGTCTAAACTATGCATTTTACTGCCGGCTCCTTAAATACTAAATTCACAAAAATGATGATAAAGCCAAATAAAGCGTGATAAAAAGTTGACAAAATATGAAGCCTTCAGCAATCTTTAAATATGGATTAGAAACTGCTGAATATTCTTTTAGCTCACAAATTAGTGTACTATCTATGGAATTTCCATACAAAATGTCTGTGAAAAAGAACACTAACATAAAAGCAAAGCACTCATAAGGTCACCTGAAGTTTGACCCTCTGCATTCTCTGCTTTTTAACAACTAGATCTCAACAAGTTGTCAAACAAAAGGGGATATATTAAAAATTATTAATCAAATCTGAATATAGACATTTAAAAAAATAATTTTATTGTATTTTGTTCTTTCCTTTGGAAAATGAAACATATCTTAATGCAACTTCAAAGCTTTCTCTTTATATTAAGCAACAAAAAAAGTGAGGAAAAAGGCAGAAAACTAGAGTATGCATCAGAAGTCTGCAATGAGAACTCAGCATTTATATTGATACTTGACTTCACTTTAGAGAAAGGATCCAGTTAAGTTAAAGCAGTGTATTTAGAAATTCTCAGGAAAGACTGAATTACAAAAAGGTCATTACCTACGAGAGGAAACAGCTCTGCTGCCTCTAAAAGGGCTCAAGGGGAGTTTTATAAGCACAGTAAACACTAAAGGTATGCTCCAAGAGGGGCTGATGTTCTTTGATTGGACCTTATTTTATTCATTCCTCCAAGAAGGCATGAAAGTCAAGGCAATAATCTACTTTATGTGAATCAACTGTACATGAGAGGTTAAAAGAAGTCAACTAAATGTAACATAATAGTGCAAAGATGAAAACCGCAATTTAGCACAAACACTACATGCACTCCAACGTTAAAATATACAAGCATCCAACAGCATCTATACCACTTCACTCTCATTGAATTACACCTTCGACTACTGCTGTTGGTTGATATATTTTGCTGTTACCCAGAGGGCTGCCTGATTGCCCCCAACCCTTCAGGTATGACTTAGAAAATAAAGAAGCAAGAAAACAAATCTGTAATTGAAACAGATCTTAAGATGGATTATGCTACAGGNCTTTTTTTTTTTTTTTTTTTTTTTTTAAAGTTTCTATTTTTTTAGCCCCAAGATGTCGCTTTATAGAAATAGACTGTATAGTGGCTTGAAATGCTAAATGTGCTCCCATTTCCTTCTTGCAAATTGTTGTTTTATTAAACCAGTTGCTTTCCCTGGCTAATTTGTAATGTCCATCATGAAACAATCGATTTGCATTGTAGCATGGGCACTTACTGATTACTAATGTAACATACAGAGCTTGCACCTCTTGGTCCTCCCCCCTGAGTAACCATGCACAGACATGGTGATACGAATGCCACTATCACAATGCTGCCTTGGGTTTTGTTTTTACATCACCTGGATTTCAACTTCAACGTGGCATGACAATCCATCACCAGGCAAAAATATGTTAACTGTAGAGGGAGAAGTTCCAGCTTGCCAGTATGACAGCCACTTTGTTTCTCGCTTTTGTTAAGCTTTACATAATTACCTTTTAAGAGATCTAGAGATGCAGATATCTTGTGTAGGTACTATTAGAGACCTGTTACTTCTCTCCACTCCCTAACCTGGAGGATTGAATTTATACGCTCTACAAGTGAACGTGAAAAGAGCACCTATTCCATTTTTACGCCATCTGTGAAAATTGGTCTTTCAACTATGTTTGTAAACATGTTTTCTGCAAAATGTGCTTCATAAAAAATTCATGGGGATGTAGTGAGACTCACAGACTGTATCACAACTGGTTTGGTCTAACTTACAGAACTCCGCTGTAGTTTTGTAATTTGCTAATACTACAAATATTCCAAATTTATACCCTGTTAAATTTTCGCGTCATCCGCAGTCACATCCCTTTTTCCTAAAGATGTCAATATTTTATAAATTGTTAAGCTTATATCAATATTGCTTCACAGATATAAATAAAATTATACATCTGTGTTTACGCTCATACACAAACAGCTGGTCAATTGCAGAATTTTTGGAAATTACTAAGAAGTACTAGAAATTCTATGATGTCTCTTACATACACCAAAGACCATAAAAATAATTACAGACCAGCGTTGATTTCAACGCCTATGATACATCACAATGATTCATTCAAGGCTGACTCCCACAATGCTCCAAAAACCTAGGTAATCAATCACTTTCTGCAGCAGCACAGGTGCAGGCTACAGCAGAAGTATTAGGTGTGGAACCTGGCACTAGAAGTACAACAGGCTCAGTGCCAGCCTAAGTAGAGCTGCCAGACTCTGTTTAGTAGCTATATTCAAATCTCATACAAATGTTGGTCTTCCATTCCTGTCGACAGAGAAAGTAATCTAAGAATTTAAAACTTAAAGTTATAGACTGCCACAAACAGACTAACTTTCCCTGAATAATACTCTCATCACTTTAAAAACAAAACCTCAAGCTTGCTATAATGACATTTTAATTAAATCTTACAGAACCTATTTTATCACATAACGTTTTCATGTTACTTCACAGACGCAATATATTTTCCCATTTGTTACACTGTTTCTCCCACACCCACTGTACATTGTGATACCAACCTAATTTTGGATCAGAGCCTGCATGCATGCATATGCTTAACCATATTCACATAACTCATGTCAGTGATGCAAGTGCGCTCAGAATGAAGTTAAGCAAATGCACCACTGTTCCAAGATCCAAATTCTCCTGTTGAAAAAGCCTTGGAGCTAGGACTTTGAATGATACAGCTGAAATTCCATGCAGTGGTCTTTTATGAAAACAACAGATTGCCTTCTGAAAAAGCTTACATCCTCCACTACAGAAACTGGTATAAAAACCTATCAACACAATTCCAAAACTGATAGTTCTCCCACTGTGCAGCAGTGAGAATACAGAGGGGCAGAGAGACAGAAAACATAAGGAAAGACTATGACAATCTCTTTATTCTTTGTGGTGTACCTTGATAACAGAACTCCTTGAAATAAATACAATAAGAGAGACCACATACATCTCCTTGCACTATTTCAAGTAAAATACAGAGACACACAGAAAAAAAGTCCTTAAATCTGAAATACTTCCAAATAAAGTCTCTTCATTATGAAAAGAGAACAAAAAATTCTCTTTTGTCAGAGAACTGGACTGAATCTGCAATCAAATGGAGTAGGAAATAAAATCCTTTATTTATTATCTTAGTGTTTGAAATAAATCAATGTACAAAAAAAATTTTACGCTATTTGTTAATTTGTTTTGAAAACATAACTACAAGGGTTATCTATATTCTTATGATGAGGAAGCGAAAGTAAAGGTTACCTAGGAGGAGTATNTATTTATTATCTTAGTGTTTGAAATAAATCAATGTACAAAAAAACATTTACGCTATTTGTTAATTTGTTTTGAAAACATAACTACATATCTATATTCTTATGATGAGGAAGCAAAAGTAAAGGTTACCTAGGAGGAGTATCATTAAATGATGACAAAGTATTCAAAAAATGCCACACACAATGCCACCAACAAAAAATATTTTGCAACTTGAAATTCCTTCCTGTTCCCCCTGATATCACTTACAACGTCTAATTCTACACCTGAAGTCCTAAATGGAGATTAACTAAAATAACTCAGGCCAGAGGAAAATGGACAGAAATAGGCTACAAAGTTAAATCAAATCTAACCTGCAGGATCATGCTCCTTTAGCACACAAGGCATGTAAATATCTCCCAAACACCTTTTCTAACTTTTAGAAGCATTTTTAAAATCATCTTCAAATTGACCTGTGAAATAGATTTGCTGACGTTTAGCAGGGGCATAACTGCTTGCACTTGCGTTCCACCCAAATGAGTTGAGATCTTTTACAAACAGGAAAACGAAGAAGCCTCACAATATCAATTTATGTCAGGTAAATAGAATGCAGAAGTATGCTATAAGAAAGAGCAGCAGCAGGTATGATTCCTCTATCTGTTACAAGCAAATAGGCTCCTTCCTTGTGCCAACTGTAGACAGAAAACTACATGACTCCCTCTAATTCGGGGCTGCAGTTTCACAGCTTGTGTCATTTGATGTATGTGTGCTTCTACTCACTAGAACTTGGGGAACAAAGTATTCATTATTAAATGTGGGAAGGAGAAAATCTGAAAGCATGAATTATAGCTATTATGTTCACTACTGTCATCAGAAGTGGATTCACAGCAGCAGAAGCTCCAACAGCTTTAATTTCTGTTTCTGGTCATTCAAAAGCCAACACAACAGAGTAGCAGAATTGTATAACACAGGAAAAAAAAAACCCAAAAACAAAAAATGTTTTGCAAGTTCATTGTGCTGTCAAAGTAAAAAAACCCTGTTTCACAGTTGTATTTTTTCCTAATTGAAAATATTCAAAATTAAATTTGTTTTGAACATAAAAGCCGATAGACTTGATTTAAAGCTTCTGGAGTATGCTTCAGAAATTGCTGGCTCCTCAACAAAAAACATCCTACATTTTAAAAGTACAAAGTGACAGTCTTACTGGCAAAGTAAAATATCGATGAAGCTAGATGTCTGTATTATGTACATCACAGTGGTGACCTTGTTTTTTTACAATGAAGTAAATGAGGCATTCCCAAATTTTGAGCGTTAGTGTTTTATTAGCATTATTATTTATTCTTAATGTTTTTGTAAAACACCTAAAAGAAATTATCTTTAGCCACGTTTACCAAACTTTTAATAATATCTTAATTATAAAACCTTATATTTATTTATCTCTTTAGCTTTTCCTGTATCACTGGTAATGAAAGAAAAGAGGGTGTGTTAAAAAAAAAGCTTCAATTATTATGCAAAAACACATCTTGAAGTTGCCCAATAATGTATTAAACCAGAACAGTGAGTAAAATGTTATTTCCCCCCAGGCACAAGGGCTCATTTTGCTGCCAGAAACAATCTAAACCAAATTTCTATGCAAGCTTTGTAGATAAACACGAAGAGATTTAGCTGAAGAAAATGCATTATAGAAGAGGAAAGACAGCAGAGACTAAGGTACACTAGCTATAATTGCATAATGATTGTAACAGTAAATTCAAAGAATATAAAATTAACACCTGTGGCATGTAACTAAGATAAAATGAATATATAATAAAAGTTAAAAATACGTATATCTCTCAGTTGAAATGGTAACAAAACTGATGTCATAATACTTATTAGAATTACACATCACTGTGCGGTCTATTAACAGTTTCTACAAAGTGCTTACATAAGTGGCTACTTTATACATTGTTCATAATGCAGTATTTTTTGCCCAATTTTCAGTAATCCCTTGAAAGCCTGAAACTAAAATTAGTTCTCCTTCTAAAGCAGTTTTTCCCTGCAGTGATTTATTATTGTAGGATTGGCTTTTAAGTGTTGAATTACTAACTGATATTCAAAGTTTTGTAGGGCTTGTAGGCAACAAATAGTGAGAAAAAGTACAGTAGTACAGGCATATCAATCTTGAAGGCATCTCATCATTATGCAGTTAAATCACACTAACTTAGCAACAAGTTATGCTCTGAAAGACTGACTGGTTCTCCATATTCATAACTTCTTGAAAACCTAGCTTATTTTATCGTGACATAACATAATCTATAGCCAAACGATTCTGCTGCTTTTCCTTATGAGGCAACCACTGCAGAAAACAGACCATTTTCCTTTTAACTATACAAGACATTAGTTTATACACCAAAATCCAGGGCAAGCCTCTGTAAACCTTACCCCTTTGAGAGTGTGACAGCTTTGTCTACAATGAATTTGAAATATGATTTACTACAACACTGCTTGAAACTGTGAGGCTTTAACCAAATCTTAAACATATACATAAGAAGGGGAAAAGAGCTTCTGAACAGATAAAAGTAAAATCTTGATTCTTATATGAAATGTTATGCATTTTAATATGATTTTTTGCCTGATTTATGTAAAGCTTTGTTTTTCATTTTCCCTAACCTGTCACACTGTAGTGATGTATGGTGCATTTTAGCATCAAGTTTGCCATGAGCAACAAAGTCAGTGCCCCCAAAGAAATATTAATATATTATCACTCTTCCCCACCATGCCCCGCTCCCAAATTTTCCTTTATTCAGCCTATTTGGTTTTGCTTCACATAGTTAGTTGATATCCTCCCATACAAATATTTATTGTTTTATTTTTGAAAGAAATCCCAAACTACAAATTGACAGGATGAAATACAATTTACTTTCCAGGGCAAGAATGAGGACATCATGGAAGAAAAATGTAGAGGTATTTTATCTGTTTGGAACAATCAAATTAAAAAAGAGTGGGGAAAAAAAGGCAGGATCTATTGAAAGAAATTCAGGAAATGTAGCTGCTCAAGAGACATGAAATACAAAATACCAATATAATAATATTCTATAACAATCCCTGCACCTAGAAGAGGTTCAGTGATCTTCAAAGTGTAGAAAGAACTAGTAAGACCTATAAAAAGATGAGTGCAACAGTAGTAGGAAGATCATGAGGCACTCTCTTCAACAAAATACTAGTACTTACAGATGTTCAGGAGGAAAAAAAAATAATTTTACCCACAAAATAATGAAAAGAAAAATAGAAAAGTACTGACAAATAATGAGAAAAATAACTTCTGTTTTGACCTTCTCAGCTCTGCTCACATAGCAGTCTGCAATATTTAAACCACTAGATTTCCTGTTCCTGTTCTGCTGTTTCCATGGAATTATAAGCTAAGAGACTGAATCCCAGTGAACTACTAATAATTCCCTTAAGATCTTTGACCAGGATAATGTCTACATGATGTGAAGTCATTCATTAGATGTTTCTTTCATATGGAAAAGATAAAAGAAAAGCCGGTACGTTTAAAACTCCAGTTTTTAAATCATCCACTTTACATCACAAACAGCAAAAAGAGATTACACCTCCCAGCAAATCAAGACTGTTCATACAGTTTACTAATACAGCTGTGTTCCACAGTGTGGTGAGCTGTCCTACACAGGTTACACATGTGCTTGACTGAACCACGTTGGCTGATCACCTTGAGGTTTCAAGATGAAAAATGCTACACAAATATACTACCTCCATTCATTCATTTGACACAAGGTAGCATTTGTGTGGAGTTTTTCCTTATGGTAAATTCTGAAATTCAAATAAATATGTACATTGTTATTTGAAATTAGACCCACATGAGAAAATACAGCTTCACTCCAAACTGTGACAAAGCAACATAAAACCAGAAAGCAATGAATATAGCTTTAAAGGAAGATGACATTTGCAATCTACTTGCCTTATTCTCCAGGTGTAATTTTAAAAAATGAAGGTAGGCCACAGGTGCAAATGCATCAGCTGAATGCACAACCACCTTGGCTGAATCTCTGAAATACAAAATTATTAGCATCAAATGTTAGTATATAATTTTACATGTAGACAATAGTTAGTCGCCATATAACACAGACTCCAAGGTAACTCATTGCAAATCTACTAATTTCTTATTTAGTTGCTATATCAATCAAGAAAAAACAGTTTGCTATATAAAATCGTGTTGTTGAACAACACATTATCTTCACTGATTTTCAATTTTAAAAAGGAATAAACTATACTTCCAGACCACTACTAAGAGATTCAGTTAGCTGTAGTCTATGAAGGCATAAATGACATTATGTTTTACATTCTGAGACTAATATGTAAAGCAACCTTTTAATTTCATCAACAGGAGATTTTTTAAAAGCCATTCTTCTTGATTAATGCTCCAGGGATTAGTTCTTGAGGTATTAACAACATACAATATTTCACGCTGAGAAACTGACTGATTCGACCATCTTGCATCTGATATTGAAGACTACTAGACACAACTTTTTAATGCCAAATGCGTTGGTAACAATGCTAAACTTCCTGTGTGCTGATTCAAATTAGTTAATTTTAGTTTTCATTTTTACAGACACAATCTGTCACACTGATTCACAAGAGGCAGTATCTGTTATATCCATCTGCATGGTTTTACTACTTAAGAAAAAGGTAGCTCTAGGAAACAAACATCAGAAGGTGAGAAACCCAAAGAAAACATAAGAGAAACTCAGATGCAGTATGAGAAAAATCTGAAAATTGTTATAAGTAAGGCTAAGGGCACACAAATAATTTTCTTGAAACCACAGTGCCCTTGATACCTTCACAGTATTCAGTAAGATGAGATAGATAGATTTCTAATAATGCCACAAAAAATCATGCAAACTGGAAACAGTTGAAGTCTTGGCCAGATTCCACTGACTTAATGAAAGTGTAAAATTAACAGAAATATCTCTTCTATAAAATGTGTTTTGGGCTTTAAAATGTAAAAACTCCTAAGGTGACCATCATCACTACATTGCATAAGGATAAATACCTTTAGAATAAGAAGTTCCACTTCCCTTTTAGTAAACTATTAAATTAATTTGAAAAACAAGCCTTCAGCTTCATTCTTGAGAGTTATTATAAGGATTTTTTTACAATTAAAGTATCACTTATTCCTTTAAGATATCTTAAAGGTAGTCCCTTAAGATTAAAGTAATTCTTTTCAAATCATCACGGTGTCTTCTAATTCTAACAGGAATAGGCAGAAAATAATTTTGGAAAACTTTAGTAACAGGAATACATAATTAGAAATAATAAAAACCAGACACCAAGACTCCAGTAGCACCTGGTACCTGGGTATCCTCCGTGTCTGAGGATATTTTCAATAAAGATTTCTTGCTTGCTGTTCAAGTCCTATATGGGGAAGTCTGCTACTTTTCAGTAATGCATTGACTATTTAAAACTAAACTAACAGAAAAGCTTGTATCAGAAAGGAAAAACAAAAATTTAGGGTTATTAAACGTATGTGTCTGTTGGATTTAAAGAATACCTAGTAACTTTAAAAAATATATTTAACTCCAAAGTTAAAGAAGCAGTTCTGCTTGTATCCCTGCATGTTCCAATTCATGAGTACAGCGGAACAGATGTTAGGTGTTGTTACCTATGCTAACTGTTCAATAACTTTAGAATTTTTGAGTACTTATTTGTTGATCAAGAAGTATCACAAATATTAACAGACCAATAAATATTTCTTCTCGGTATGAGGTACATTCCTACGACACAGCTAACACATGGGTATTTGATGGGACCATAACAGATATCTAGTTTAATATACCAATATTTCTCAGCTGATGGGTGACAATAGGTAGATTACGTGTGCTGAAAACAGTATTACAATACATATCAAAAGAAAATATTTTTTCCCAACTACTTAATTTTCTGTCAGCCTCTCCAAACATACATCAGTGTTGTAACTGATAAAATTTAGTCTTGTTCAATAGTAAATGTAACGAATAGGTGGAAAGCAGAACAGTTTTGTTTGCATCCAATGATGAGTCAACAATTAAAAAAAATAGGAAGACCTGAACTTACATGTCATGTCCATTTTAGGAAAAAATAAAAAAAAAGTCATCCCAAAAACACATCAAAAGCAGAGATTAAAATGAAAAACAGAGATTTGAGAGACCTCGATAATTATATAAAGGCCATTTCATGCTGCAAGTCCGATTTTTGAGTAGGAACACGACTACATAAGGTGGTTCATGTTTGATTATGACGGAAACACACAAATTGTGTTGATGAGCATTTTCAGAAGACTTTGGCAAACAATGAAGTATAGTTGGAAAACTGTTTTAATTATCTGTTTTTTGAAATCACAGTCATCTGACCTCTCAAGTCTCCTTGAAGATCTAGGAAATATCTAATCATTTTAAAACACTCAGTATCATTGCCACAGGACAAATATAACAAGTCTGAGAGTAGAATCAGTGCTCTCAGTACATGATTATCTTTTCATGTATACAGATTTACTTTTAACTCCAAACCTAGAATTACAAACCTTAATACAGAGCTAATGGTAAGGTATATAAATTCAAAATTATACTTAGCAAATATTTCAACTATGCCAATTTACCTGGAAAAAAATCAAATTATTCTGTGTTCCATAGATACAAATGGGCCTTTATCATAAGAGTAGGTATTACGTGGCATTCACATAGGTGAGAAATGTATCTTTATGATTTGAATAGGTGTCAATCAATTGCACTTTAAATACCAGTGTAAGAAGGACAGGAAATGCTTGGTACCTCCCTCAAATATTGAGCATAAGAAAGCTGGCAACTGGATTACAGTAGTCTGCCTGAGAAAACCAGATAAAAACCCATCTGACTCTTGGTTGAATATTTTGATTGTAAGATCTTAAATGTACATGTTGAATATTTTGATTGTAAGATCTTGCTTTCATTGCTAAATCTTGTTTATTTTCAAATATTTCACTCAATTTGCCACGCTTTCTTTGTGAGACATTTTTTAATGAAGAATGGCAAGAATTCAATAGCAAAATTCATCATATAGTCTTACGTTAAAGACTCCACTTCTCCATAATAAGTAACATATCAAGGCTATATTTTTCTTTTCCTGAAGTAGCAGATTTCCTTCTTTTTCAAAGGATACACTGTAGAAGCATATTTTGTCACAAGTTTCACCTGATAAAAACATCGACCAGTGAACACATTCCCCTAAAGTAGGGTAATTAATGTCAGGCATATTAGATTTTCTCCTGTTGTATTGGGTTTATGTGGCAAGGTTTTGGTAGCAGGGGGCAGGCTGCACGGGTGGTGGCCTCTGTGAGAGGAGACTGAGGGCTGCTGAGCCCATCAGCAACACTGGTGGTGCTTCTGTGATAATACATTTTAAAAATGGTAAAAATGCTGTGCAGCAGCTGTGAGAGGAGTGAGAAAAACATGACAGAAACAGGTCTGCAGACACCAAGGTCAGCGAAGAAGGAATGGGAGGAGATGATCTAAGCACCACAGCAGAGGTTCCATAAAGCCTGTGGAAAAGACCATGGTGAAGCAGGTTGCCCCCTGCAGCCCATGGAGGATGACATCAAAGATATCCACACTGCAGCCTGTGGAGGACCCCATGCTGGACCAGGCTCTTGGCAGGAACTGTGGCCAGTGGAGATGAGCTCGTGCAAAAGCAGGTGTTCTGACAGGAACTGTGACCCTGTGGGGGACCCATGCTGGAGCAGTCTGTTCCTGAATAACTGTACCTCATGGAAAGGACCTGCACTGGAGCAGTTCTTGAAGAACTGCCCTGTGGGAAAGACCCATAGTGCAGCAGTTTGTGAGGGTCTGTAGCCCATGGAACAGACCCAAGCTGGAGCAAGGGAAAAGTGTGAAGAGGAAGGCGCAGCAGAGATGCAGTGTTAGGAACTGACCACAACCCCCATTCCTGGTCCCCTTGCACTTCTCAGTAGGGAGGATGTAGAAGAGTCAGGAACAAAAAAGTGAAGTTACACCTGGGAAGAACGTGTGGGAAGAGAAGGCGGTTTTAATTTTGTCTTTGTTTCTCACTTGCGTACTTTTTTTTTTTTTTTTAATTGGCAATAAATTAAATTAGTTTTCCCCAGGCTGAGTCCAGTTTGCCCATGATGACAATTGGTAAACCATCACTCTGTCCTGTCCTTCACCAAACCTACAAGCTTTTTCATTTTAGTTTTTTCCCCTGTCTTGCTGAGGAGGGGAGTGAGAGCAGCTTGGTGGGCACCTGGCAGGCAGCCAAGGTTAATCCATCACATCTGTTTTGTAGGCAAAAGTAGTCTTTAATGTCTTCCTCTGAAACTTTCTCTAGGAAGACATCTTGGAGGACCTCAGGAATTTAGGGACCTTGAAAATCCAGACAGGTTTTATCCTCTAAATTGTAATTCTTACAACTCCATTTAGGTTGCAAAAATTGTATCAGGATGTATATCGGAACCATGGCTATCTAAACATTTGGAAACTATACTAACATGGTTAACAACATGATTACAAAGTCTGTTTAGATTCAGTGTATATGAAAAGCAAGAATGAAAAGCACAAAATAAACAAACTTGTAACTTGTTTTATGACAGAAAATCTACAAAATATTTTTCTTTAGAAGTTCATAAAGTAATAGATTTCCAGCCCCTCAAAAAGCATGTCTTTATGACACAAATAATGTAAGAGCTAACCAGAGCTTATCACGCCAGAGACACACAATGCCAATGTAGCTATACAGTTTCCAATATGGAAATGTATATTTAGAACTAGCTGACTGTTTAACAGTCCGCTGTGCCATATATTTATTATTAAATATCCACTGATTTATATATTTGCCTTTTCCTATATTTTTTTGCGCATTTATTATTAACTTTTATTATTATTTGGAGTGTTGCCAATAGAAATAAAGATAACTCAGCCAGACCACCTCTGTTTTAGCTTTTCCTAGTTGCCTGAATGATCATTAAACCACCGATAGCCAGAAATAAATTTAGAATATATTATAAGATATTCCTACTTAAACTGATATTTGGTTGATCCCAACCCAAGGGCACAATGCACTTTCCTAGGTGTTCCTCAAATTTTATGGGGGGAAAAAAAAAAGAAAAAAATCTCTCCACACTACACCAACCAAGAACTACTCATGAGGTTTGATGTAGTTTTTTCCAATCTGTTGTGTCTATGCAAAGATGACTTTGAAAAGGAGCACTGAGAAGTTAATGCATCCAATTCCAATAAACTCCCAGATTTAATCTGTAACATAAGAAACCTCAAAATAAATAGAAAGAATGTAAATTATCAACAAAACACATTTAAGTGCAAAAACTGATACAAGCGCATTTAACCTCTCAGTTAAAATCTAGCAATTCCTCTGAAATACACTTTTTGTCCCAAGTGTTGCAATATAAACACTGAATGGGCCACATTTATCCGGTAACAGATAGTATTACTCTAAATGAAAAAGTTTCACATAATTCTGCCTCTGACACCTACTGGAACTGAAAAAAATTTGTCAATTTAATAGAAATCATATCAGACTTTAAATGCACAACCTACCACTTCTACCTAGTACTTGGTTCCCCTCAGAGAATCTTCTCCAAGAGCCTCACTTTCTGGCCCATACATTCATAATTCCATCCAGGAACTTAAATCCAGTTTAAAGATTCTACATTGTTACTTTCTGAATCTTCTTCTTACTAAAGAATTCCATAGCTTTCCAAATGCCATGCAGTGAAACAGAGTTAACAGCTCTTGGTTCTCTCTTCCTTATACGGACAGATCCCTGTCTTACAGAAAAATGAAAACAAATGGACCTTCACCTTGAAAGTCTTAATCATGTCTATATGCTCCATAATGTTGACCTTCCCTAAGATGACTGAGTATCACCAATACATGATTACTAGTCTGTTCACTTGGCTAAGAAAAGGAACAGCAGTCAAAACATCTCATTTGAAGTAAGCAGGCTTAGCTATTTAACAGACTAATAAGACACTCGCATCATGACACAAATATTTTCCATATCCCACTACACAGATTTTAGCAATTTATGTCAAAGGAATAAACTACTCAGTGTTAATGAGATGGATCCATGCAAACTTTGTATTTAAAATACCCTCTAATAATTGAAGAAAAATGTTTATCGTTATCATTCTAAGCTGCTAAACTTAAAACACACACACACATACACACAGTTAACGGAACCCACAGGCTACTGATGTGGCAGTTTATCAAATGTAGCTGTAATGAAAGATAAATATTACAGGCAATTCGCACTTCATGAAAGGATAAAAGTGTCAGTGTGTAGGTACCAGTTTTACTGCAGGCCATAATCAGCAAGTAAACGAAAGTGCAAATGTCTAAAAAGTTTATAGCCCTCTATGAAGGCCTCGTCTTGTCAGGTATTGATTTAGGTTTTCAGAGGACTTTGCCAGTGTTAAACAAAGTGAGTGTTTGTGAACTTAGAGGACATGTTTTACCTCTGCCAACAAAAGTTGCCTCAAGCTAAATGTGAATATGTTCCCATTGCTTTAATATAAGGAAATGGAAGAAACTGTGCCTTACACAACTATTTTCTTCTTAAATAGAGGGCAGTCCAGAGTGAATGTTTCGTATTCTCCACCTTCTCCGCAAACATGGACTCCATATTTCTCAGAAAGCTAACACAAAAGGGAAATTAAAATACATAAGTATTGCATTAAAGCACTCTATTAAATATATTTTGCTGAAAATTTCAATGTGCATTTTGTAAAAGACTAACCATTAAAAGGCTGAAAAAAACCCAAATAAAATCCAGAGGGTTCTTGGTTTCTTCATATGCATATTACAATGACCTAAAAATTACCAATATGTTATATTTTAAGTAGAACTGGCACTATAACATTCAGATAAACGAATGAATTCCTGGTCCTTCTTCCTCAGTGGACACAAAGGGTCGTTCAGACTCCTGTATTTGTCTATCTTTCTTTAGCATAGATAGATCACTTCTGTGAGAAACTTGTACTGTAAATCAACACAAGAAGTACCACTTCACATAGCAGTATACAACGAACACAATTCTGGGCAACAGATTCAACAACTGCATTCTATATTTTGGTAAATGTCCATTCTTTCAAAAACTAACAAATAGAACCGATGAGAGTTTTCTACATCAAAAGCAAAAAGCTAAAGCAAGAATTAAAGAGGTAACAGCATGCTGTTTCCTTTATAAATTTTACGAAATATACTTTCTAGATCAACATGTACATTTAAGAATATTCCTGAAGCTCTTGATATCCCACTAAAACACGTAACTACATAAACCAGTACTTTCAAAATAAGAGACATGACTATCTTAATTATTCCCTGCTTCATAAATGAGCAGCTGTGGAGCAGGAACCAAAGTCCTTTTGCTGGAGTAAGAAGCACACAACTGCTGAATAGTTCACTGTTATTCTGTATTAATGTACAGTACTGATAGGTAGTAATCAAGCACCTGTACACCATGCCTGAACTTGGGGACAGTCTCCCTTTTTCTGCAGGAGAAATTCGTCTCCTCATCAGCAGATTATATCACCTTCTAAAGCATCCCAGCACCAGCTGCTTCAAGCCAAGTCCTGTCCAGGTTTTTCCATGTGAAACAAGCATCAGCTTTCCACTTCAAGTAGTTCACGAGAAGCCAAACTGCAGTCCTCAACTCCATTGCTAACACCAATGTACTACTGGGAATATTTACTTAACCCCCTTATGCTTTCCCTTAGAGGAACAGATGCCCACCCATGATGCTTCTGCAGTCAAAGTAGCAATGCAGATGTCTGCAACATTTAGGACACAGAAAAAGTGTGTCTGGGGGCTAGAAAATAATTCCAAATCTGTTGTTTGTCTATTTTTAGGCAAGCATGAGACTGGGTTATTTATACATTGTAGGTTCTATTTTTTATATGGTTACCAGAATAATTGTGTAGCAAGTCTATTTGATATATTCAAATGATACTGTATTTTTATTGTTGAAGCTGAATGTATAGTTGGTGTTACTTTACAGTTCTTTTTCAAAGTTTTTTTTATTTTAAAACTTCAAAGACTGTTTACAACTTCATCCATCATCTTAGCTAAAAAAAAATAATTCAGAATTAGGTGTGAAAGAAGAAATACATGGAACTTGAATGTATTCACAAAATCGAAGACCATATTTTAAATTTAAAATTCAGTTCATTAAACAAAAGGCCTGAATCCTCTTCAGCCTTTATTTTGGAGAAAAGTATAAATGCTCTGAGAAAACAACACCTTGGTAATGCTCTACATGACCGTTTAGTTGTCTGGTGGTATAAAATCTAAATCTCTTTTGGAACTTAACTTAAATCATTTTTCAATGTCTTGTTATGACAGACATTTTTCATTTTTTCTTTCACATTTTCACAAAGGAGCAGAATAAAACCTTTAATCAAGTGCTCATTAAAAAATTACACTCCTGACATAAAAGAGAACTCCATCTGTCAACAATGGCAACAAGGTTTCTATAGGACAAATACATCAAGAATAATTAATGTTGATGCAACAAGACTGGACAACCTCTAAAACAGTCAGTCAAAACCTTTTATTCTTCCTCTTGTTGTAGCTTCCACTGCAAAAAACCCTAAACAAAACTATTCAAAAAATTAGAGAGAGAAAAACAGAAAAGATCTTTCTAACAGTAACCTTTCCACATTAAATACAAGGCATGACTGTTTACGAGTCACTTTCAAAATTGGTAGTTCTGCTTGTAAACATCAGTGCCTAGAATAATTATTGGCAATTAACATCGAATACTCAAAAGATGTGAGACTATTTCCTATCTTTGTTGAGGGAAATCCTCATTTTCAATGTCACTGGATTCAAGATCATTCTTGACACCAATTATACAAGGTGCTAAAGGATTTTCAGTTCCCACTAACGTCAACAGGAACTGAGGACATTCAACAGCTCATAGAACAGATCCTTAATGTTCATTTAACAAAGTCAGCAATATTTTAAAACTCTCCTCAATGACACCAGAACTTTGCCTTTTAGTCATTTTTGAAGACCAATTATTTTGTTTCACAAGTTGGATGTTATATTCATAACAATACGACAGCTTAGACTCTAATCTAAATTTGATGATTGCTAAATCTGCCTTCTAGTTCAGATGAGCCAGAAAACGGCAAATTTGCAAATTACACTTAACTAAAAATGCAAATTCAATTCAAAATCCAAAAGAAATATGATGAAATCACCGTCTAGACTACACAAAATTTATCTTAACTCAAATACACAATGAGACACAAGGTATAAAATGATCAGCGCAAACATTACCCGAAGAACAGTCTCTTCCTACCTTGGGAATGAAACACAAGGATTACAGCTGACTTTCTCATTTAAGTTTAGTAATCAAAGATAAAAGATATGAATCAAAGTGCTTCCTATTTCAAGTGAAGACTTTGTTCCCAGACAGAAATTGTAACACTTAGTAAATTCTCTATAATTACAGAAATGCTCTTTACATCAAGAAGTACTCATCAACTTCTAAGGCAAGCATACAAATGACTAAACATTTTCTTACTGTCCCTTAACAGAGAGAGAAGTACAGTCAATAGTACCATAACGTGTATTTACCATCCTATTCCTAAATTGTAAGGAAAGTTTGAGCAGCCCCTGCGATTTGGCAAGTTGCCAAGAAATGCTTTCAGGTAAAAAGCTAGGGCTCCTGGTATATAGGAAACAGTGGGACATGAGAGCAATTTAATAATTTAGCAATTATGTAGCAACCACTCATCAATAATTAATCAAAGACCTATCATTTAGAAAAAAGTAGTAATTCAAGAACTTTCCTTGCCACAATGCCCATGTCCTCAGCCAGTATAACTCACCCCTGATGAAACTATAGGTTGCAGATGATTGTTGTACTCATAAGTTCAACCTTCTGCATGTCAAGCCAGAAAAAAATGGCAAAATTAAGTTTTTCCCACTCAGTACTCCACCATTTTTCTGCTGCTACAGCAGCAGAATCACCTCACCTTTATGTCAGTAATTATTATGATTTCTATTGCACACATAAAATAAAAGTAAATCTGACGACTGAAAATGTAGGTGACAATGTATTTTTCCAAAGTTAAATGATTCAGTGGATGTAATCAGGGGTGGGTTGTGGGTTTGTTTTGGGTTGGGTTTTTTTTTTTTTCAATTAACATTGACATAATGTCTCAACAAGAGATTTTTCTAAAAAGAAAATTACTAGTTCATGCTTATTTCTTGTACATCCAAAAGACAAATTATAATAGGCGCATGACAGTAATAGAAGTTGATTTTGATTTTACTGCTGGTTCCTTAAGGTAAACTTTTAGTACAAAAAGAAGTAAGTAAGGTCCTAATTCCTGATCTGCAGCATCTGAGAAGTTGAACTTTGCGAATATATGCTAAAATGTAAAGCAGGATATTCCCCACTAATCTCAAATGACTCACATTAAACATGTTGTGGTTCAATATCAAAGACCTTCTTATATTCAACATTGGCATTTTTCTGGGCACTGAACTAATGAAGATATAAACTGGTTTTCAGCAAAACTGAAGAACGCAGAGAACAGTATTTAATTCATTTTAACAGAACTGCAAAAATTCTCACAAACTTGCGCACAACACCAGGGGAAAAGCTGTAATGAAAAATCCTGCACCTAACTGAATAAAGAACTATGTAAATAACATTAGAGGTCAACAGAAAACCCAAAAGAGAATCCCACAAGAATAGAAAAAAAAAAGCATAAATTAGCAAAAAACAAGAACAAAAAATTTCAAGGAATTTGTTGTAAAATTGGAAATTACTGGTTAGATAACACAACACAAATCAAAGATACAAGATTATATAAAATTGTGGTAGTTTGGGGGATGTGCAGTGTTAAAAATGAATTTATTACAGTGTTTGCTTTGGTATGGTCAGAATACTAAATTTTTTATCTCCTCCTTACTGGAAACTCTGAACTCCTTGCTCTCACATTCTGTCTACCAGAACTTCTGATGTTGAAGACTTCATTAGGTTGCAAAAGAGTATTTTTCACATCATAAACCTAAGCATTTCTCTTCAGTTTATAGTTAATGACTTGGTTTTATTAGGCCTTAAAGCCAACTAAGTATCCAGTAAAAACAATTTAGTTGTACTGACTTTGGCTTTCACAGCACGCATATGCACAAGAAACAGGTACAAGAACAAATATCAGTCTCCCCTGCAATGGCCTGTCAACCATTTCCAAGTAGGGTCAGAATGCCCTACTAGTTCTACACCTTAAGCTATGCAGTCGCTGCTCTGTTTACTGCTGTGTCAATAAAAGATAAAACCTGCAAACGTGGGTTTTGAGGAGCGCTAAACCATGACAGTAAGAGTTTCACTGAAACCAATTAAGTAAGAATCATTTCACTTGAGCCATCAAACGTCAAGAAGAATACATTTAATTCCCCCAAATACCAGGTACTTTTGGATTTTTTGGATTTTTTAGTTTATTATTTTCTTCTTAAAATGAGTGATGGTGAAATCAAATGGAAAAGAATACTTCTTAAGACTTATTTTAATCATACCCTATTAACATAACTAATACTGCAATACTTGCTGCTGCAGGTTCAAAGAAAGTCAAGACTACTGATTCAGCTGAGGTGAGTAGTCGCCCATCTGCAGTTGCTGAAATTGCAACCTGAATTTTGGTAGCAGAAGCTTTCTGCGACTGCAGAGGCCAAACTTTCCTCCTTTTGGCTTATTTAACTAGTCCCACACCAATATAAATTCATCCGAATGCGACTGACCAGTATGGAATTGATATTACAGTAAAGTTGATACTTCTGTTAAATCCGTTCCACAGTAAATTGTTCATTGTTTCATGATTATAAAGTTTTATCCTTCCTTAGCTGACATTTACCAAGATTCTAAAGAAACAGCTCTGACAAACAGAAACATTGCTTAAATGATCTGCAGCAAAAAACTGGGGGAGGAGCACTTAAATGTTTATCGTACTCTTAAACTACATATTATTTACCCATGACTCCAAAGATCTTCCAAACAACCTTTCTGGGAATTTATCAATCGTTAGCCATTTCTACAGTCCATGCAGAATGTGACTTTGCATGTCAGTACAACTGCTTTTCCACAGTAATGTGACTCTCTTGCACTATACAGCATGCCAGGGTCAGAGCAGGTCTACAACATGAACGTGGAGTGCAACGAAGACTCCAGTTCAGCATGTTCACGCAGAGCAATGCCAACTTCACAGCCAAGCTCTTGGAAGCAGTCTAACCATGTTCACAAGTGGTGAACTGAAACTTGCGGACTCTGGTTCCCAGTGGCTTGTTAGCTGAGCCAAACAGCCATGTTAACACAGCTTCCAATTCAAAGTTAGCTCGGTGTTCAATGAGATTATATCACCTCATCCAAAAGCCCACTGATGCTTGAAGTGGTGATCCCATTCCCTCTTCCTTCCTTTTCCTGTAGAAATCCAGTTTATACTTTTCAGAAAGGATAAATCTACTCCCTCTTCTAACTATTCTTGGATCTTACAGATATCCCTAGATTCAGCAACTACTTACTGTTTTAAGTCTACATTTATTATCACCCCATGAAATAAAACATCTGCTAGTGACACAATATGAACAAATATTTTATATCTAGTTAATACCTACTTAGTTTTGTGTACTCCTACTGTATATCTCTGCCAGTGCTTTTTTACCTGTACTACAAGTATTTAGGAAGATATTTATTTCCCTACTTCCCTTCCTTCCCTTTTTCTGGAGAAGGATGAAGCACTTCTTCCCACCCCCTGGTATTCTTGAATAGTTGCTGTAGTTGAGATGATCTAAAGATCAATCAAGAGCAAGACTTACAAAAAGAGATAACGAAGGGGATTTTTACATTGACTAGTTTATATAGGGAGGTGGGGAAAAGGTTTCTGGGCATATTCTCCACCTCTGAATCACAACAACAAACTTCAAGCTAAGAACAGGCCAACAACAATCTCTTCAGGTAAGACTATTTGAATGTTATGGACCTTCATTCATCCTCCTCAGCTTTGCCAAGTACCAATTATCTATTCTTTTCTCTCCACCCATGTAAATGAATAACAAAATTAAGTTAAACTCAAGATATAATTCCTATGTAACGTCACTATCTTTCAGCAGCAAAAGAGAATATTTAAGTTCCTAACAAGTTCTGGTCACTTTTTGTTTCTCTTCTGCAAGTTTGCAATGCCCTTAATTGTTCCAGAAAAACTGCTTATGAAGCCAGGCTGAACTGTAACTACCCCGATTAACAACAAAAAGTATTTTTAGGAGATCATTTTTTGCAAATTTAGACAGCTTACACTGATAAAAGTTACAGCAAGACTCTCTTAAGAGCCGAGCACGCAAATAATTGTGGGTTTTAACAGGCTCGAGGACGAGGAACTGTGGTAAACTCGCTTTGTCACAGACAATATATGTAAACACACTCTCAGAGCTGTTATTCTTAAACTGCGCTTAGCTTAATGTTTGATGCTTCTACCTCAAACTCAAAGAAGACTCATGTACAAAATCGGTTTGAGGTTTTTTTTCCTAGTTGTATAATTTTTCTTTAAATAAAATTATTAGCTCTGCCTACAAGCATTTTCCTGCTTTGAGGACTACATAACCCTTTGCACAGAATTACGTACATCCTCTGGAATAAACCTCTTATTCTGTTTTTGAAAGGCCCTACTTTGCACAGTCTGACTGTGCAAAAAATAGTAGGAAACCTTCAGATGGGTATCTGTGGGGAAGTTTTGTATCACCTATGATTTTGCCACTACCATTCCTTGCTGTGAAAGTCTCTGACTTGCATGCAATTATTTAGCTTTATTATATTGACATAGGAGTTAGTATCCCCTTAATATTGAGGTTTCTTGCCTTTAGTTTGTTTTAAAGATGCTGGCACCATTCGCAAACTACCTCCAGAAAGAACATTTTTGATACTGACAGTGCCTATCACAGACTTATGTTCTATGTACAAAGATAAGCCTTGGGTTAGCACCTAATTTCTAAAAGTAACTAAGTAATTTTTGATTAACTTAATTTTACTGAATATCTGTGTATGCTACTTTTTAATTGCAACTTTACCTGTATGAGTATCCTTTAAGTAATACTAACCTCCAAAAGATAAGGCTCCATTTGATCCAGAGTTTTTCCTAGATGTTTATCTGGATCTAAACCTGAAAAAAAAAAAAAAAGTGTGAGAATGTTTTTTACAAAATACTGTTATGATCTCAAGAAAGGCTTTTTTTTTTTTTTCTTTTTTAATATGGCATGGCTTCCTTAGAAACTAGTCCTGCTGTATCTAAAATAAAGAAAACACACTTATTCAGTATTTTCTCTTATGCTCTTTGTGGAAAAATAAGGCCAATTACCTTTTCACTGCATGTCAACTGGAAAAGCTGTTGGTTTTCCTTTTTTTCACAAATTTCACTAACTAGTGAAGTAAAAATGCGGGTCCATGGTAATAAAAATACTACACAGAAATTACCTCTTTGAGCCAGAAGTTACCTTTGTAGATATCTATTAAATTAAAATACAAGTTAATTTTTTATATTTTCTGCAAATTACTGGAAGGGACACAGACTGTTTTCTACAACAAAAACCGTTTTGCTAAATCACATGCTGTGTGTGTGTGACCCACAGAAAAAACGGTAAGAATTAAAAAGGATGGAGATATAAAGAAAACTCAGAATGTCTTTAATGTTGTACATTTTGACCCATCACAATATACGATATCTACATTTTGATTTCTTTTTCTTGGTAAAAAAGTAAGCCCTATTAACATTTGATAATTCTTTTAACTTGCCCCTCTGTGTTCCTGCTTTTTGACTTGATGATTTTGCCAACTCATGGCTATTAAATGGTCACTTCTCAGGAATAAACCAAATAATTGGCAGAAATCAGTAGGTTATAAAACATCCCGGAACAACTTTTTCAAGAGCTGACATCTTCTTCAGCCAAATAAACATCCTTGTTGGATTTGAGACTAAGTGGTCAAAAGGTCTTAACATACAAAGTAAATGAGAAAAAACAAAATTATGACTTCTGAAAGTGAAGAAACACTGGGAAACTTTCAGTGATCATATTTTTTACTACCCTTAATTATTGCGGTTTGGGGTTTTTTTGTACTGATCGCAATACTTGCCTATTTTCTCCTACTTTACTGCTTTATACAATAATGGGTATCATTAAAGAGCTGCCACCAGAACGACTCCATTTAGAAGCAATTTCTGAAGTATGTACCTTGCAAAGCACTTTAGATCATTGATGATGAAAGCTGTTATATAAATGTATGGTATACTATTATATAAAGTCATTGCTGAGTTCAAATAGCTGATATGGCTTTTAATTTTTACAATGATGGTCTTGGTATATTTAAATGCCTGTGAAACTAAAACAAGTTAGAGTGAATGAGATCTCAAAACATTAATAAAGTTTTTAAATATTTCATTAAAGCATATTAAAAATTCCCTTACTGTCTAGGGGAACATTTTAAAAACTGCTTAATAATTAAAATGAAAGAGGACTGAGGTTTTTTCCTTCCTCTATTCTTTTTTGGTATTGGTTTATTGCTCTTTATTAACAGACTAAAAATGTGTGTTGTGAGATATAAGATAATGATAATTTATGCTTGTGGAAATAATTTTGAAATATCTTAATTTCATTTCAATAGTTCCAATGATTCTGGTGATGTCTTCTAACTTACACCAGCTTAGCATTATGTATGTGTATGGGACAGGTATTAGACTAAACAAGCATTTTCTCTTAAAATAAACAAATAATAATGAGTATCATATTACAGTACCCATCTCACACATTAACATTAACATTCTTCATTAACATAGTTACTTTTCTAACAAAAGCAACTCCTCTCCTTGATAAAAACAAATTAGTTTTCTTTAAATTTAAACCAAAGGATACATTACAAACACGTGAGAAGGGAAAACTAACACGCTACTAGACACACTAACATATTATTTCTTTCGCAACTTCTCTTTGATATTAAGAAGGATATACCTACTGTTCTGCCCCCTAATGAACAAAAAACCAGTAATTTAAAAGAAACTATTATACAAATAGCATACAAAATACAAATAAATTGCCTATGTATACAGTATGGGTAAACTCTTTAGTAATATTCCACACCTGCATGAAAATCTGTGAAAGTGTAATGTACCCTTTCTGTTTCTTAGTAGAATTCTATTTTTGGATAGTTTGTCTTTCTTTTGAAAAATATTATTTCCTTTAGTTTCCAATAGGTTTGTAATGTGAGTGAATAGAGACTGTCTGCTAAAGGCATCAAGAACCAATGTAACCTGTAATTTGCAGAACCAGTAATCCATATCCCAAATCTCTAATGGTACGCATGCATAGATGAAGCTGTATGTCTGTTGCTACTATCAGTAAAATAAAGTATCTGTAACCATACTTACAAAACAGTTAATATAAATCTATACTTCAATTTGGTATGTTGTTCTTTAAACAAAGGAGTAGATTGATTCAGATTGTTAAAATGACTAAAAAGAAGAACAATGTATTGTAAATTCTTAGTGCATTCCCTTTAACCACATCCTCCAGATTTTTCTGCCATGAAACTAGATGTGAAGAAAGCTGGATGGGTGGATAAACCAACAACAGCGTCCAGGGCCTGGATGACTGTATGTAGAATTAAGAAATTAATTAGGAAGGAAACTATAATTTGAAGCACTGACATCTATTTTATTTAACTTGCATGTATCAATGGGAAGCAATTACAATTCAATTAAAATATTCACTTTTATTACTTTACTGACTGACCTTGAAGTTAATGCCTGTTTTATTTAATTGCATCATCTATGAATAAATGTTAACCCTAGAATGTTATGCCCCATTATTTTCAATGCATTTTTAACTCCCCAACTGAACTACATCAGTCAATTTATTATGTGCTATCAAAAGAGCAAGTGGAGCTTTATTTCTTTGAGACAGACCAGTACACGACAACAGAAATATCTCGAAAGATTTGAGAATGCTGTTTTTAACAGTGCTCAGTAAAACAAATTGTGCTCTCACCTCCAGTTTTGTGGCCTAGTTTTACTGTAAAATCAGTATGTGATAGCACAAATGGTATAATCACTTCAAAGTAATTTCTACTCCATCTGTAATTCCTGATAAACCCACTGACAGGAGCAGAACTCCTTCCTGCAGATGCCAACAATGGTTGCAGAGCCCTCTTACGCACACCGCAAGACAAGTGCTGCACAGAACTGCAGCCATGTCAAAAGGCTGAGGCAGAAATTCAGGGCTTTGTTCTATAGTGAAAAAAATGTACTGAAAAACGTTACTGGGCATTTCACTACTGTTAAGCATGTTAGTGTTAAGTTACGCAAAAGAACTCTATTTGAAATGGTTCACTTTGTACACATGTATTAGCGTAGCATAAAGCCCTCACCTGAGGGGTAACTACCCAATATTACTTGCATTTATCAAGATCACTAGAAAATCAAGTTCCATTTTCATGGCATTACATTCAGCTAGTAAAACTGACATTCTAAAGCCTCATCTTATTAACAAGACCATGTTTTATACACGTTCAGAATTTTAGAATAGTCTTGATTTTTAAGAGTCTTTTAATATAAAAAATCTATTTTTACCTCTTAGAAAAATGCTGAATAAATAAAAATAAATCATAATTACTACTTTTCATAGAATCATAGAGCCATAGAATGGTTTGGGTTGGAAGGGACCTTAAAGATCATCTAGTTCCAACCCCCCTGCCATGGGCTGGGACACTTCCCACTAGACCAGGTTACCCAAAGCCCCATCCAGCCTGGCCTTGAACACTTCCAGGGATGAGGCATCTACAACTTCTCTGGGCAACCTGTTCCACCGCCTCACCACCCTCACAGTAAAGAATTTCTTCCTAATCGCTAATCTAAATGTACCCTCATTCAGTTTAAAACTGTTACCCCTCATCCTATCACTACACTCCCTGATAAAGAAATGGTGGTACATAAAGTTCTCCTGGAAGCTACACTGAACCAAATTCTAACCCATAATAGATGAACACCTTGTGAAAGAATCACTGCCACACACACACATCAATAAAATAAAATATGAGTTAACCATTATCTGTTGATAATATATGGAGAAACCTCTGTCCTTTCCTGACTAACCAACCTTATCATTCAAAAAGTACATCTTATTCCTCTCTGTCTTCTTCCATAAAATAAGGTTAAAATCGCTACCTTTATCAATCTTCTTGAAATTTCATATACATAGAATTACCATAGACTTTTGGAAAAAAAAAGAAAAAAAAAGAACTTGTTTTAAAGTCACAGTAACTAAAAGTTCCCTTCTTTTTCCTGACATCTTGAGAAGTATTTTTGAGAAGATTAGTAACTGTCATCATTATGGATGTCAGGCACGAAGACTTAACTTCTGATGATGGAGGGCAGTATAATGCATAATATGGTTTCTGGAAAGATCCTAAATCAGCTGCTCACGAAAAGCAGAATTACTTAGAACTTTCAATAAGAAAAGAGGCAATAAAAGCTTAAGTTTTCTGGAACAAAAACTAGTCTCTTTCTCTCTCTCTTTTAAATTTATTTTTCAGGAAGAAAACAAGGTTAACAAGGAGGTTCTAGAACCTTTAACATACAGAAATATGGAGAGAAAGCAAAGAGTATAAAGGATACATGCAACCACCCATCTTAGATTTGGAACAGAGAAAACAGACTTTTTTTGAAGGTAAAATCCTCTACTTTAAATGTGTCTTTTCTTTTCTTTCTCAGTTAACAATACATAATCACTCATTTTCATAAAGCAGGTTCAAGTATTATTCTTTAAACAATATGGAATCAAAGAGAACGTTTCTAACAGCACAGGAAAAGCCCATACAAAAAAGTATTAGTGGGTAAAGTAGGTATACTCTGCAGGAGTGCAGGATTGTCAGATACCCGTCATGACGTAGGAGTACACCTGCCACAGAGATATTAACTCACTGTAAATCTATACCTTAAATTGCCTTGAGGCAAATTATTCCTGGTGTCATATTTAGTTTTCATTTCTATGAAGAGTTGGAAAGTGAACCTTTTGTCTGGTAGCATAACTTGATAGATTCATATTTGACTCTTCCTCATAACTTTCACACATGAAAAGCTCTATAACAATGGTGAACTGGATGGATTCCTTAATCTTCCTTTTCCAAAACATCAAACAAATTGTAAAAGCTCCTTAATTTTCATACAAAAATGAAAGAAAGTGCAATAAATACTGCATATTACCCCACCTGTGAAAGATTTGAGATGAATATACTTCTGTATAAAAGAGCAAAATTCATGCAACTTGATTATGTGCCTGCTTCTTTTTTCTTTTCTTTTCCTATTTTTTCTTTTTTTCTCCTGTTTTTTCTTTTTTGTATGGGGTAATTTATCCAGTGTGAGAATAGTACAGGGATGGAATCTGAAGACATAGTAACTCTTTTCAAGCTAAGTGGTAAATCTGTAAGACGTTAATCCTATAGTAGTTCTAGCATATGTTTCCAGTGCAGTTTACTTAGGATAACAGTTTATCTTCTTTCTCGTAAGTTCATCAAGTATTTTCTGAACTAGGTTAGTCTGATGTCATCAAATTTAGAATTCTAAGAGGTAAAAGGCTCTAAAACTCTTCATACCAGCAATGCTAATTTTATCTGTAATCTCTTGTGATTATTATTTTTTTTTTAACATCAAAGTTATTTGTGTTCTAGTTACACCTAGGATTCAAAGCAACTTGGCTCTGCCATTTCAGGAACAGAAACCTCAATAAGTCTTTGAAGAAGTTATGTATTGTTTCATCAAATAATGAGGCAGTATTTTCACAGAGATACTTTTAAAACTCTAAAATGTTCATAGTTTAAAAAGAGATTGTGAAGAATTGTTTAATAACAGCATTAAACTGCTTTTAATCAAATCCAAGACTATTCAGCAAATGGTTCAGCTCATTGAAAATCCTGCCCCAGTCAACTTTCTCTCAGGACCTTCAATGGACTTCAGACACTTAAAACAAAATTTATTACAGGTTTGGTTCATAAAGCCACATATGCATGACTTTCCCAATATAAATCTGTTTTCAGTGTTTTTAACTTTGGCATACTGAAATGTTTTGAGTGGAATTACTTTAGAGCGTTATTTGTTTATTAATCCATTTAATGTTCAACCATTCCAGCACCACAGTTTGGATAAAAAAGGATGTACTGCTTTGTTAAAGAATTCTGGTATTTCTATGCTTTGAACAGTTCTAGTGCTATTAAGCTTTGAAGAAAAGAATTGAAATTTGATTCAGCGGCAGAGAAAGATGCATGGTGCGAGTGGCAAAATTTGTGTCACTTTGATTAAATCCATACCCATGCAGACAAGTTATAAACCTTTAAAAAGTCACAGTTCCCAAAGGGATCAAGAGACTTCTGACAGGGGAAATCAGTAGATCACCAGCAAAAGGGTAAAGGCCAGAGCAGACATAAAGGATCAGGTTAGGACAAGAAGTCTCGTAAAACTTCAACTCAGAGAGACCTGGAAAGCAAGCATCTATGTATGGTTCTAACCACACAGGCATACCTTGAAAACTTTGAGTTTAAGCTCTGTTTCAGCGCAGAATGCACAGTGAACATGCATCCAGAACTTAAATCTTACCAAGCATTAAAGAGCAGCAAGTAATATTCTAGTATTAACAACACACCACTTCTCTCTCTTGATTTTCATTCTAAGATTATTTCTGTTTTTGCCATCTCTTAATAAGCTCTTTTTCTTTCACTATTTTTCAGCTCAAAGTTCTCTGACTATTCTTCTGCTTCCTTCACTAGAACCCTTACTTCCTTTTCTTTCACTTTAAATGTCTAATATTCCATTCTTAGCCCGCTCCTTCCATTTCACTTTTTCTTTAGATGATCTGATCTCCCCAAATTGCAAAGTGATCTTTCCACTCTTAAGCCATCCCTCTCCAATTTTATCTGTCTCCGACATCTCCTTAAGAAACACTGCACTCAATAATGTCAGCTTTCAATTACCTTTCTGCTTTCAGGCACATTCACTTTCCCACTCTTCCTTCTAACTCCTGTCATCTGTTACTACTGAAAATATCGACATCCTTCCCAATCTCCAACCTATAGGCTCAAGAGATAGCAAAGAGGGAATCATACTTCTCTCTAACCCGTTTCTAGACCCACTTACGCAAACTGTTACAAAATCTCATTTCTTCTTTTTCTCTAACACACTTTATTTTCAAACATTTTTTTATACCAATGCACTAAAAGCTCTTTCCAAAACCTCATCTTACACTGGTAACAAAGTATGTGTCATTTGTACATAAGCATCATGCAAATAACATTACAAATGTAAAGATTATTTTCTTATCTTATTTTTCTAACTTTTCAGCTATGACCTGAATCAAAAGTTTTCTTCACTTGAAGTCCATTCCTAGTTCTCTTTTCTCTTACTCATCTCTTCTGCAACATACTCTTCTTAAATTCCATCCTAATTTTGATTGATTTCTGGTCTGGCGTACAATTGCCATTTTTCCATGTTGATCTTTTTCCATGTGAAACTTTTCCCTCAGGACAAAAAAGGGCCTGAGTTAAAATGGCTCCTCTGATTTCATAATTGTTCCCAAGTCTATTCATACAACGTCTGGTGAACAAACAGGTGCGGTATCTTTTCTTCTATCGTAAATAACATGAATGATGTAGATAAATGAGGTAATAGACAAAGGTATTAGGGAACAAGCCTAAGGCAAAAGTGTTAAATACACTTAAACTCTAAAGGACCAACTAAGCTTTGAAAGCTTTGTTTGAAAATCCTGAGATAATAACATGTGCTAGCTAGGAAACAAGGATTAGAAGGGGGAAAAGACTAATAAAAGCATCTTTCCTAAAGTACATGATAGGTGTAAATTTACCAAATTTATAATCTGAAAAAAATTACAGTAAAAATTAATTAAAAGCTATCCTATGTGTATACAAGATAATACTTCAACATTGTTCAGGGATAATATTTCTAACAGAAGTTTAAGGCTACTTTTTAGAATACATTATTCCTAACAGAATAGACAATGATTAAAATTTGACAGTACTTGGAAAAATATTATTGGTCATTTTATGTTCCACTTCAAATTATGATAAACAGAAGAAGTCTTTTTCATACTAATAAAACCAGATGCTACCAAGAGCAAAGGTTGTAAAGACTGTCTCATAGATTCCATTACAGCTCCAGTGCCTGGTAACTGCCCAAGGGAAAAGCAAGGGAAAAGCAAGGGAACAATCAGCTCTAAATAAGTTGAACTAGCTAAGAATAGTGCCAATGTTTAGTTTATCTAGTAATAAGAAAGTAAACAAATTCTTACAATACGATATGGAAGAAAACAACCGGGATCTTGTATTGATTTCTTAAGAAAATGTTCCTCAATTCCTTCTCATATGTTTGTGAACTGTCTGAGAATTCTTTAAAAATATTTAGAGGAATCAAGTATGTCCCCCTATGATGATGACACAACAAGTTCCTTCAGTTTCCCCAACAATGTCTTTAAAATTGCTCACTACAGACACATTTTCAAAGCACACTGTTTCCTTCCATTGCACAGATGATGTGCTCAGACAACACTCACAACCACCAATTTTACTTCGGGATATGATCTGACATTACAGCCAACCCAATTTAGTGGTAAGCTTTCTACTGATAGAGTCTTGTCCCCCATGCATGTGGCATCTACACAGCAAGTTCCCTTCTGTGTAGTACTTCTCTGCTGGATCACCAGCTGCAGCCATGCAATCACTGAAGCTTTTCCAGGGGCAGAAGCAAGTAGAGACTTGCGGTTAGAAAGAGTCAGCTAGAAGGGGGAAGGAAAGATCAACTTTTTGGCAGCAAGTCACTATTAGATCAGTTTATCTGTAACACTAAATTACACCCTCAGGAGCTTAACCAGGAACTGTGTGGTGCTAGTCCTTTTCTAATGTACTACTTTATACATAAATCTTACCTCCATTAAAGTTAATGGGAATTTGACTATCAATTTCAGTCAGTCAGGATTTCACTTCTGTACACTAGTGGCATGCAAATAATAAACAGTAATGCAGACACCTAGGTGTTTAGGTTTAAATAATAAACAAAAGCTACAGGTACTGATTTCATTATACTGAGAAGTAACATTCTCTCCTTTTAAATGCAAAGCTGATATACAACAACATAGACATCCCTAAATTACCAGCTTTTCAAAGCAGTCTATGTACTGCAGGAGTATACCAATTTTCTTGACCTTGGGAGGCAAGCGTCAAGATCTGCTCGCAGCTGAGTCTCAAGTTAAATATATGTAGTTCAGACAGCTCAGTTTAGAGAAGGAACTTTAGAATTTGTTGACAGCAGGAGATGGCAAAGGCTCCCTAAGGACTCATTACTCCATTGTTGGAGGGAAATAGCCTGGGTAAGCAACTAGGGCCCACACCATCTCAAAATTTAGGCTTCCACAGCCCCTGTAATTTCAACTCTACCCATGGCTGAGCATGCAGATTGTCTAGAAGCACTCATAGCAGCTGGACCTACAAGGTAAAGGATGTAGCCATGGCATAACAGCCCCACTTCAAACGTAGGCTGATGACCACAAGCTAATCAGCCCTGAGACAAAGTTTCAGCTTTTATTATTGTCCAACAGTTGAACAGCATTATGGTATCATTTCTCTCCTGTGGTCCAAAGAACAGCTAGCAGTGAGAAACATAATTTAACCATGAAAGATTTTTTTTTAAACTTAGCATTTCTATTATTTGATCTAATAATTACAATGTTTTTTCAAGTATTTAATTCAATAATAAATCATTACTTTACTATAACCAAACTGTGAAGAAGCTGCGATGCATAAAGTAAATGATGCATATTAATCCCTTAAAAGACAGAAATTTGAGCTTATACTCTGATTTTGATTGGAACACTGAAGAAGCACATTTTTTTTCCACTTTCTCAAGCTAACAAAGTGCACTTACAAAACTTACTGAAGGTGAACATTACTCTTAAAACTTCAAAATCCCTAGAATCACTGAGCACAAAATGCTTTAACTGCATGACATAAAAACAACTTCAACTATATTCTCATATACATGAGAACTGAAGTTTGTCATATTTTAAAATGTATAGCGGGGCTTAATTCTTAGTGTTAATTCTTAACAGGATTTAGGTATAGTTAACCGTATAAGTAAAGTAAAACTAAATAAGACTCAATGCTCAGTTTTTACTGAGGACTATAGTGTGAGGAACCCAAAGATTGTTTCCAAATGTAACCTTCATCCTTCTCTCACTTCCATCTGAGTATTACAACTTGTGCTGCAGTGGAATCAATGTGCTTTAGAATGTGGCACAGGTCAGACCAGTACATAAAGTTACCAAGATTAAAAGTTGAATCTATTATATGCATACTCTGCAAGTTAATTAGTATTTTAATCCATAAAATGTGTCCAGAGAGCAAGGATATGAAAAATGCATCTTATGATTGTGGTATATTGCACTGTGTCATATAAGCAATGGATATTACTGGAATTTCAGGCACGCACATGTTAAAAACAATCAATAACTGTTTCTATATTAGCTATTACTGAGTAACCTCGTTCTGACTTCCTGGGATTTCCACTGAAGAGAGGTATATTTCAAATATAAAAGTATCATGCATCATACAGGCATCTTTAGCAGCAAGGAAATGGCACTTAAGATAAATATGCATAAGCGGCTTTTTTTTTTTATTGCTCAGGTTTGCTGCTAGATCATGGAATGTTTTTCTGTCATCATTAAAGCCTCTGAAATATACTCTAAAGGAAAGAAAGCTGATCTACTTATAGATCAACAGAAGGCATGTGAAGAAGGCTTGCTAACAATACTTCTTTTGCATGTAAGTGAAAGCAATTGGTATCCCATCTGGAAAAGCACACTACTCCGAGATAGAAAACTCTTGCCACTGGCAAAGTTTATGGTATTAATTTGTAATGGTGGATTTAGGGAAATGTACTAAACTAATGCTCATTTACTTGCATAATTATGTGTTTTCTACATAAAATGACAGGCTTTTACCTTGCCAATACTGGCACTGAGTTAATGGAAAACAGGACAAGGCGGGTGTGCAAGTATGCCAGCGCTGATGAATGTCAAGCTAAGTTACAGATTTGTTTCTTGCATTAACATCTGTACAATGTACCATCTAATGCATTACCCGTCAGACTCTTAAATCTGTTATTTTAAATATTTTCATTGCAGTTTAGCTTTGATTATTAATCTAAGAGGCAAAAAGTTAAACTGTATCTTATCTTCTTTGCCACTTGATATGTTAAACAGCCTTCATACCTTAAATCCACTTTAATAAGGCATGCAATTATTAAAGCATTACAGAATGGCCCCAGAGCACACAAGCTCCATTAAATTTGCTTACATCTAATTATGTCTGCCTGAGGCAGGTGAGAAATTGACTCTGATAAGATCTTTCTTTTACCTGTAGCCAAAAAAATAAAAAGGAAAAAGATCGCAGTGATTTTCTATCTAATTGCTATCTACAAGTATTTATGGTATTCGCTCTTTCAATGAATAGCCGACAAAGCACTCTTTGTGCACTAACAACTAGTGCATTTTAAGTTTTTTAAAGTCTGTAGAATACAAAAGACAACCTTATCTTGCTTCAGGCATAAGACAGCTCATCAGTGATGTCTACCTGTGAAATAGTTTTATCTATTATTTAAATCATATATTTTCTTTAACACTTTTCAAATAAATTTTAAATAATATCTACTTGTTTCATATTGTGTGGGATATTTTTCCCTTTCATTAGTTTTTCTCAATTGTACAAATTTCAGTGAAAACAACCTAAACATGATGAAAAATAATTCTGATGTGAAAAGACATGTCACATGTTATACATACATAAAAAAAAGTAAGTTATTTTTTTCTTCATGTCAGCATAAGCAATGAAAGCATTCTGTTTTATGGTGAAATAACATAAATGTACTTTACATGGCCTGAAAACTATTCATCTAAAAAATATATGTAATTTTTTTCCAATTTAAAAAAAAGAAGTGTTTTATAGTAGAAAACACAGAATATAATCCTATGTATTTGTAACTGGGCTTCCAAAATTCAGGAAAATGCTATTAAATTACATTGCTTTTTAACTATAAGTGAATGAGGGAATGTGGTATTTCTAATCATTCTAATCTCACTAGCAGCCCTAGCAGATCCTAGAGAACAATACAGAAGACCATCATAGTAGTAACGTAAAAACTGGTTAGAAACCATACCAGCTGAAATTAATAAAAAATAATTAATTAATTGTAATAAAAAAAGTCATGGACTTCATGCAGTCTAAAAGGATTACAATTCAGTTCTTGGTTAACGTTTAGGAGAAATTACTTTGTTATAAAGCATTCTTTGAAGAAGATAGACATTAGGAATTTGATATGAGAGCTGCCCAGATAAACCAGCCATCGGACTCCTAACACAAGGTTATACGACAGTATTTTTTAAATGTACATCTTCAGCCACCAACGCTGGTGATCTTCTTGTATTATACTAGCCATTCTTTGGTGCAACAGACTGCAAATCTATAGTCAATCCAAAAAGAAAAGGTCCTTTGGTCACACTTTAAGCTTCAGACCTCATTTGATGCTCTTAAATGAAAAACTGCACAGTGGCCTGAAATGCGTATATTGTACCATTAACATGTTTCTTATCTGTTTCTTTGAGCACGTCATTCCATAAGCCTTCCTATAAAACGTCATTTGACCTTATCTTGACATTCAAACAATAAGCAAAGAGGTTATCTTTTGTATTGATTTGCTTCATTATACAAACCTTATTTTAAATATTTGAAAATGAAAAGACGTTGATTTTCTGGTGTAGTATGCAACTATATCACTTTTTTGAAGGCAATGACGAACTACTTCTGTTTGCTATACACTTTACCAACTCAAAGGCTGTTGTTACAGAAAATGTTTTGGTCTCATATAATTACATCTTGTTTGATGTTAATCTGTTGTATTTCTATTAAAACTTTCACGGTTGTTTTATAATATTGTCTAGCCACCAGTCTGGATGATGTATAAATGACAATACTGTGAACCACTGAATTATGCATGCATCTTTACTGCAAATCAAAACCAAACTAGAACAAAAAAATCACAAAAGGACTTTAATGACTATGCCAGGAAGAATTACTTTCTAGCTTTTCCATGTCTACTCTAAGAATGAATTGCAAACAGGTAAATTAATTATTCAGACATCATAACTGTTATTTAGCCATGTAATTTTTAACTTTTTTTCATATTAACATTTCTTATCCTAAAATATAGAATAAAAATTCTGGTTTTCTGTGTTATGTTGTGGACTTTCCCATGGGAAGTTTCAGTAGACAATATCGCTCAGAATCTGAATACGTACCAAAAGCTGCCACTTTTATGATTATGGCTTGAATGTTAGATGATATCATTTCTTTAAGCAGTATTTCCTGGTTCCGACGCCAAAGGTAAGCTAAAGGCTGAAGATTAAGCCTTCTGCATCTTAAAAACAAATAAAAAATTGGATAAAGCCAAGCATTATGCTTTTACACAGCATGATTCATGTAAAATTAAAGAAAATTAATTTCTCTGATTTCTTACCTTAAAATATTTTTTCTTCTACAATTTCAATTACAATACTTTACTATTTCCAGGTTTCAGTATATACATTATGTCTAATATTAAAAAAATTAAATGAGCTTGTTCTGACATCTAAATAAAATGTATCTCACTGATGTAAACAGATTTGCATGGGAACTTAAGTAAAACCATGAGAAAATGCATTCCTAAACATTTAGGGATGCAAATCCATTTAACGCCTTAGGAAGTAATCACTTTTTGTGAACACAGCTGAGGCAAGAGTTACTGCTCTGTCATAAATGTGGCCCGTGTCACTAGTACAATATGCTGGATTTGTTATACTCAACAAACCTGTGATTTGGATCAACATCCAAGAAAAAGAATCATTCAGGAAAATGTATACAGCTTGTGATACAAAGTAACAACCTGTTAATCTAAATTTAATTATTTGTTTTGATACATATCATATTTATACAGCATTTGATACACAACATTTGATTGTTTATCAAATTAGAGAATCACTAATTTGCACTATTGATAGGTAACCCTTCTGCAAATTGTCAAGTACCATCAGTTGGTGATAAAATGTGTAACAATTAGTTCCTGCAAAACTTAAAAACATTTGACTATGGGACTACATCAGAGCACTCAAAAATTACATTTATTTGTCGATTATCATTGTTTATCTAATATATGGGCTTTCTCCCATATGTTAGATAGACCCACTAGTATTAGTGTCAAGACTTCATAGTTAAATGGATTTTTAATGTTGACACATAAATCCATAGTTAGCACCCATATAATCTGATTGGTTTTGTTACTACTTTCATATATTTTAACAGAGCACCAAGTTGTGAAATTAACAGAAATATTTAGCAACTCGGAATGTAAAGTAGTTCATTTAGGTGCCTAACATTAGCTAACAAATTAGCTGACTCCAAGTAACTGGGACAGTTCGTATGAAACAACTTTATTGCAGAGGGTAAATCTATAGAGCAATGTAAAATTTTTTTACCACTGAGCAACCTTGGAATTAATCGGGTCTGTTTGAAATATTGTGATGTCCTGTCAATCTTTTGGCTGTGGTAAAAGATCTGAAATGCACAATCAACAAAAGCAACCTTTTCTAAAATATCTAGTAACATGATCGGGTGGTCATTAGAATGTTTTAAGTGTAAGGGAAAAGAAAAAGAAGGAGCTATTTCTGACTGCAATTTACCTATTTGAAGTGCAAAGAAAACCCTCATGCTGTGTAACTTGCTGATGTGAGTTGAGTTGGCACAGCATTAACTTCATCATTCTTACAGTTCATAAAGTATTCCAGATATTTGCTTTTATCAGCAACAAATAACTAATGAACTCATGAAATTAGTATAAATTTTTAACACAAGGTGGGTTTGCATTTCATCGGACATATAGAGTGAAAATTTTTTTCCAGGCCCAAATCAAATCTTGGCCTATATAGCACACACATAATCCTTTTATTAATTAAGACTCTTGAAAGTATCAAAATTTATCTAGACTTAAAGAGTGCGCGCAGTAGAAATGACAAATGAAAACTCCTGATTAATGATAACAGATTTTAGATTTTAAGGAAGTAAGGGAAGATATGAACATAAGGATTCTCTTGTATTTATTTCCTGATAACAAGTCACAAAACATTCCTCTACATTAAAACTCTGTTGAAAAATAGAGATACTTGACCACAACACTGTATTCACTGGAATTGGGTGAGTTTTCAGTTGAAATCAAAGATCTGAACTTGTTCAACTCTTTTCATATCAAAACTGTAACAGATCCATGACAGACCTGAAGAGGAATCCAAAAATCCTGTATCATCTCTACCAGATTTTTACTAATTTTTTCCAGGAAAAAACCCAAACCCATACCAAAACAAAACAAAAAAACCCACCCAACCACAGTACTTATATAAACAATTTGAATGAACTGGGTATCACAGAACATGAGAAATAAACCAACTGTCTCTGTTCCAGAATTTTAGTTAGAAAATGAACAAGTAAACCACTTTCCAGAATGTGTACATGAATAAAGATTAATATTTTCTTACACATCTTCAACTCGAACTCTCTGGTAGTCAGAAAGAATGGCTCCCACAGATACACCCTCCACTCCCTCTTTGTCCTGAAAAAAGACAAGAAATGCTAATGATAGCAGTATGTGCTGGCCTAAGCAATAGAGATTCAGTACCTCTACTAGCAGAATCAACCGAGCATAAATCTTTTTCCCTGTGCCCCGTACACAGAGTTGAATGGGCTGGAAGGCAGATCTTGCATAGAAGTGAGCAGCACAGCTAACCTACTATGTGGTTATTCCTCTAACACAGTAATCTACTTGAGTCAAGTACTGTTCTACAGAAAAACCAACCAGCATAACTGAAAAGTACCAAATTTAACAGCTTATCCTAAAGTTTTCCCGACATCCTGAAAATTACTTTCAGCTCTTCACTATAACTGAGGTGTTAGCTATCCCACCTACAAATAAACGTCAGCGACATAGAATCATGAGGATTAATTAAACTGTTAACATTTGTCACAATATGCAGCACAAGAAGGTGTGTGAGATTACCCTTTTTATCCTAACACCAGACTCAATGTAATCTCTTAAAAATTCTGCTATAAAAAACAGGTTTTTCAAGACATATTTTTTGTTTCATTTCAATTACCTAAGCCACAGTTCCTTATTCAGTGTAAACACACTGAGAATGTAATATTTGAAAATGCACATACTTATACTATTTTATGAGCCCTTGCATTTTTAAGTTGCTCAAGTCACAATCAACATTCTGAGTTTGCTTTCTTTTCCTAAAATTTGCTCCAGCTAGACTTCAGTTAAAACTGTTTTCCTCTTTTAACCAGCGTTGATCATAACTACACTGCATGACTTACCTTCTGGGCCTGCTCAGTTAGACAGCAATCCTGTGAAGTTTGCAGCAAGATTTTACCATAAAATTTTCAACTAGATACCTAGATATTAATTTCAAAACCAAATCAGTCTTTGCCTGCCATGGTACTGAATTTAAAATTCATTTTCAGTTTCTTACCAATAAAACGATAAGGAAGGTGTCTATTCATAATTAGGGGAAAAAATCCTGGTTTACGTCTGTCTGGGATATTCTTTCCTCAATCTATTATCTTATTCTTCTTTACATTAGTTCTCACCTCATATTTGCCCAACCAAATTCCTAAGTTATTCATGCCCATCTACACTTCTGATTTAAGAGTCACTGTATTTGTCAAAACTCCTAGCTGTAACAATCTGAAAATTATATCACTGTTCAATTTATGTACTTCTACATGTCATTAATGGACATACCATTTAATATGAAACTTTATGTCAAATCATACAGGAGTCAGGTTGATGCTTTTCACATATCCAGAAGTAATATTACTGATAAAAATTAATATATGTTAATACATGTTTCTGCGTGAAGGAATGAAGCAGCCTGTATCCCTTGCTGTTCAACACACTATAATATATTTGTAATGGAATCACAGAATCAGAAAGGCTGAGGCTTCTCACTTTTGCAAAGAAACTTGGGACTCCTCCTGTCAAGTACATCCAGACTATCAGAGACTAGGACAATATATGGTAATAAAACTGAACGCCGTTATACAGAGAGAAGTATCCAATGACAGAAAGGAATAGGGGAAGACAAGATGAGAAAAACACTGCAGAAAAGCATCTGCATTTTTGAGATCATAAAGCAGACTGGGGACTCATGACTGATTGCAAGGGAAGAGTAAAACAGGTTTAGCCTACAAACCAAGGAACAACAACAAAACAAGCAAACAAAAAAACCCCACAAAGAACTTTTACAATCACTTCAATAGCCTCCCAGTGTTAGAGAAACAATGTTCAAATGCTTTTTCATTAATACTTCTTCATGCAAGGTAGCATAACAATACAAAAGACATGCCACGTCTAATATATCAAGAACTGTGGGATATACGTGGGATTTCTGCAGCTAGACACCAATGGGGCATCTACTACTGTCATTACAGCTACACTAGAAATCTGTTCAAACAGTAAGTATTCATTACTTCATGGAACACACTAGGTTCAACGATCACAATAAAAACAAGCAAAATCCGGGAAAAGTCAAAACAAAGAATTATTCAGATTTTCTACTTACTGAGATTACCAGAATTGTTTTGCTTTCATTAAATTAGCAGCAGGTGAATACATTACTGTTACATTCTACTAATCAGAGTCAACTCTAATCCAACCTTTACTTTTTTCAGATTCCATTAAGACACAAATCAGTTTGTTCTTACGAAGAAACACGTGCAATAGAAAGCCACTAACTGATAGAATACCAACCACCAAACACTACATTTTTTAAGACCTTATACACATACAGTAACAGTAAAGTTGACCTTTCTGGCTGAATCCATCACAACATGTTGACATCAAGACATGCTTAATGGCAAGACTGTGATAATTCTTTTTGATTTCAGTAAGATTTTGCTATTAAGTTCTGCATGCTACAATTTACAGGACTTTGCCAGCTAAAAAAATCTGTTATGATCACAGAGTAAATAATTTTAACTATATGTGTATTTTACATATTTCATCTTATAGACATCCATCTCTATGTTTACTTGATAGTTCTCTCTTTTTATAGTTGGAAGATACAGAATATACATTATTGCAAAGCATAGTCCTTAACCGTTAACATCCAGAAAATAATTTTGAATTTTCTTACCATCTTCACTTAATTGCAATGCAAACATAAGCACTCTTTTCTCATCCATGGAAATGTCAACTCTCAGACTGCCATCAGAGCCGCAATTAGTACTACCATCTATCTGAAGAATAACAGTAACCAAAGGAATCAAATCACATCACTTAACTTCAATATTACAGCACTTTCTGACAGCGGGTCCATCCACAAGATCAGCCATAAAAATGCATTAATGATTCTAATAGCAAGGTATTTCAGAAAGAACTGGTAGAAAATAGTCTATCACACATACTACTCATGCAGAATTGTAGAGAAGATACATTTAATTTTTCTAAAGTCCTTGTAAGAATAAGTTGTACAGTATCTTTGATTCATAGATCTTTTTTAAGAAAAAAAATGGCTCTGTTAATAATTTAAAACTATGTTTTAAATTTATTTTTTTAAAAAGGGACTCTTCCCTGCCACAAATTCAAAGACTGAGACATAGCTGAACTTTTGGAAACAGAATGTAGCAATGCAAATAATGCCTCCAGTGGCCCTGGATTTCCTATCTCAGAGCTCTGAATTTTACCCTTTGGCAAATGATAGTCTCTACCGAGAAATTAAATTATCAGATCTCATAGTCTCCCAGATAATAAACATAGGTGACCACACTTTGAAATTACTTCTGTTTAAGGACCCGGCATCAAAAGTATCAATTTAAAAATACTGTTTTAACACACAAGGTTTTAAGCTTTTATTGAGTATTAGCAGCAGCAATCATTTTTAAAAGTGGAAGAGCTTGGAGCTCACTGATTAAGTACAGATTCCCAACATTGTCACTACTTAACAGTATTGTTTTACTTTTATGTATCTGTCTATTGAGTGTAGTATCATTATGCTGTGAAGGAAAACAAATATAATACAATTTTAAGTTATTCTAAATTTTTATTCTTACTATATTTTTTTAACAGTTAAGTTTATCAACTTTTCCAGCATAAAACTGTATTGCCACCAATTATTATATACAAAAGGAGATATTTCTTTTTTTCTAAATGGATCACTTGAAATATTCAGGGCTTTTCCTGCCTATTTCTGTCAAAAAGAAGTTATATATAAACTAAAAGTGTTCAGCCATAGTGGCTGTCTAGAGAATGATATTTAGCAAATGATATTCAGCATACGTTTTCCAAACACTTGAGGAAAGTTCTCATCCAATGTTCCATTGCAGAGTATTTTTCTACCTATTTCTAGATAAAAAAAAAAAAGTGTGCTCAGATATTCTGGAAAATCAGACAGTAAAGACCATTTAATAACAACTTCCATTGTTCAGTTCTAAGTTACCAGAGGCAAACTCTCCCATCAACTAAGTTCAGTAAGTAATGTTTTTGAAGTATCTGATACAAATAGACACGACGCTATACAACTGTTGTCTCACAATTAGATTAATCTCCATGGCTACATAAATACATATATCACACACAATTTTCCTTATTCTTTTATCATAGAATGGTTTGAGTTGGAATATCTAGTCCAACCTCTCCCGCTCCGTCATGGGCAGGGATACTTTCCTCTGGATCAGGTTGCTCAAAGCCCCATCCAACCTGGCCCTGAACTCTTCCAATGATGGGGCATCCACAACTTCTCTGGGCAACGTGTTTTATAACACATACACGNGTCTCACAATTAGATTAATCTCCATGGCTACATAAATACATATCTCTTTCCTCACCAAAACAAATAATATGTTTACTGTTATCATAATAATATTTATTATAGTGCATTGCAAATCTATTGTTACCACAACGGTTTCCATTATATATACTCTTCTTTCTCTAAGAATGCAAAATAAATGGTTGTATCAGAGATACAACAACAGTAACTATATCAAAAACTTAAAAAAAATACGTGATCCTCATAATAAACAAATATACAGTGAAATGAATACCTGTAGGACTTCCTTTCATGGCTTTCCAAATACACAGATTCACAGAATCTCCTGTTCACCTAGGAAGATGGCAACTGACTTGTCCAATACTTTTTTTAACAAGATCACAGAGCAATAACCATGGTATTTTTTTTAAAATTCTTTCAGTTTTTCTAGCTCTCACTAAATATATATATCATGAAAGATAATCAGTAAGAAAACTCCCTCAAATAAAAAAAAAAAGTACCTGGAAGTAGAGACTTAAGTGTCCTGTCCTTACACAAACACAATACTACTTCTATACTAAAATGAACGGCTTCACAGACCTATTTATTTGGGATTTTAATAATTCTAGTCCCGAATCATAAGAAATTTCAAAATCATACTATGGTAAAGGAATTAAAAAAGCCATTATAATCTTTAAGGTCACAGAACGTTCTATTAAACAACTGTTGGAATAACAGTCCAAACTTGAAATTTAAGTATCAAGTATAGTAACTCATAGGTTTTGTTTTGGAGTTTGATTGGGTTTTTTTCAATTATACATACCTGTAACGCATTTAGAGGGTGAATGTGTATGTGTATGAATGCATATACATATATACACACACAAACACATAAATATGTGTTTATATATACACACACGCGTATATATGTACATATGTATACAATATATCTTGAAGTTAGTAACATAAGAACAGAAGACTGATTTGGCTGCTTGCTTACAAGCTACATTAAATCTGATTTAAATAGTCATACACAAGATGTTCTGCACTTATTCTAGTTTATTTCCTTTGATAATACATATGTTTTAATCATCTTTTGAAATGGCAGTACATCGCGTCATTTTTCAGTGGTGGTTAGCATTCTCCTTTAAAGACTTTTGACAGGGAGCTATTCACCACCATCACTTTTCATTTAGTTCTTCTGATGGTAAAGAGCAAATATAAACTTCCATCACTGTCCAGACAGCAGCTTCCACAAGGAGAAACATCAATATACTTAATAAATGCTTTGAAATGGGAGAACTAGTTAATATACTTACACACCATGAAATGGAATAAATTCAATGCCCCTATTCTGTACGGTTCAAAAAACCAAGGTTGGAGTGGCACAAATTCAAGAAATAAGAAGATTTGAAGGGAAGAAGGATGGAGTATGAGAAGGAATGAAAAAAACTATGGTCTAACAACCTTCATAAATGCCTGAACTGTACAAAATTTACATAAAGCATTGCTGCACAGTGTATTCAGCTCAGCACTTGAAGCATGCAAAGGGTCCTAACTGAAAACTAGTTCTTCACTGGATTCACTGTTTGGTATTGAAAGAGTTATTGGACACTTTGCAAAAAGACGGGATTTTTTTTTCATTCAGAGCTGATCATGGTTAGCAGAGAATCAATCCCAGAATCAACAGTGCCAGGTCTCAGGTACCACTACACTTCACCTTTTAATGTAGAATCTGACCAGGTTTGCTACCACAAAAGGCATGTTCACAAAACTGCTGCCTCAGCAAGGGTAGAGAGCAGGCTGACATCTGCAGACTAAATATGATCTGCGCTGAACTCAAAAGCCAAGGAAGCAAATTTGTGAAAATTCTGGAAGAAAGATGTTAGGTGCTGTGTCATATAAGAAGTAACAGAGAACAGGAAAATGTTCAAGGAAAGCTAATATGGAAGGGTGGCTTTTTCCTTGTGTTGTTTTTCTTAAATAATTATTATTAAAGAAAACATTATTATTAAAGAAAACTATTAACTTAAGAGATTATTTAAACTATGCACAATTTTACTAGTTCGTTGCTAGTACAATAGATTAACGTAAAAATAAATTACTTCTCTGAAATATTTGGATAATACAGAGAGTACTTATACTCAGTACAGTATACTGTCACAAAGTATTACATCACAAAGTATGTAATGCATACATAAAAACAGATACTAAACACAGATGTATACAGATGCTAACAACTTTTTATTTTCCATATGACTTTTTAAAACTTATTTTTCGCCATCAAAACTACCAAAATTACTCATTTTAAAAGCCAAGTATAAAAATCAACTTTCAAAAAGCTTCTAAATAATACAATTTATGTACATAAGATAATTATTATCTATGTTGTAACTGTAAGTGAAATTATGTCATTATTACATGTCTTGTTATAACCATTTATTTCTGTTCGTAACATTAATGAAGAATAATTTTCATGAACAATTGTATTAGAACAGCAAATCGATCTTTGCAACTGTAACTGTACTAAAATGTGCAATTTATGTTTAAAGCTTCACAGTTTTAGTTATACATATTTTTAAACAGTTTAATGAATAACACAATTCAAAATTGCTGCTCTCCATGTATCATAAATTACTTAGCTGTATTTTCTATCAGAAAATAGTATAAAAAATAAAACAGTTTTGTGAAAGGTCCGAAACAACAATGCCATGAGTATGCTTACTGTTATGCTGTTGTTAAGGTGGCTCTGTAACACCCACGCACAATACTGACATACTGGTTCCCAGCTGAAGTAAAATAAGCAGAAATGTAAAAGTAATTTATGTTAGCACACCGTGATTTCAATTTTGCTTTTTTTTAATTTTTTTTTTTATTTCAGTGACTGAAATTCAATGCAGGATAGTGACAGTAATTTGAGGAAACGTCTACGTATGCATTGTAGCGTAGTACTGGTAGAAGTATTCTACCAGTAAGTAAAATATTCATCGCAGTGGTATTGGTACAGAGGTTTTCTTTAATTTCACATTTTTATGTCTTTACCTGACCCTCTCAGAGTTCAGCAAAAAGAAAATTAGTGCTAATGTTTTCAATTTAATTAGAGTATTACATGCACTGTAATTATTAGTGGGAAATGTTATATTAATGAATGTAAAAGTTAGCTGTAAATTACCTCGGAGTTATTATCAATTTCCCAAGTTACTGCTCCTTAAGATAACCCTCTCCCTATGGTCCTTCCGGTAATTTTTCTTTGCCTGATAAACATGATGATTAAACAGCACACAGTGCAACCCTTTGATACTTTTTAAATTAAATCCATGCCCAGCCTAAGGGCTGTGTCTGATTCCAACTAAATGTGTCAGTTAATCAGATAAAAAATTATCAGCAACTCAAAGAAACAGCAGCCTTAGGCTTCATCAGTGCCAGAGAAAGCTGAACAAAATAAGACATACAGACAATATCACATTATGAGTAAAGGTTACTGCTAAGCGTATCACGGCACAGAACTATTCACCACCTTAATAATGTCTATCTTAAATGAAACATTACATACAACAGCCAAAATAATATCAAAGAAAGAAAAAGTGCTAGACCTGTGCCTATATATGCCTGTTCACACGTATTGCAAGAAAATTTGAACGCTCCGCTTCAGAAAAATGCAGAGCATCCCTAAAAATTTACTGTTTAGAAAAGATCTGTGTAAGAAACTGAAGAAAAAATAGCTGAAAAATGGTTAAACTAAGTTTAATTTTTAACATTTGCTTTACAGCTTTGCCACAATAGAGTTCATTTTATAACCAAGATATAAAATAGATTATCTCTAAATGAAATTGTCTTTCCAATTAATATCCTCCTTGAAGCTAGCATGAGTAACAGAAAACTGTTACACATGCTTAAATTAAAGCTTAAGGTCAGTTGTGTCTGAATAATGATTATCAGTCATTTGCAAAACTTCAAATTAAAACACAACATATTTGCAGCTGTGTGACTGACAACATATACATCAGCAACAGGACTTCTAGGCTTCTGCAATTATTTGAGTGGAAAATTCTTAAATATGAGTTTTGCCATATAATTTGTGAAGCCTTCTAAGATCACTGATTATACTGATCTCAAACAAAGTATGTGATTTTTCTAAGCTTTGATATGTCTGTCAGAGGCAGCTGCAAGTAATCAAAGACAGTATGGAAATATCCCTGAGACATAGGGATATAATAACTCTACTTCAAATTGAAAAACCGCTGTTTGGTAAGGTTCTGCAGAGTAGCTATGAACTGCATAGTCTTGCAGATCACTGCACATCATCTGGGACTTTCCTGTCTTCCATTCAGAGACCTCAAAGCACGTATATCTCATGTCTTTATTCCTTAGGACGAATGAGTTCCAAAAACATGGGTGGAAATTGATTTAATGTGGATTCACATGAAATCCCTGTGTAAACGCTCTCATTTAAGAACTTCAGTGGCCTTCAGTGGGCTTAGCTTAACTCACTTCAAAAGCAAATTACTTTTGAATAATAGTATCTATACAAGGAGATAATATTATGTAATTAATCCACTTTAAAAGCTAATTAGATTCATTTTTACGAATGCCCTGCATAGAGCACAGACAGACACACCACTACCTTTAAGCATAACTGATGGCCTGACTTTTAAGAGTTTTACAAATGCAATTATTGAAATACTGCACGCACACACACACGCAAAATCTATTAATTCAGTGTAGGGGGGTATTCATCAGCTCTCAGTCACAGCTTTCAGTATCTAATCGCAATCTCATAATAAACACATTTAATTAGCATATGGTCCTCTTGCTACCTGCAAGCACCAAAGATTCAGGGAGACGGTGCAGGGGTACGTTTGTATGCACATGAGCACATGCACGCACCACTGCAAATGAAAAAGGAGAGAGAGCAAAAGAGACAGAAATACCATTCTCAAAGTCTCATACCAAACAGAAGTATATTGAAATCCTGCAGTTCAAAAGGCTAGAATTAAATTCTAAATAGCAGAAACAGAAAAACAGGAAAAACTTCCACTATAGCCATACATCACACTACAAATGCAGGTTTTCCCGATATACTGATTCTCCGTTTAGCTGTATTTACAACGTGAATGATTAGTCTTAGGAATTCATTCATCAATGAATGATTTTTTTTGTGTCATCTCCTATATTAATTATTTTCCTAGAATACAAGCAAGTTGAGATATCTTTTTAGATATCATACTATTTCACATTTTTTTCTGAATTATTTAGTTTAGATTAACTGATTCATTTTTTCCAATAAAAAAGTAAGTCACGCTAAAACCAATGCACTTAGTAAAATTTAACATAGTTAGATATACCTATCAAACNAAGCAAGTTGAGATACCTTTTTAGATATCATACTATTTCACAACAATTTTCTGAATTATTTAGTTTAGATTAACTGATTCATTTTTTCCAATAAAAAAATAAGTCATGCTAAAACCAATGCACTTAGTAAAATTTAATATAGTTAGATATACCTATTAAAAAACCTAGAATGCTAACATCAAAATTAATACTTATCCACTATTGCAAAGGTTACCTAAGGACTCTTCTACAGAACTGTAAGTTTTTGTTTCTTTATACAAGACAACTGAGTGCACAAGAGGCCTACGTGCCATGAACAGAAGGTACGAAGTCTTTGATAGGGAGACAACAGTCTGCAGCTGAACAAAAAGAAAAAAAAAATTTAAAATTGTACTTTGTGCAGGGATTTAGTTTCACATAAATGTCTGCTTCACCTTTGGGACTTCCAAGTTTTAAATGTTCAAATAATTACAGAGCAAACTTGCCTGCAGACACTTCTTTCAGGAAAACTTATTTATAAAATTACCCCAACAAGGACTGATTACTTAATTTGGTAACCAAATTTAGCACAAACAGTCAACTCCAGATTGAATAAAAGACATTACACCGTAATGACAAGATGCCAGTGAACAGCTACAAAACAGTCAAGTAACCATACAATTTTCTGTTCCCATGCTAGATTGGATATTGTAAGTGTTGGTGATTGTAAGTGTAACTATTTTGCAACCAAGAGCAATTATATCAACAGCTACAACATGAAAGACACAGCAAATTTATAAACACTTCTTACACATTTACCTAGAATTAGTAGTCAAACAAAGTGATTTAAATTTAAAAACTAGGATTTTAAGATATCAACATATACAATTATGTATGACGGCTTCAGTATGAAAAAAAAAAAAGAAAAAAAAGTCTTTGTCTTATGAAGGGAAGTACTGGCCTATATTATCACGTTCCAGATCAAGGTCCTCCTGAAGACAAAACACTTACTAAATCAAGAAAAAGAAGGTCAAAGGAACATTAGATTGTATGTTTCTATTCAAGAGAATATTCATGATTTAGATAATGCAGCTCAGTCCACTTGCATCATACTCTGACTTCAGACAAGGCAGAATTTCACTCTTGGATTTCTTTTTTTAAATACTATCTTTAACAAACCATAAGCCAGCCAAAAGCCAGCCTTGACAAACTAAGATCTTGAATACAGACACAAGCTTTTTTTACCTTGCTCTGCATGAGCTTTCGACCACATAGCCTCCACGTGGACCAACTTATAGATGCTAATGGCAATCCACCCCTCCGCAGTGAAGACCAACAAGACGCAGATCCAGTACAGCATCTACAAAACAAACTCTGAACAGACTCTACAACTTGCTCCAGTTACCTGAGGTAGGCAGCATGGTTTGGATAATTCAACTCATTAACAGAATTCCACTAAGGGAAGCTACTCTAGAAGAATGTTACACAAGAATTAACTGGCTAGCCTCATTTATTTCTGTATGAGTATTGTCAAAGCAATGTTATTTAATGAAGTATGTCAGAACACATGCTGGCAAATACTGAGGCACATAAGTAACTTCATTCATGTTACTAATGCTGTCAACAAACAGTTCTTTTTGTGCAGATAAAACTGTAGGCATGACAGGACAAGATTCTGAGTTTTCCTTTTGTTGTCCTCTTACCACATGCAAGAGGACAAGACTCAGAACCATGGGAGAAAAACATGTCTTAAATGAAAACAAGCTATTTTGTCTGTTAGAAACAAATCTTCTATTCCTCCTGTATGTTTTCTTGTAAAAAATATACCTTCCTGAGAGCAAAGACATTTAAAAAGATTTTTATTTTTCTAAAATTAACTCTCATATGCTGCAATGCAACATTAAAGTAAAGCAGTTGCCTGCTTATTTTAACACATTCTAAATCATATCAGAATTTCAGATGGAATAAGTAAATTTTATTGTCAGTAACAAGTATGATAAATAGGTATGTTTATGTATACTTAGATAACTTATTCTCCCATGTACTACAGCTGAGAACATCTTTCAAAACTACATATTTACACTTCATATTTATGAAATTTAGGTAATGTGCACCTATACACACATAGACAGATACATACACACTCTCACATCACCACTGAACTCTAGTTACTTTAAAAGGAAAAAAGGACTTTTAAGAATACGGCATTTTGCTCATATTTTTCTTACCACTTAAACTCCAAAGAACTGTACAAAACCTTTACCTCTTAGAGAATATATTTTCGTAATACTAAATGTTCAGAGCTTTGTAAATTCCAGAATTTGTAGAAAAAAGCTACTAAAAGTATTTATAAATCAGAAACTCCATCAAAATTTAACTGTCAAACTTAGCATTACAGCAACTAGCCTTGAAGAAATAGCATCTGGAGCATACTGTACTGGAACAAAATACCACATTCTATAAAAGGAAATTAACTTGCACTGAAGGTTGATCGAGTTATAAAATTATTCAACGCAGTATTTGAACAAGTTGTTCAAACATTGTCAAAGGTGTTCATTACTCCTTGCCTGAAATGTTGATCACATTCAGGAACCTGAAGTACTTTAATAAAAAATATCCAATATGATAGACATGAAAAACAAAGTTTTAACCTGACAGTCCCTTGAAGACAATGATGATGTTTCATCAGTAAGTCTGAAGATTCTTAAGAATTCAGCGAATTCACATCACTGCTGAGTCATGCCATCTGATAACATGAACGTGACTTATATAACTAATGTACAATGTGCAGATTCAAAACATTTGCATTCATTCCTGAACTGTCACAAAAACTGTAATGCTGAAGCATGTGCAATTGACTGACTAATAAATTAAAAATATTTAACTGTTGGTGGACAATTTACAAAAAACCCTGCTGCCTTTGCTTTTTTCATAGTTGGGGTTTTTTTTAAGTTAAAAACTGTATCTTCTCTCAAAGTGCCAAAGTCTTGATTTTTAATATAAAACAAGTATTATATTGAAGGTGACTGTAGTGGCATGAGTTACTGGAATACACAGTTATCCAACAATGAATATATATGAAGAAAGGCATGCTTGAGGATGTCAGATTTACTTTACCTCATTTGCTCTTACTCTAATGGGAAACTGTAGGCCATTACGGACAAACAAGTCAGCTGGCAGGAAAGCTGCACAATTTTCACCTGAAAACATTCTAGGAGCATATGCTTATACATATAAAAGTCATAAAACATTATGTTCAAACTTAAAGATAATTTTCTCTAAAGGTTATTTGACAAATTTCATCCTTCTTGTTACCTAAAGACACCTGAGAAACCTAAAGCTAGCTTATATTTAATTCTATTTGCATAGCACAATGGAGTGAGGCAGCTCGGGCCTATTGTGATACTAATAGTACAACTTCACTGACTTTAGTAAGATTATTCTTCACCCACGGACATGCAAGAGAGTTAAAGACAACATTTACATTATACTGATCCATTGCTATCACGAGGAAATCATCCTATTGTGTAAGCATCCAAGTATTTAATCTTTTCTGCATGAAACAATGTCACTTGTTCTGCTACATTTGCACATTTGCAAACTGTATCACTCTGTAACAATTTCTTCAGAATTTCATAAACAGATTTTCAAATTACTAAATCATTAAGTTGCTATTACTCCTACAAGCAGACCAACTTGGAATGGACTCTGAAGTACCACATACAAAGTCTTATACAAGATCTCTAATAAAAATTCCAAATTTCACTCTTTTTTTCCAGTGATAACACATTTTAGATTAATTCGCTCAAAAATATTCTCATTATCTGCACTGTCAATAATCAGCTCTTCTGATCTTATCATCACTCCTCCTTGCAAAAAAAAGCAGAACACAGGACTTTCTAAAACATTAAGCTGGAGGAAACCAGTCTATTTGGAACACACGTCCAACAGAAAGGCCTCTTTCTTTTTTGACTTGGAACGGAAACCTCGTGAACCCTCCTTTCTCCTAAAGTCAACAGGGTCTGGAAGTTCTTTAAAACTGTTAGGAATCTCAACAATGCAACACCACAAGTTTGTTCCGTCACATGAAGTTAATATGTCTAAGTAATTTTTTTTTTCCCCCGAAAGATCACTGATCCTGGAAATCATTATATCCAAATGATGAGAAAATACCACTGAAAAAAAATGAATTAAATAAAGGGACACTCACGATTGTCAAATTCTTCTGTAGCCTATATAAATTTAAAGCAATCCTGATAAAATATTCCTTAAAAAACAAAACCAGCACTTTTCACAATGGTATACATTGTCTGCTAATTTTTAATACAACAATCCTCTTCAGATTTAAGAATTTACACAGTCCTTTTTGCTCAATAATTACTATCCCAAAACTCCAGTGTCTGCACTGCACTTCTCATAGTAAGAATTCATTGAGGATTCACACACCTTGAGCAAAATAAAGAGAATTGTGCACATACTTCGTGAAAACACTATTATTTTATGCTCCTTATCTATGACATCATTTACTCTTATTGATGAAAATATTGCAACTTTCAACAAAGTTTTTCCCAGAGTGCAGTGAAGCACAAAACACCACACTATGATTTTCAGGTTTGATTCTCTTATAAAGTGCCTTTTCGGATTATTTTTCCATCACTGTGCTTGGAAAAAAGACAAGGTCACCTAGCATTACTAAAATGATAGCAATGATTCCAAGTCTTAAGAGAAACATTCCAAAACAATATCAAAATACACTCTGACAAGCTTTAGAAAGTTTATATGAAGCCTCAAATCTTCCTCTTTGTTGGACTACTTAGCAGCAAGAATCAAGAGTTCTTCCCACTTTCTGATCACAACAGAAACAAGTATGTTTCTATATAATCTCAGTTCCAAATATATACAGTGAATGAACGCGTTTCAGACGCTTCAGCTACTGCAACCACATAAAGTCACAAATTTTTTAACGTTGTCTGTGTCTACCCTTGTTTGGATACGGTAACTTGGCAGAACGATAGCTTAGTAATACGTTCTTAAAAACAGCATTCTCCCATTTACAATACAAACATTTCTACATTAGATGTTTAGCGCTTAATAATTAGAATCAATTAAAAAATAAACTTTTAATATTAGTAAGGAACCAAAAATACACCCTGAACAAGTAATGCAATATTCCACCTTAGTAAAAGCATGTTAGATGTGCTGCAAGATTGTTAAAGTCAGTACAGTAGGTCCAGATTGCCTCCAAATTCCCATTTTATACCCTATACTCAAAGATTAAACTGCAATAAACAAGATATTACAGAGCAGAAACTGACTGAAGAAACCTTGCAGCTAGAGGTATGTACAACTAGACTGTTAATTTCTTTAACTTCTGAAAGAAGCCTCAAAGGCTCCCACTCTCGTCCAAGCTTCAAACCACCCACTTAATTGCACACACATTAAGGGCCTTCGCTGTATTTGAATGGAAGAAGACTAAAATTGCCATCTCTCAAAATATCTGGCAGAGTAGTAAGTACTCTGATGTAAGCATTAATACCAGGAGAGCATTCTACCTTTGTAATAGCAAACATTTTTTGCAGGTCTCTCATTGGACAAGTTGGAGCATTCCTGAATGTAAGAAAAAATAGGAAAAAAAAAAAAATCTATGTCTTTAGCAGTGACTGAACTGGTGTGTATCCATTACTTGAGGTGTGGAATTCACCAGCAACAGCACGCGCCTGCCACTTCATGAGATGAATTGACAAGTTTAACATTCTCAAAGTTGTCTGAGTGGTTAATCTGATGCAACCAGATTCCTACTCTATAGAGAACTTGGTCAGGCAGCCTCTCTCTATAACATTTTCACTCAATTCTTCAACATAGATTTTGATAAGGCTCGACTTATTAATGGGGCTACAGAAAAAGCATCTCTGCTAGTACATCTCGTGACCAGTAGGAAGTATATTCTTGAAATTAATGCTGTGTTGGATTCTGTCTCTCCTATCTTTTAGCACCTTTACTGTTACCTCCCATTAAAGACAAAGATGGCATAACTGTCTCTTGCCCATTACAATAATACTTTCTGCAAGCTCTGCAAATTAACACCATTCATTCTTTGGAACAAACTTATTCCATCAATAGTGAAGAACAAACAGCCTAGAGAGGTTTGCAGCAGGGCTTAAGATCTGTTTCACTCCTATACTTAAACTCCTTTGCTTCTGTAATGATTCCACATTGACACTGTGACTAGGTATCTACAGATCTACATGAGTTAACTTTAATGCGGTCCATTAGATCGTATCTCTGAGTATCCTGTGGAGGCATTTAGTTCTTCAGGGATCATGCAGTAGCTACCGGCAGCTCTGATGAGACTAAATCTCCTGTCTGAGTTCAACTGCCTGTATTCACTCCTTGTATTTGCCGCCTCATCTCCTGATGCCCTTTCAAAGTGGTTGTGATTTAATTAGAAGGGAGAATTCCTCACCTTTCTAAATGAGTGAGGACAACCTTATTTTCATGTAGTATTGTAGCACACAGCAGACACAGCACAACTATGGTACAGACAGAATGTGCAAGCTGCATTCACAGCTAGTTGCATTAATCCCACCATAACATCCTCAAAAATCAATGAAAACATCTCCAAAGCTGATAGGCTTCCCTTACAACCATCTCAAGGTAATTCAAATTCAAACAGACATATAATTTTAAAAAAAATAGTATTTCTAAAGCAGGTATAAAAATCATTTGGCAGATACACCGAGCACTGCTCAGTACCTCTTTCAGTACCTCTTTCAGGTTGATAAGATGCACACAAGACATGCACAAAAAAATCATGTGTGTCAATGAAAAAACAGCAGATAAACGGTAATGGCAGATAAACAAATAAATTTAGTATCCAGCTTACATCACGGCTTTTACCACTTTCACAAAAACACCAGTGTCCCAGAATGGCCTATGTTAGGAACCATCCAAACGTCATCTGTTTGAGCAGTGACTATGCTTCCAACTCAGTCTTCAACATTTTCTAAAAAGTTGTTTTAGCTACGATTTATTTGAACTGTAAATGCCTGCAAGACTCTGACTCTTAAGTCATCATTACTGGTTTTTCTGTATTTTTCTGTTGTAGGACAGCACAGAATTAAGTTTGCATTAATTTTACATTTTTGTTTTCTAATACATAGAACATGTGATGTTTCATAATTGGCAATGTTTCTGCAACATGGCAGCAGTTGACTTATTCCAAGCCTTGCTTCCTCCTCTAATAGAGTTTATGTGATCCATATAATAAGCTACTCATTTTAATTACAAGACGTGCGGCTATTTCCCACTGACAGATCCTCATTTCCTTTCCAGAACATTGCCTTTTAATTTCTCAATCACTTGTGTATCATTGTAACTAACAGGTATTCTGGGAATACAGCCCTGACTGGATGTTCTAGACCAAAGCGATCTGTTGATAGCAACAAATTTTTCTAATAAAACAGAAGTAGACTAAGTAGTCTGAAAAATCCTAAACACAGCAGAGAAGCACAGATTTAGGCCAGCATACAAGATAGAGCTCAGACAGATGAAGAATACAATCATTTTACTAGAAGAGTGCAAATGTAATTCAAGAAGTGCAAATGGACTGGACAACAGAACAATTCAGTCCAGCCTGATTTTTCTGCTGGAGCCTTGGAACGGGGAAAGTTGCCATTCCCTGTCACACAGATCGTGTATGAAAGGGCAAGAGTGTCAGGATGCGAGACTCCAGAGTGCGACGTGCTAGCTGTCAAATCACGCTTCTGTGGATAAGCAGCAGCAGCACTGAAAAGGGTGTATTACTTAATCAGGATTTATGAAAAAGGAAAAGAAACAANAAAAAAAAAAAAAAAAAAAAAAAAAAGATCCTACCTAAGCCTCTGTTCTGTCTCCTGATTTATTTGTTTTTTCAGAGAATCAAAATTATCAGTGATGGAGTTCGCTTTGCATTAAAGGATATCTAATGCCTCAAAACAGGTCCATGTTTTCGCTTAAGTCTATCCAAAAAATCAATTCAATTCATGGAAGATAAATATTAAGCTATATTGTAGTTGTCTATCAAAGGAAACAATGAAATATCACACGGCATAGTATCAGATTGCAGTAAAATGTTTCTATTACTTCTATGATACAGGTAGAACTGTTGCATTCCACGCAACTTGGAATGAAAAAATTAAATCTCTGGCAAGTCTCAGACATAGGAAAAATATATGGACCATTTGCTAAAGCAAAATTCTGATGTGTAAAATATACTTTTAAAATAATTTACAAAAAATGAATAAAAAATGTAGTTTCAATAGTAATAGTTTCAATTTAGTAATATAAATACCTAACACAGAGATGTAAACTTTCACTTATGAAAACAGGTATCTGAGTAACTTATTTCACATAAAGTGTGCAGCTGCAGTCAGTGCAACTACCTTGAGGTCTTACACCAGCAATTTACAAAGGACAGTCGCCCATCGGAGGCCTTTTGCAATTTCAGGGAAGTCTCTGGAGGAAGCCTGCTATGTTCAAAGCACTCCACCTGAACCACGTGCCTAAAATGGTCAGATCCAAGCATACAAAATTATACATTTATTTTATGATTGTCAGGATCTGGCAGTTTCAATGGCTTAAATTTTCTTTCCACAATCGCCAACCCATCCAGCAGTATCAGAGATAAAATCTGCCTTTAAATACAATCATTGAACACTAAACCTACCATTACTATAGTTCAAAATATGAAATAAGTGTAATTAAATCTACATGCTCATGTACTATACAAAAGAATGAATAATAACATGCTTAATCTGAGAATACATTCCAAATTCTTCTCTCATATATACCAGAATCAAATGTGAAGTATTTTGTTACTTAAAACTCTGTTCAGCTTATCAATATTTTTTGATTCATTCCTAATATAAACAAGTTTGATACATACTAAAAACAAAGGCTTTGTGATTATAAATGGCTCTGATAAATCTGAATGTGGTAAGTTTTTGCACATTTCAGTTACCTTATGCTCTCAATTACAAAACAAATTAATGGCTATTTAAAATACTTAAAAAGATGGAGAAGAAAACCAGTGTCAATAGTGTGAAACCACTCTGCAAAAGAAAAATATAAGATTATGCACTAAAATTATTCATTAAATTCAATTAAAGGTTTTAACTAATCACAAATCTGAAAAAGGATAAAAACTATTTATTAAAAAACTACTGAGTATAATATGATTAATTGATTAACCTTTTAAAAAAGCTGCGGTAGTATTGCTCTCATATAATATAGAAGGTAGGGAAAGACTGTTACACTTAAGAAAACAACTTGTTTACGCAACACACAATGAATACCTGATCGCATATGGAAGCGGGATGTTATTTTTCCTCAAACTGATTTTAGAAAAAAAAACAAATTTCATTTTTATTTCAAAGGTTTTAAACCCCCTTCTTGTATTTTCTGTCCCAAGAAAGGGCCAACTGTAAAAGCTTAAGCATGTAGGATGAACCCCTCGGTGAACTGATATACCAGCTGAACGACAGGGTACCCAGGGGCACGGCACATGCGCCTGACCAGTGTCCCACCAGGCTCTTTCTTACCCGCTTGCTATATTCTGCACTGCAGGACTCTGCAAAACCAGCTGGAAAAACCTGCCCGTGATTTCACTCTTCCTCCCATCCTTTGCAATTGCAACATAATTTAATTTGATCTCTCAACTTCTTTAAATATTAATAAGCTTAAAAGCTGTAGCATTCTGACCAAAAATTAGCAGCTCCATCATTCCATATTATTGATGCATCTTGCATAAACTTCTTCTGAGGACTGCATACTAAAAACTTCTGGGTTTAAATGTCAAGGAATCACATCACTAGAAACATTAATGCGTACCTTTTCTTAAATGCATCTTTTTGAAAGACACATTTGTATACAAGGGTGTTTATAAATTCAAATTTAGAAGATTATTTTATGTCAAATTTACTTCTCTTGGAATGTTTTCTTTCTTTTAAACTCTATAACTGTGCCATGCATTTTTATCCCCTCTAAATTTTGTACTCTGAATTTTACTAATACCTCATCTTTAACAAAGAACATGTAGATAGTCTTGGGTTTGGGAGGTTTTCAGATTTCCTTGATTTTGAGGTATTTACAAAAGACACTCCTTAATCTTTTTAGTACCAGAACAAAACATCTTTTGAATCAAGATAAAATCACCACATCATGAATGTTAATATCATTCTGTGAAAAATAGTATCATATGACTAGAAAAGACCATCCCTTTAGGGAGAAATATTGTGTTAAAGTGGATTATTCTTTTAGTAGTGTAATGGAAAAGCATTCCACCTAGTCCCAGAAGAAAAATCAAAATATGCATTTAAATGGAAATATTGTGAAATAGATAGGACAAAAAAAATCCTCAGAACTGTAAAGAACTATGTATATATGCATGCACACACACACACACATATATATGTACACACACAAAACCATATAGATGAAATTTTATTTATACAATTTTTTTCTATTTAATTCTAAACATATATATTTATGTATGTAATTTTAAATTTTAAAAGCTAAGTTTGTAGCTCTAGGCTTATTTCCCAAATTTCAAGATGCAGTCACATTCACATATACTGGATTGGGCCACAATTTCAAATAATATATACAACTCAGCTCTATGCAAAAAGTTGGGAGCATTCTTTTTTAATTTTCTGCACATTTTGTGCCAGACCATATTCTAAACAGCTTTTACAAAGTGATAATGTTTCACTGACAGTGTTTTGTGTACTTCACATATAATTAAATCTCAGACAAACCTTGAGAAAAAGAAAGCAGAAAGCTAAGCAATACAGCATGTTGCTCTTTTTGACCCACAAACGATTATCAGTTATTTTAGAAGTTATGACAGTTTTCTCAAGTCCTTAAGGAGTCTGACACCATTGGTATAGCTTTTAACACTGCATTTATGTTTATATTACAATACAATAAAACAGCAGGAATAGCGTTCAAATTACTTGGGTATTGGCTGCTTTATTGAAAATAACAGTATTACCATAAAATAAAAAAAATAGACTTCTTTGAATGTGCTAAGTAATCACTACTATCCATGCCGCACATGAATTATGGGATGAATTTTGGAAGACGTCATCAACTGCAATGACTACTCGATCTGTGTCTCTAATGGAAGACTGTGTTAACAGTAAACACTAATCAAACAATAACCAGCGGTATGTCAATACTTGAAAAGTCGTTGTGAAATCACTGCTATGCTAATTATTTATTGTTACAATACAGATGACTTAATCATTAGAGCCAATATTTACTGTTCTTTGTTAGGTATGAATAAAAAGCAGAATGTAAACAACACAACCACTCTCCTCTCCCTTCTTTCCCTGCAGAGTGCTACTATAAAGCACAGTACCAATGGCATAGTAGTTAATTTATCTGACTATATTAGTAATTTTATCATTATTCTTTCCTAATATGTGAATTCACAGCTGCATTTTCTTATTCTCTGCCTTCATTTGCTGTTCAGTTAATCAACCTGGATTTCACATCACTGGGATCTTTAAAAGCTACGTAGGAAAAGAGAGTTCATTTTTAAAACAGTCTTGATATTTTGTACTACTTAATTCTAGAAATGCAAGGCTAAATTATGTTAATCCTCTCAGGCAAATCTGAAAGCAGCTACACTCAAACACGGACAAACTTATTCACCATTTTCTAACCAAAACCCTCCATATTTTCAATGGCAGAAGCTTAGCAAGATTGGTAACAGGTGATAACAGTTTGGATGAGCACTGCAACACGCAACACCCCCTCCCCAACCCCCATCCAAGGAACCCCACTTAACGAGATGCATTGTAAAGGCTTTAAAAAGAGAAATTTGATCTGATTTTGTATTCAGTATCATGGCCAATCACACTACAAATTAAAGCTCAGCAGGTAAAACAGTAATAACAAAAATCCACTTTCCACTGAAAGAGGATTCTCATCCATAGATTCTTCTAACTACTCTGCCTAAAGGATTTTTTGCAAGTGTCCTATTAGAAAGATTAAATAGGTGCTTAGGAAAATTCTTCGAAGACAGCAGATACTGTAATTATCCCCAATGCATAAGGACACAAACCCCAAAAGACAATTATTAAGTATAAAACTAGACATAGTTAAACATGGTGGTTAATATTGTAACTATACGCACTTTGGAAAATAAAAAATAAAAAGATATATTAATCCAGTGTAAAAGAGTTCAGCAAACTGAGTCAAATTAAAAGTGATGGCCCTACTGCTTTTAAATTATGTTCAATTCTAAGTTTAACCAGAAAATCTATTTCAAAGCAAATGCTCCAACTCCTAATGACTTGCCTTGCATGAAGAGCACACGCCTGGAACGACAGCTAAGAAATACTTTTCAACTTCTGCTGAGACTTGGAAACTTGGTCTGAATTCTACTTTAAGGGAAACCTATATAAATTGCTATGTAGGCAACCACTAACTGGTATGACTGAATGTGGTTTGTTTCTCTTTCCTTTTTTAATCTGTTTGATGCAGCATTCCCTCCTCTTGCATAGAAATGAAATAAAAAGGTACTTCAAGAATACCAAGCTTCAACAATGTATAGGCATGAGATGTCCCTGCTTTTTTCTTAGTTTGACCTGCATTTTCCATACCTTTCAATGGTATATCATTTTGTTTCTAATAAATATAATTTACAATACTGAAGAAATAATACACTTGAAAACTTCTTGCGATTAAGGAAAAGGTGCTTACTCAACAAAAGCACTCAGCAGAACTCCTACTTTCTTTACTGCTTTTGTTACAAAGAATTTTAGATATTCCAGGTCAGAAAGGGACCATTCTGCAATTTAATCAACTGGAATGATAGAGGCCACAAAACATCATTTGGTAATTTCTGCACAGAGTTCAATAGCTAAAGATCAGGCTGTAAGGCAGTTGCATACACTAGATCCCATTTCTTCTCTATCATTCTGCTTTATGTGTTAGCTGAGAGCTTAATGGCTTTATCTGTCCATTAAAATACAGTATTTTTAAGGTACCAAATTCCCATCATAAAGACTTCGTACTCTGAGCAGTTTTACTAAAGAAATCATCAGGAATAGGCAATGTCCTCTACCAAATTCAGGCAGATTCACAGAAACTATAGGTAACCCCGAAAAAAAACAAAAAGCCTCTAAAAAGGAGTGGTTTTTTTTAAGAGCACGCCTGTTAATCAGACATTTGGAAAAGATTTACCTTCGTCCTCTGCCTTCGCTATCTGGCTTTACCCAACAAAAGCCGACTCCTCTACAAACTGACCAGGCAATTAAAGGCTCCCCACGACTCCTGGTACAAAAGCATCCTGAGCTCTACTTCTATGGACGGTGGCAAGCCTGGCCGGGGATTAACATCCCCAGCCTGGGGACCACTGGCACTGCTCCTCCTGTGAGAGGAGGGAACAGAGTACTTCGTCTGTCTCTTCCAGCAGTCTTCATGAGCACAGGAAGGAATCCCCCCCTTCCTTTTGATTACTCTAACAGAGGGCAGGTTCTTAGCTTAGCACACAGTTTATGCCTGATCCACTGCCCTTCCAGTCTAATAATAAATGTATACTCTGCTATAACTGACATTATGCTATCAGAGGTGTCATCAGGTCATATAACGGTAATACAATCTGTTATTAATAAGAAACTGGAAAAAGAGTTGTGATACAAACACTTAAGAATAAATGCAAGAAGAATTTTAAAATGTGTGATTCATCACTGCACTTTTGTCGCCCGCCTCCAGCAGGCTACTGCAACTATTTACAATCAATATTACCTTAAAACACTTCCTTAAAATACAGGATGCAAAGATGAGAAAATATAGTAACTTCATTTATAAGCAATCTTGGTTTGTTTTATATTAAGGGCAAGAACACAAAGCTAATAGGCAGAAGAAGGCAAAGTTATTATTATCGTTATTACTTAGTAATAGCAATATAGTAGCACTTCAAGGCTAAAACGTGCCTGGGATTTTCCATCAGAATAGTTTTTCATTAGAAATGCCAGTCCATTAAAGCTGAAGTGTTTTATAAGAAGAGATTGGGTTTGACCAGTTTCCAGTTAACACAAAAGTTTTCTTCCCAGGTTCCTGTCAGTTTACCTAACAGGCCACACTAGAGTTTGGGTTTGTATGGTCGACAGTCCTGAATACAGTTTCCCCGGTGAATTGTGAACTGAGGAACAGACTTTCCCTATCCGTTTGGCCCCAACCTGACAACATGGTTCTGCCCTGTCCAGCCTGCAGACGGGATCCTGAAAAAACAGCAGAAAGCACCCAAAGCTGTTTTCTCAGAAGAACCAGTTGTTCAAGTTCAGGAAGACAGAAAAAAATGCAAATTTTCTGCCGTTGTTTGGCTCACAGGAAATTTCACTATCTAAATTTCCTCCAGATTCTCACCAAAAACCTCTGGAAATCTTTTTCCTACCGAATGGAGATTCCGCACTTCAGTCAGTTGACTGCAAATCAACTTCACAACAAGGCCCTGGTATGATACTTTCTACAAAAATGATTGACCAAAATGTGAAAACTTCATTAAGGTTTTGCATTGAAAATTGACATTTGAGACCATCTATTCTTGCACAAGTATTCTAGGCAAATCTGATCCAATTTTCCCACTTTAAACAGGCTTCTGAAATGAAATACAATATTCCTTATACCAGGAACAAGACAAGTATGAACCAGGTCCTAAAACATCAGATTCATTTAAAGTCTAACTTATCCTAAATCCAGGTAAAGCTGTAAGTGGAAAGCCTTCAGGAAATGCCAATACATGCAAGCAACACTGGCCCGACCTGGGCTGACAAGACCACACTTTAGGGGATAATTAGAAGTTTATTACTCTAACGTAGAAAGAATTTGGGTAGCAGAAAGGGCGGGCAGCTTGAGGATCTGCCTTGAGGAAGAAACATAAAAGAAGGATTTTTAGAAGGAGATTGGAAGAAACAGAAAGGAAAGGCAGATGACAATGTGCCAAAGAAATGGCAACAGATTTTCAATCTTGTGAAATCTGGACATCTCATACTGTCAACAGGGCTGTAGCCTCAGGTTGCTCTCAGAGTGGTAGCCATTATGCCCCCTTAAAACCTGAAAGCGAACATGTGTCTGAATATGGGGGAGAGGAATATTAATTTATATTTCTTCCAACTGGGTGAAAGTGAGGCTTTCCTTCCTCAAGGAAAACATATCCTTAGTCACCACGAGAGTGCCAGAAAGGGTACATGAACATGAAGGCAAGGTGAGTAAGAGAGACAGGTTGGCAAGTTAGCAATGTCTGAGAGAGTAAGAAAAAAAATACAGCTTGCTGAGGTGATACCAAAATTAAATGCAGGCAAATGATTAACAATGGAGACAGAAAGTAATGAGAGGAATTTCAGAGTAAAAATAGGGAAAAGTATGCAGAAAAATATCAGGAAAAGGTGTAGGCCAGAAAAGATTGCAATGAAAAATCAGGAACCCTGCCAGAGAGACAACTATCAACTAAATTGATCCTGAACCTCGTCCAAAGACAAAGAAGAATGGGTGATGTAGGGTCAAGTTATTGAGCAAGAAGGGAGGAAAGATTAAAGTATACTTTTTACCCCATTTCTTCCAAATTCCAACTTCCTCCAAAATACGCTTTTTTTTTGTTTAATTTCCAACATTTATCCTAGTTCTTATATTCCCATCCCAGCCATGAGTAAACATTAAAAAAAAAAAAGCAAGAAAATGCAACAAATGTAAAAAAGTTATACATTTGATCACTGTTCCTCTGGTCAGCTCTTTTCTCCCTTTTTTTAAGTGAGATTTAAAAAAAAGGCAAAACATTAGTTTAGATTTACAGTACAATCCAAACAATATTTTGTTGAAGGGTATTATTACTGTATGTGCTGTTCTAATATGCAATTGTTAGTAAGAAACATAAAGTCATTTATGTAGAGCATCAAAGATCCCTTTGGCACCTTCTCTGCTTAAAGCTAACAGCATTTTCTTTACCATCCAGATTCCACATCTTTAAAAATATTTATCAAAGCAAGATGAACTTTAAGTTTTCTGGTATTGCCAGTAGGTAACTGCATCAGAGAGAAGAGAATGCATGTCGTCCTTTATCCTCACTCACTCCTCAACTGCAGGCAGATTGTTATAGCATTCTCCGAGGTTAAGAACAAACTGACTATTTAAATTTAGAGGACAATATTGCTTGAATCAGAATTTCCCAAATTGTTCATTGCCTAAACTAAAAAAGCATCTCCAGAATGCTTTACTGTTGAAAGATATGTGCATTAATTTCATACTGCGGGTTCTGTCATATGCCTCTTCTCTAATCAAAGTGCTACACTTATTTACTATGTTTGGGTTTTTGGTTTTGGGGGCTTTTTTTTGTTTTGTTTTTTTTTTTTTACGCAGAAAGTGAAGTTTCAGAGGACTGAGACATCTAAAATTGCAAATATGTACTTATCATGACCTGTGCCCTTGGCATAAGTGACTGCGGACTGTAGTAACAAGATAAGAGGAAAAGGAAAACAGCTTTTTATTAAGAGCAGAAGTATTTTGTTCACCAAAGAATCTACCAGCCAAGGAACAGTCTCTGAGCCTAGTCCAACACAAACTGTGTGACACAAAAAGACAGTTTAAAAAAAAAGGCAGCCTGATAGGGACAAGGACATTAGATATGTTTATAGATGGTGGGAGTTCAGGGCCATTCACATTCATTAAGGTTTCAGTCCATTTCCAGTTCTCAGAGCAGACATTTGCACAATGGGCTGCCCACTATTGAGCTTTCTTACTCATTACAAAGAAGAAATACGCGTGGCCTTCCCACAAATACTTTTGTCTCATTTAACAGAAGCAAAATATTTGTATCAGGCTTTCAACCTGAATTGCTACTGTTTTATTGACAGACATCAGTTTTTAAACTGAGAAGTTTTCATGGTCTCAACATTTTAAACCAGTGTCTCCTGTTCACACTGCCTATTATATTATCATACAGTTCCACTGTGATTGTATGCTTGGGAGGAAGAGGTCAAGGATCCCAAACCCATTTTCATTTGAAGTACTAAAATAACATGAGACTTGCAAGTGTGTTCTCAGTCAAGAGTTGTTAATAAGATACAATTAACAAATTAGGATTAATGTACTTCATATGTTTTAAATGTACATACCAGCAAGAAGGCAACATCCTGTCAAACATACCAACTACTGAAACATACCAACAAGAGATTAAAGAGAAAGATGAGTTCTACGCTTTGCTGAAATAAGAAGTTAAGCATAAGAAATTATCCTTGCTTAATAAAGACACAATTGCATAATTAAGAAAGTGAAAACTTCTATTCTAATTAAGTATGGTCAGAGCATCTTCTGCACAAGAAAGAAACAACAAAAGGCTTGGGGAGAGTCTTGATGGATTCTGTGTGGTTTCAGTTCAGAGGGGAGACTGTAAATGATAGTACTTTCCATCCAAAATCAATCAAGACAACTTAAAACCTAGTGATCAACTTTGAGAAAAATTTCTATATAGGAAGGTCGCAGTTCTTCAATGGAAGTTTATAAATATGCTTCTCAAAAAAATGCAACCGAAGGCATAATGTACATATAAAAACTGAAAACCTGACCGCAACCTTATCAGAAAATTGCAAGTTAGCTGAATGAGAGAATGGGAAGCGGGGTGACAAAAAACTTTCCTATGCAATCTTAGCACAAATCACTTAAACGTAGTTTACTCCTCGTTTCTTCACTTAAGGTATTTCACAAATAGGTTGTAATTGTGCTATCCTCTTAGTATATCACAAATACATGCTCGGAGATTGCTAACTGGAGCAGGGAAAAAACTCTGACCAAATTCAGAAGTGATGGAAAGGAAACTTCCCAGGAACTAGGAGCTGACCATCACTTGCTACAAACCAGTATGCCAGACCACTGATTGAAAACAAGCCTGGAAGCAAAGATCCTCCTGCTTTTCAATTTATTATAGATGTAAGGATTTTAATATTTTTTTTATCATGATATATTGCTTTGATTAAAATACAGAAAGTCTAATACCTGGACGACTTCTTAATGTTTTTGCAAATTTGACTTCACGCTTAAGTTTGAAGTAGGTTAACTACTGATATAGAAAAGGGAAATAATAGAACAGGCTACTCCAACAGCCTGCTAACGTATAGTACACGACACTATCTACAGCACTGTCTAATGTACACTTTCAACAACGGAGAAAGCTATGCACATCTTTGAAAATACTTAACTATATTATTTTGCATTTCTACCGCAACGATGGCCAAGGAAAGAGTAGTTCCTATTCTATAATGCACTATGGGGATATTATATAACGTGGCAAACCCTCTCTTTAGCTTGTATTTCTCAAGGATATTCTGGCAGCCAAAAGTCTGACAGCCTGGGAAAATAATTACTGAGAACATGAATATTCCGAAGCTGGAATGACACTGATAAAACTGTATCGGGAGCAGCTAATAATAACACAGCACGAAGAATACCTACCAACTGATGGAGCAGCAACTATAAGGTAAAAGAACAAACGAATCGACTGAACAAAAATTCCCAATGAAACCCCCAATCATCTCATGAATACAAAAATCTAGCCCATGAAACCTCTTTCCTACCTATGAAATAGCAGCAGACTGCCAACTAGACGTGGTAGTCCCTCATTTCACATTGCACAAGTTTCTACTGCAGAGGAGACTCCAGTTTCGCAGCTGTCTCATGTGCCTGGTCCAAAGTGTGTGTGGGCACACATCTGTTTTAGATTTTTTTATCTTCACTTCAAAAATACTGGAAAAAATTAATTTTGCAGAATCAAAAAATAAAAAATTAGGAAACATCACAAACCCATGCAACCTTTCTGTTTTGTTTCCTTCCAGTGGGTTTTGTGATATGATCTTTAATATAATGTGATTACAATCTGCTTTTCCAGCTTATTTGAAGAAGGAGAAGCATGAAACAGCACAAAGGAGAGTAAAAAGGAAGTACAAAGGAGAGCATGAAACTATACATTTGCCATTTTCATTCTCAACTGCCTGAATTTGCAACTAATACAATAAATTTAATACATAGTCACATAGATTTCTGGAGCAATCACCTTTCAAAAGGTGTCAATAGTCACCGTATCACGTGGAATTGGATGCTCTGGAAAGACAGCACAGGTCATAAAGCTCTCAAAACAATTTAAACAGGCATGGGGAGAAGTAGAAATTTTTCCTTATTTTTTCAACTGATGATTTCAAACCAGCATTTTCCTCTCTTTGTGCAGTTACACACCACAGTACCACTACAATTCAAAGAAATTTTTTCACGTTTATTACGTAAATGATTTATCACTTTTTCTTAGGGAATGAAACTATGTGTTTTCAGCTCAGAAGACAAGCATTCAGGAAAAGCCACTAAGTATTGAAAATTGGAAAATCAGACATTATGCAACTTAACTGATGAAGTCATGCTGCTCCACAAAAGTTAGTTAATGCAATAGCATCTTTCCATTTTGAGGAACAGGGTATTTGATGTCAAAATATTAAAACCATCTCATAACTAATAGAACAGATTTAGTATTAAAAAGAAGATCTAAGTCTCAGGGTAAATCTTCCTTTGAAAGCATTTATTGATCTTTCCTTCACAGCACCGTTCACCATTTCTGTAAAGCAATACTTTTGAGAATGGTGATGTAAGCAATGAATAAGTCACAATGACAAGTGGGTAATAAATAATGACTGACAGACTTTCCCTAAGAACACAGGACTGGTCTCCAAAGGATAAGGATAATCCTGAAGGTGGCAAAAAGGGTTACTGTAACACAAAAGCATCAAAATTCCTGGAAATCTGTAGAGTTCTAAAGAAAGTTAAGGAATGTGAAAGAAAAAAGAATTACTAGACTTCATAAAACAAACTGTAGCAGAATGAAACATGACTGCATGAACAGGAAAGACTAATAAATTAATTCCAGCAATTATAAACCAACAGTTATGCAGCTCTGTAAAATCATAAACATTACAAGTTAAACTCAAGTTCCACAAAGTATTATATATCTATACACATTTATCCATTCTTTGTGCTGGAACATTGGCCAGGGAACACAGAAGCTGAAGAAGGCCAGTTAGTTTAATGCACTTACTTGGATGACATATTCTGTAATAAACTGTGCCTTCCTGAAATACAATGGTATCACTGTTTCAGATACTAAAGGCCAAAACCCATAAAATATAGCATGCAGTACAACTTACCAAGTCACTGTGTAAGTAGAACAACAGAAGAAAATTAAAAAATGGGGTTGGGGATAACACAGAAGACAGCAAAACAACATGCCTAAGGAATGTAGAACAAACAGGTCCACTCTTCAAAGGAAGAGGGTTCATTTGTTTTTAGTCCCTAACTCCTGAGTATCTACTGACACTTCACAGTCATTTTGAGAATATTATTTATACTTCCTGTAGTTCTAAAAACAGACAGGCCATCAAGTAACCAGGTAAAACCTAAATAAGATTTTTTTCTTTAAAAATGTTATGCTGTCAAAGATTCTCTCTCATGTGATCAAGTTCCATAGAAAGAAAGAATGTCTTAAAAGTAGAAGAGAAAAAAGTCTTTAAAAGAATACCCTAAAAAAAAGAAGATCTTAAAACTTAAATTTAACAATAAAGACCACACTGGGGTCATAAACAAAGACTTTTCTAAACGTCTCCAGTCAGGAAAGTCAGTATTTCTTTTGTTATGCCAAACTATGTTCCATTTCAGACTGCAGTATTTATTTTTCTTCTTATAACTAGTGTTATAGCATAGGCAACTGTTAATCAAGTAAATAGGAATAGATATTATTTTCTATACAAAAGATATTCCCAACATTCAGACTCCGCATCTTTTGGTATTTCAGCGTCAAAGAAATACTAGAAATTAAAATTAAGATGACTCTCAGAAATACCCTTAACTACCCTGCATCAGCTCAGATTTTATGAAAGTAACATATAATTTGTATAATTTGTAAATTATTTAGTCATCATTCTTAAGCAACTTATTTGAAAACAAGTATTTTCAACTACAGATTTACCTTGAACATATATTCTTCTTCATTAAATATTTCAGACAGGGATCACATAATCCAACCAGATGAAAAGAGGTGTGGTATTTTGGGGGAAGGTAATGCTTGTAGGATGGGGTAAAATAATCTTTAATGTTTTCACTAACAAGAGAAAAGTATGTGGACTAAACAGGAACTTTTCCTATAAGTATCTGCAGTAGCTGCTCTGTCACTTCTTTGCCCAGTCTTGGTAAATTATGCCAGTTCTCAATGGACAGAAAAGCTGTAATTCGTCATCTCCAATAATCTAACCTAATCTAACCTAATCTACATTTATCACTATTTTAATTATGTTGAATCTTAATTTGCTATTTTCATTGCAAGAAAATACAACTTATTCATTTTCCAAACAGACAGCATCTTATCTGTCTCAAAGGTTGCAGTTTAAACTTAAATCCTTCTCTCATTGCCAACCAGATCACACTTATATCAAATCACTTGTATGTTTTCTTCATTAAAATATTATTTTAATTAAGAATTCATTTTCTAAGCAGAATTCCCACTGATCTGAATGACAGATTTGTCTAAAGAGAGTGAACTGTGATGAAGTTCCATTGAAAAGATTAAAATCATATCTAAAGTAGCTGTTTACTTTAAAGTAGAAATTTATATCACCTCTTTTTTCTAATACTCAATTTATACCCTTTCTTCATGAATTAAACTTTCAAGATCACTTTAAAAATTATAACAATCCATGATTTGGCCATATTGTAGAAAAAAAATAATACTTGTTTTACCATAAAAAACCCACACATGCATGAAGAAGCTCATTAACAAAAACGAAACACCCTCCCCAATATTTAAGATTAACAATAATTATGCAATCAGTGCAAGCTTGATTCAGAGTTCCAGTTAAATTTAGAGTGAAATAAAGTAATTTTGACCAAATTTAACATTACTTGTTTGCTAGTAGAATAATAGTTGCTTTACTCAAAAAACATGGCTCACCTTTTTAACTTATGTAATCGTTTTATGTTAATGTGTATTAATATGGAGTATTTTCTGGATTAGCCAGTGCACATTATGCCACAATAGTTGTTTCCTCCAGGAACATTTCAGTATATAAAATCTCATGGTAAAAACTAAAGACATCATATGACTAGAGGCTAGATATTACCCATAAACGAGGCAGTCAAAAATCAAAGCTTCTACACACTACACTCCTGAAGCATCTCACCTCTTAATTTAATTTTAAATTAGGCTTCATCATCATTTATTATCAGATCTCAAATACTGCAAGAAGTGGTATGTGATGTACTATTTACTCCACTAAAATTCTTATCGCCTGTTACACAGAAAAAATGGTCTTCGGAAGTAGAAAGCTGGTGCGTTTATCTACCTACTGTTCCAAACGAACTAAGGCATGTGGGCAGTCATGTGTTTTACACAAATCATTAGAGATACAGGAATGTTTTGAATAGCCATCAATGGTTACATCATTAACTATAATTTACTGCAATGACTTATGATTTTCATTTCATAGAAGTGCATTAAGAGTGTGTTCTACACATACATTAACACTCCCCATCATAAAATAACGCCATTTAACTTTTCACACAGTGACTTTTATGATGCTGTTACAGAAGAAACTAATTGTAGTTAAAGCATTTATTTTTAAAAAGGTCACGCTTTTTTATTGTAGTTTATAATACTTAAATGGCAGCGTACAAGTGTGAACGTGCATGTATGTGAATGTGGGGAACATGTGTGTTCAATACTGAATCCATTCCAACAAGTTCTGCAGAAAATGCTGAATAAAAAGTTACGTTCATATTAAGCTACAATGAGGTAAAAGAGAAATCTAAATTGTAAATGAGTTTTGGAGACAAATCAATGCTAATGAACAACAATTACTTCAGTCACTGTGTGAATTAAACCACCACCATTAAAGAAGCTGAGGTGTTCTGCTGGTGAGCATGTCTTTAGTCCCTGGCAGATCATGCAAGACCTAGTTTAGCAGAAGCAGCAAGCAAAAAGAAAGCAAGTTTAAAATTATTCTGTTTTGAAGCTCCACTTCAAACAAAAAATTCAGGAAAGCCTGCACAACTCAGAAAATCCCATCCAGTTTTAATGACTGCCCTGAATGCCTGATAAAATTTCAGATTTTCACTAGATAATGACAAGAGAGCTTATAAAACTAAAAGATGACTCAGAACAGTCTCTTTTGTTCCCTTTCTTGCATGTAAAACAGTCAGTGAAAAATCAAAACGTTTCCTTAAGAAAAAAAGGGCTTTTCTTTGAGCTAAAAATAAGTCTAAACATCCTGTTCTTTACCTGAATGCTCAAAACCAGCTGTAGGTAGCAACCATGTAGGGAGAAACTACAGAGGGCACTGTTGTATCAGTTTTCAAGAATTACAATGGTGATGGGACCCAAGAACAGAAGACTGTCAGGAAAATAAATAACTAACTAAAGAAAGAATCCGGAGTTAGGAGAGCATGCAAATGCACTAAACCTAAAACAATAATAAGGCAAAGAGACTGAAGCTGTATTTCTGAAGGAAAATGGACTGAAAAAAAGTTCACATAACAGACTGTCAGGCTGATAGGAATACTGCAGTGCACACATTTGGCATTTTCCTTTGTAGTACTTTGCATGGAAAAGGTAACTAATCATAGCGCCGCCTTATCCTTTGCAAACAGCAACCTATTACTGGAATCCCACTCATAATCAATATGAAAATGAGTGATGACTGTTATGCAATTCTTCCACAGGCAGAATTTATCAACAGAAAGAATATCTCCACACTGAATAGTCCTTTTACAGTGTAAAAGGCCAGTTCCATTTTATTCCTTTTCATAATGACAGTTACAAATCAATCACTTCTATTTTGAAAATGGTAATGTTGGTGCAATGTAAACCAAATGAAACCCCAGCCTTTCCAGAAGAATTACCTTTAAATATACTGATCAGAAACTGTAAGTGTCCAGCTGAAAATAATGTAACGATGCAATTGCTGCACATATGACATTCATATCAAAGGGGGGGTGTGTGTTAAATAAGTCAGCTTAAATAACTTAGTAATTTTATAAGAAAGCAAAATGATTTTTACAGAAAGAATTAGCCTCAGAGATAAAAATATTAATGAAGACAATTTTGAGAAATGTTTTACTATTAATTTATATGAAAGCTTGCCTGTCCTTGATTGTATTTTATTAGAACTCACCCCAATTACATTTCATTAAACACTAATAAATTTTAAAACATATATTACTGCTGCCTAATGAGCAGTGTAAATAATATAAAGCAGCCAGTTACCTCAGCACAGAATCAGATAATTTAGTTTTTATATTTTTCATTTTTATCCTTAAAAAGCATGATGAAGATGCGATGTAAGAAACCAAAGCACTGAAATAAGATCTGGATAGTACCATTCATTTAAATGAAACTGTAAAGAAAGGTGTTGCTCTTTTTCAACAATGTCGGGGCAAAAACCACAAGCAGCATGTTTTACAGCGCTACAGCAAAAAACATAGGACTTTCATGAACATTGACTCAAATTCACATTCAAAGAGGAAAGGCTACACGGAAGGTATTTTCAGATTAAGTTAGGCAATACCTTCATAATAAACCAAAGAATAAATGTTAACAGAGAAGATGCTCAAGCAAACAAAACATGTAGCAGAAAATTGTCTACAGCTATGTGAATGACTGAGCAAACCAAACAAAATCAAAACCACAGATGGTGCCTGTGGATACTCACTCACATCCACATGCATAAGAACTGTGATGGTAACTGTGGAGGAATTGTGTCTCTAAGCATGCAAAGACAAAGGTACTACATGAAAGGAAACTGCCACAGAAAATGAAAATCCAATATTTATTTTTTTTAAATTGCAAAACCAGACAACAGAAATATATTTACCAAGCAAGACCCCAGTTTCTTCACAGACACCGAGACCTGGAATTCCTTCTAAGTGGTTTAAGTAACTATTTCAAGCAAGTTCTTAATAAAGATAAACAAACCCAAAAACTAATGTGCATGTCAGAAATGGATTTCATCCAGGTTTTGCCTCTGTGGCTTCCAAACAGGCCAGTATATATTCTGTCTTTAGCCGAGTTCTATCTCTAAATCAGAATTATTTTAAAATTGCTGAACATACTACCAGTCTAGTAATCTGTTTAGCTCTTGTTTTTTATTAGCATTGTTCCTAGTGGTCTAGTTTTGCTAAAATAAAGTTTCATCTTATTTTATTTTTTCCAAGTATTAATAAAATTTCACTAGTATTACTTCTATACTCCTTTTGAAGTGTATACGATTGCAGGCAGGCAGGTTGCATGCATGCAAACAAAACTCCCAGTTTGTTAGGTACACAATATTAATAAAAGAAATGCATATTATCCTACTAAATATACACTACGACACTAAGCTAAAACAGGTGAGGTTCTCAAGTTAAGATACGAGTTTGCTCTGTGTAAAACTTAACTACATTAACTCAGAAATATTGTAGTTCATTCCTACAGACGTGCAATTGGATCCAAATGGGGCTGTTACTGAGGTTGTTGAGTCTATGCATGTCACTTAAATAAAATTCAAGTCATGAAAAAGGTTTTGATAACATTTACAAAATTGACTTAAACATCTTAATGTATTTTTCCATTTAACTACAATACTGAATGCCAAAATGTTAATAGATAACTCTCTAAATATTCAAGATACTTAACAAGATATTTGAGGTTCCTTTCTCCCCTGCAATACAGCACATTAAAACCAATTTTACTACCGTCATTTATTCAAAGCTTGATTATGAGCAATAGCTGTGAGAAGAAATACAGCATTGTTGATTCATATACAAGCATTTCACTTAACTACATTGGATAATAGCAGTGCTCCTAAAGGAGTATAAAGGCAAAGTGATTAGAAGTCATTACTGTTAATTAGCATTCACTTTACATTGATAGGGATGAACCTTTTCTGTGCTGAACAAACGGAAAGCTTTTATCTGAAAGTCTGCCAAACCTGGTCAAGGTAGGCTCTGAAATAAAGTGTCAGTGTCCAGTAAGCTGAATTCAAAACAACAATAACAAAAAAGCAAAACAAAATCTAAGGATGTATCATCATCCAATTAGTGAGATTCAGTTTTTAAACAGGAAAAGGTTTGAAGGGAATGAGTAAAACTGGAAACTCATACTTCACATTCTGCAATCTCACTGATAAAAGGAGGAAATGTGTGTTTATCAAACTTGCTGCGAGTGCACGGTTCATTTGGCATCCTGTAAACAATGCCTGGCTGCCCATTTCCAAATGCATGTGAGAATCTTGCAACCCAGAACATCATATTCAGCAGGCAAGGTCACACTAGAGATGCCCTGGAAATGGGAAATTAGGAAAACCTGGCAATCAGAGGTTTAAAGCTGACCAGAACAAGCCCTCGGGCTTGCTTACCATCTTTCACCACCAGCCTGACTGTCTCTGCTTATTCAATATCAACACAACAAGACTAAGAGTGAGTGAAAACAACTCCACACACCTAACAGGGAGAAATACAGTGACTTTTTTGTTTACATAAAGCTCAACATTTCTCACGGTAAGAAACTACCTCAAAGATGCTGCTCAAGATCCCCTTCTGGAAAAAAAAAGTTGACCCTTCCTGAACAGTTCAGATGAGACATGGAGAATGACAGGCATCCTGTTGATTAAAAAATTTCCTTGTTCCCATCTCATTTTAAAATTCAACCAAAAAAAAAAAAAAAAAAAAC
>RSEF01000005.1:34613157-34654956 GCA_003993805.1 Himantopus leucocephalus | reverse complement strand
AAAAAAAAAAAAAAAAAAAACCAAAACCTAAACAAAACTTGTCTTGTGAATGGAACAAGATATATAATTATTTTTACACTGCTTAAAGCACTGCCAACTATGCAGTTAGTTCTTACCCTCTTCCTTTAATTCACACTCTTATTCACTGCTGATGACAATGGTCATCCCCTAGCTGGAGGAAGCTACAGAGCTCCACTTCAGAATTAACTAAAAGAAAAAATAACAAGTCGATTAAAAAAAAAATAATCTTTGAACACGATGAGTGCAAAGGGACAATTAAAATTATCACAGATAAAAATCTAGTCATTATAAAAGGTAGAGGAACTTAATCTATGTCACATGAAAAACTACAGCAAATATTTTGTCTTTAAAAAAAAATAATCTTACTTTATGAAGAAGCACAGTTATTTATTTCTTGCCAGTGTAGGTAGCCACTTCATATAATTTCAAAAAGTTCACATTTAACTTTCACGTCTAAAGGCAAAAAGAGATGTAGTCTCCAAATGTTCATCTAATCAACATGACTAGTAGAGGGCCCAAAATATAAATTCCACTGTTTTATTTACCACTGTTCCCCCTAACCAGACACTGAAGTTAGTTTAGTATGTTTCTTCAATACTGATGTTACAATTTCACTTGCTGTATAAATTCTATGTTTCAATTGATTAATTATACATAAAGTTAATCTATCAAAATATCAAATATTCTTGATTTGCAATAATCTTAACGTATAGGGGAAAAAATTGAGGAGTGATTAGTTTGGAAATTCAGCATAAAGACAAATTCCTCTTCCTATAATTTAGTCTTTTTAAAAAATGTTGAGAAATATATCTTTGAGGAATTAGTCTACACATCTACAAATAATCCAGACCGTAATAGGGAAAATACCAGATTTTCTTCAACTGAAAACATGTGGAATTATGATTAGAACAGAACTGTTCTGCCCACTTCTAAACTCTCTGAATCCCATCAGTGAGAGGGGGAAGGTACCTACTGTGTCTGAACTTATAAACTGCAAAAATAGTTTGGTGAACAGCATGCTGAGATCCTCAGATTACAGATTCTTGAAGTCAGTCGGGATTCCATAATAATAATGTTTAGATCTTTAAGACTCCTAAGAAACTCTGCAAACCTTATTCGTATGAGTTAAGAGTATGCTATTAGTCTTTATCATGTAAATACCACCACTGAAGTCACAGGCACTACCAAGAGCTGATTAAAACAGACACCTAAAAGCCAAATGACTATTTCTAAATACTTTACTATTTCTTTTAAATGCACTTTATAACAGTGAAGACAGTGAAGTAATGCCTGCAGTAGAATAATACATTACACTTATTCATTTATTTTTCCTGATGAGAGCATCTAGATGTTTGGCTGTACAAAACCCACAGAAAGTCAGTCATCAGACTGAATCCGAGAACTCTTTTTACCCATTGGCCACAGCAGCCAAATTCTGGAGAAGGGTGGAAGGACGACAGTTTCCTTAGCATGGAAGACTATTAGCAATAATGAGGAACTGAAAGCTTTATCTTCTGTGAGGGAATTAATGCCTATCCAAAGTCCACCGAATAACCTTGTATTTCACCCATTCATCTCAAACCCTGAAGAACTGTTTCCCGAAGAACTCCAAGTCTTTGGGAGTTTCACTGAATAATGATAGGACCTAAGTTACCTCTATTCCACCTGAACCTGCATAGCCAAAGCACCTTGTCTGAGAGAAAATATCATCTTAAATAACATCTAAAATTATACAGCTATTGCAATTTTAACTCTCAGACAGGAATACTTCCTGTCTCCAGTAAACGTCAATCTGGGTCCATTTCAAAAATCATGAATCTGACCTTAAAAAATAACTATTAAATACAGAATTCACTGTATTAATAAGCTCTGTGTTGCTGTAACTAAAAAACATATTAGTTATTCTTAGTGACTGACTGAATTATAAGATCACTGCTCCAAAATGTGACAATATTTTAGAAAACAAATTTTCTTTATTTCTTTATTACTGGTAAAACAAAACAGTGCCACAACCAAAGGCTATTATCATTCAAATGCTTCATACATCCAATATATCCCACATCAATTCTTATTTTTCAGCTGATGATAAATGATATCATAATTAATAATCCTTCAGTCCTGAGATCCAGTATATTAATTTCTTTCAAGTGTATTTTCGGGGTTTTTGTAAGCTTGCAGGTTTTGAACCCACAAAAAGAACTGACAGAAATAATATGTTAAAAATGAAAATGCATTGAAAAATCAACTTGCATGTTTTATAATAAACACAGGGAAATATATTACGAAGAAACTATAAATAGAATCAATTTTTGAAATACTAATTTCAAAAAACTCAGATAATAAAAAATGTTACTGGAAAAGATGAAAAAACAGCTAGAAGAAAAAATGTTTTTGTCAAGTTCAAAATTCTACAAATTACTCCAGCAGTGGAAACTTATTAAACAAAGGCAAAGCCTATACAGAGCAAAGGAAATAAGTCAAGAAATTTGGAAGAGGACAGAACCGTCTACTGAAACCCAGAACTGAAAGAAACTACCTTGCATTGGTTTTTATAGTCTGGAAGCTGCTACAACCACTGCCCTAAACAAAAGTTTAGCCGTAGTTCCACGAGATACAGAAAACAATCCAACATTCAACCCATCTAACACTACTTCTGTACGTGCTTGCGTAAAACATCAACGTATTATTTGGACAAGATCACAATTACGTTGAAAAGGGGAGAAAGCAGTTAAATATGCCTATATTGAGATGTATGTTGTAAGAAAGTTTCATAAAAACACCTCCATGCTCCAGTCTTTCCAACCACTAAAGGGAAAGAAACACAAGTCTTCCCACACATTTCCTGGTTTCAAAGACAGCACCATGATAAAACCCTGAAGGATAATTCAGGTAACTAAGAAACCCTAGTGTTTACATGCTTTGTTGGAAAAATCTCCAATACACAAAATGACAAACATGGACAAGGGTATCAGTAATCCCTATTCAGTAACATGGAGAGTATATCAAATTATTCCCTAGAGTTCAGGATTTACATGTCTCACAAAGTAAATGTTCTACTATCAGGTGAGGACTGCATAGTAAGATACTTTTAGACATCATATAAATACTCTGATACACAATACATATTGAATACAGACTCTAAACCAGGGCATTAGGTAATTAAAAAATAAATATAAATTTCCTTCCTACCTATCCATTATCCATGTTTGTGACAATAAAATTAGCAGGTTTACAGTCATCGGCAGTCAATATCACTTTCTGAATCCCATGTACTAGAACAGGACTGTTGTCCTGGGTTTCCCAGCACTGCAGGGGAACTTTTAATGTTATTTTGTTCTCATAACATTGTTTTTAAAAACACCAAATACTTTCAAATACATACTAGTTTTTCCAAATGCGTTTTGTTTTAATTTTTTACTAAAGTACTTGCAATACAAGCGTTCTTTACAAACGGAAAGTAAGGCACACTATGTGATTTTGATCTAGACACACCTTTCCTGTCTGCTTGGGCCCAAACCATTAGACAGAAAAACAGAGCTATGTTAGTTTGACCAGTGTTTTGAAATTACGTCCACTCAAGGATGCGTCTTGACAAGGCTTCTGCAGAATTCCTCCCCTCCCTTCAACAGAATGCAAAATGAGCTCTCTGTTTAAAACTATCAACATCTGGAGAAAAAAAACCCACCAAAACTAAAGCAAAATCCTCAGTGATTAAGGCTTACATAGTAAAGCTACAAAACTGCAGTTATAAAAAAAAGTGAAAAAATAAAAATAGAAAGCTTTCAAAGTTACTGTTAACACACAAAAGAAAAATTTTCACGTATTTTTCTTAAAACTAAAAAACCAAAGACTTACAGCTGCTGTAGTTTACGTCCCCCTGATAATTTTGCAATTATTCATCAGAATATGCAAGACTTCTGAAACTTTTGTACCAGAATTTCATAGATAGGTTTGATTGTAAAGACATGGTTATCCGAAGTCTAACATAAAGGCAGTATATTGTTAATATTTACATCTTTAAAATATCATATAGTGGAATTAATATTTCTCTACAGGAAAGAAATAGTTATTTAGTTACAGACAACTTGATAACATCTCTTTCATCTATAGTTATAATTATCATGTACAAACTTCCAAAGCAGAAGTTGTCAAGATTTAACATTAGCATTAATTTATGTCAGGCATCCATTTCTCCAAAGACAGCAAGAATCGAAAAGGAAGTATCATCTTAATTGCCACTAATCTGCCCATTTTTAATTAAATTGATCAGTAATTTATTATCTTACCCAGCAGCAGAAAGCTGTTAGTATGCAGCTTTAAGAGACAGCATATACTAGTCATTCTAATTTCTAATACTGTCATGGTTCAAAACCAATATAAAACTGCTGTACCGTATTTCTTTTAATTCATGTTCTGCATGATATGCACATTCCATTTAAAACCTCTGTGAAGCACTCTAGAGCTTAATCATAGAATCACAGAATCGTTTAGGTTGGAAAAGACTTTTAAGATCATCGAGTTCAACTGTAAACCCAACACTGCCAAGTCCACCACTAATCTATGTCCCCAGGCACCACATCCACATGTCTTTTAAATACCTCCAGGGATGGTGACTCAACCACTTCTCTGGGCAGCGTGTTCCAATGCTTGACAACCCACTCTGTGAAGAAATTTTTCCTAATATCCAAACTAAACCTCACTGGCACAACTTGAGGCCATACAGCCTACATGCACTGTTCTGTTTTGTAGTCTCACACTCCAACACAGGTGTGTGATCTTGATTTTACTTTAGAGGAACATGATTTCCCTGCCAAAATCTTTAGAAGATGTAAATTCGACTCCAACATGGTTCAGGAAGCACTCTGCACTCAATCCACATTCTTAGGTCTTACCTGCAAATTACTTCTTTTTTTAAACCGAACAAAGAATAGACCTGAAGCTTTTAGGTTCATGAATCTCAATTCTAATTTCAATGGAGGAAAGGGGGCCAGAAAATGTTCAATACCTGAATTGAAGACTACAAATATCATTAGCTGAATTTTCAGAAAATAGTCCATCAGTTCGATCAATAAAATTAAACATGCATTTACCTTTTTTAAAATAGCAATTAATACGATTTTCTAAACATTGTATTGTTTTAGTACTGTGCACTGCAGTCATCAACTCAATTAACTGAAATAGACATAGCATGTTCACTCAAACTTTGTGTAAAACCTCTGGAGTCAATGGGAGGTCTTCTATTTATTGCAATGAGATCTGATTTAATTCCAGTGGAAAATAAGGTACTACACGAAATATTGTGGAAAAGTACAGAGAATAAATTTAAAGTGTTTTAGGAAATACACTCATTATCTCCCTTTAATTGGTTTTATAGCTAAAAAGAATTGATATATGTTATTGCTATTATGTGATATATTAGTTTAGTTACAGGGCTACCAGAATCAAAAAACTATCAATGAAATATTCTGTAATACTTTGTGAGTGATCTGCAACATACAAGTAACAGATTCTGGTTTACAGATCATAAGTGTACACAAATAGAAATGTCTAGACATTAGTTTTCATACACTGATAAATGCACAAACCCCAAAAGATATCTCATTCCAGTAATCAAGCAATGCATTATTTCAAATATGAAACTACATAAACATTTTATTTATAGATAATTTTCACAATTATGTTTTTTGTAGTATATGCCGATCATGTGATATGGGTGTTTTTATTAAATAGGAACAAGGTTTTGGCTTGAAATGGGGATTAATAAGTCTGATATACATTGGGGAGAAAGGAATAAAGTTGCGCTCTATATTTACAATGCCAGGAAGAACAAAGGAATAGAAATAGAACTTGTAGAAGTGTTCAATTTTTTTCTCAAAGCTTTCCTTAAATGCCTAAGTGGATAATTTACTTAAATTCATAAATGAGTTAAGCAATATAATTGCCCCCAATTATTTAACTCTTTTCATTCAGCATACCTTAACAAGTTTCATGAGGTGGTAAAGGTCTTCAACCTCATCTTCTTGACATGCAGTATACACTTTTCCAGTATTTACACTGGTACCCTTTATGAAACTACGATATAGCGGCAAATCCAATGCATCAGCATATAGGTCAATGGCATGGTGTCCTACTGTCTGATACATATAGCTGTCCAATTCATCAGTCTGCCCTGCCACAATTAAGAAACAATCATATTAGGTACATTATTTCAACAATTACAGATAATAACAATACTGCAAAGCACAAAGAAAATCTAATTGTTAGTATTTTTTGGTTCACAAACAGATGTTTGGTGACAATACCTCTATAAACATGGAAAGAAAAAAAAAGTATTTCTCCACCCAACAGACGTATGGGGAGGAAGACATCTGTCACAAACATGCTGCCTGTTTGGAAACTGTGGTGTCTATTTCTTCTTTAGTATTCCTCCCTGCTTTATCCAAAAATCTCGTAACAGTCCAATTCTGCTCCTATTTATACGGTAATTTTAATAGGAACACAGTTCAGAGGCACAAACCCAGATGCATTTCAACATACTCAGAACAAGAAATTTGTAATGCACTGCAACACTGAGAATAAGTAACAGGTTGTCAAAATTTTCCAAAACTTTACTGTTAAAGTTGTTTTCATGGTCATCAAGAAAGAAGAGGATATTATTTCTGCTTAAGTAGAATAAAAGCAGACCACTATAATGTTTTGACATTGCTTAATATAAAAAAAAGAAAAGGAAATCTGTTATAATATCCAGGCCCTTTCTACCTTCACTCCTTTTAAAAATTAAGCTCGAAATGAAATCAACTCTTTGCTGCTACTTCCTTAACCAGGAAAAACATTTAACTGAATTTTCTTACAAGTAGTTTGTAGCTAGAACATAGGAAAAAACCTGCTAAAATGCACACATCATGAATTAGAATTAAATCTCAAGTTATACGATCAACTGTTCACTTATAAAATCTTTCAGATCATTTTTCAAACAGATTGATAAAGCAATACATCATTATTGGTGAGATCTCCAGTTTATTCATTAAAAGCTAACACAGTTCGCTATTTTAATGCTAATTTGTAATACTGGAACTTCGCTTAATTTACACAGACACATCAAGCATCTCTGCTGTATACCTATGTAGCACATCTTGCAAAGAGAAAGGTCTGTAACATTGATCAAGATAACTAATTTGTGATGTAACAATTTGGTCATGTCACATTTGAAACCATACAACAGAGACGCTTTTGCTCAAAACAGGCAAATCCAAAGCCATAATCACAACTAACCAACCTAGACCAGAAGAGCTGATTTAAAAGAAAACTCAGTGTTTTTCAACATACATGAATATGACAAGGTCTTTAAACTCATACTCAGTTCAGAATACACAGTTTTTTTATTAATTGAGACTCTCCAGGCAACAGTGGTACAAGATAAAATAAAATGAAAGGCATAGCATCCGCTATTGCCTGAAGCAACTCAATTAACTTTCCACAGAATTTCCAGCTACACACTTAAAGAGAGCATTTTATGATTTTAATGACAATATTCTACATTTCTGATGTGGATAAATTAGTTTAAAGACAACATATTTCAACAAGATTAGAGATGATTATGTGCTAGCTACCCAGAAAATAAATTGTTCCTGTATTCTCTAGCATTTGCCAGTTCCGTCCGTGACTCATTTGTGATGGCAGCTCCCTTTTTCCTTCACTTTCTGTGTATCTTCCTAGCATACAGTTCGTTTAAAATATGTTGAACAGTTAACCTATATTAACATACTTTAACATTCTCCCCTACCAACTGGGAAACAACTCACTTCCTTTTCAAGTCTCAGTTCAAGTTCAATTTTTGCTCTAGTCCAACACAGAAGTATTCAGCTCACCCTCTCACTTCACCACTGACTTAGACTACCTGAGTTTGTCCTGTTCTCTTTCATAGAAATAAGTCTAGATGCAGCCTGTTAGGAACTGATCAGAAAACTGATCCAAGCTAAAAGGAAGGAAAAAGGCAGGAAAAAGAAGTGCATCAAGGTCAATTCCAATCCAGATCAGTACCTCAATCCAGTTCACAAATGTTGGGCTAGAATAACGGAGGAAGACATACAAGGCTAAAAATGAATAATCAGCCGCTAAACTGCATATGTTTGGCAGCTGGAATGGTTTATGACAGTTTAAAGCTGTTCGAGAAATACAGTGTTTGTTTTGTTTAATAGTATCCTCTACCACCTTTTAATATTTGTGCTACTGAACTCACACAATCCCTTTGTCTACCACCAGGAATATTCATATTCTCCTTTTTTCAAACTGCGTAAGCTTTTCTTTTAATGATCTTCATCTTCTTGCGGTTTTTTCCTCTTCGAGGAAAAATATATTTAATATGTCTCCATAGCATTTTCTTTTTTCTGCCTCTTTTAAGGCATCTAGATTGCCCTTCAATATGCAAAACTATATAAAACACATAAAGGAACTTAATTCAGGCACAGCTGTGCCTCCATTGTTTCTAATTTAAAAAAAAATATAAAATCTCCTGTAAGAAACGTGGCTTTCATACCTGTGTTTTCAGCAGGTCTTAAATTGGCTAGAGCAACAACTTGATGCCCAGCAGCAACACACTGCATCAAATTATAACAGCTGTCCTTCCCACCACTGTAAGAAAAAGAAAATAGTGGCAATTAAAAGTACTGATAAAAGTTTTAGCCCCTTATGGCTTTTGCCTAACTACTTAAAAATTAATATCGTCAGAGCTGGTCATAAAGTTTTGAAATTAAAAAAAGGTTGCAAAAATATTAGCAGTAGGAAAAGGATGATTTCACCATACAACGCTTGCGATATATGTATAGTGCCTACATACAGTATTCATAAAGCACATATCCAGTTCTGTATCTTACTACTAATCTGAGAGGGTCCATGAAGAACATCCACTTACACTGGAACCCCTTCACAACAAGGACTGTCTCCTACTTCAGAGACGAATTACTCTGTACTCATTACTAGGTAACGTGGATTTAAAAACCAGTATCTGCTCCAGAGGGTTGCCAGCATTAGCAACCTTTTTAAATGAAGACTGTCATGTTAGGAATAACATTAATCATTCATGGGATACTTTGCCTAAAGTTTCAACATTTTAAACGTACTTCCCATTCTCAAAAGCCGTAATTATTACAGGCAGTAGGTTCAGCTGACACTGCATTGAACATACAATTTTTTCACTACATGTAACTGCAAATAAAAATAATTACTGCTGACTAAAAAAAAAAAAACAAAAAAACACCAGAAAAACGAACAGAACAATATTCTTCTCTGAGGCCAAGAGATGACACTCTAACACAGGGAATACAATTCATTTTGACATTCATTCAAGATCTACTAGAACCTTTTCCACTATCAGTGAGGACAGAATCCTCTTCTCCTGGTGCAACTGAAATACAGTATTTTTCATGGATTATAATCACTATCAAAAGAAATAGTCTAACAATAAAACTAAGAGCGCTCTAGAATACACACTGCTTGCAAAAACCACGTTCAGACTCACAACCTTCAAACTACAACTGCAGGTGGAGATTCTGTGCAGCCTCTTTAAATGCCAAGGCACAAAAACCAGTCCAGGGCAGGAAATGAAACAGAGACCTAGACCAGGTTGGTAAAACTGGGTCTTGCCTTAGAGTCACTGAGACGTGGACAGGAGAACAGATAGTACAAGCAGTCCTTGCTAAAACAGACCATCGGTTGCCTTTTGACCACAGTATTACTAACACACTTCAGCATTTCCAGCGTAAAGTTCCCACTTTTATCTAGTTCTCTATGCAAGAGCTTGAAAGTGTGTTACAGGAATGTAACCATACAGCTATTCCCCTCAATTTCTGCTTTTATCCATGCTAAAATTCTGTATGCTGACCTTAATTTGTTGTATAACTCAAATCTAAAGTAGAAATAGTATAAGTAACATGGCATCCTTTCGTACTTAACAGATTTTTGTAAAGCAGTTGCTTATGTTTCAGTGCTATAAAAGTAAATATAAATATGGTAATAAATAGATTCCTAAATTCGAGGTTCCATCTTTACCTGACATTATTATCATGCATACCTACAACATTCTTCTAAGCTCCATATGGACAAAAAAAAAATTTAAAAAATCACATTCATTAATTCTGAATACCATGCTTGATAGCTTGAAAATGTAGACAGTATTCACTTCATAATGTGAAATTTCAGGCTTAACAGAATCATAATGAGACAAAGGCTTTTTTCTTTCTGAATGACTTCATTCAAAAAAATAAAAGCCTCCCACTAGTTCTGATTTCAACTCCAAACACAACTTAGAAAAATAATTATGTGACAGGACATAATTGCCTACGCTGTTTACAGCATTTCAATATTAATTTTTAAAATCAAAAAGTAAAAGGACACTAGAATAAATCTATTAATCTTTTAAATTAATTTTTATATATATAAAAGAAATGTTAAGATGAGGCAACATTCAGATTTCCCACATTTGACCACCAATTACTTGACTAAAATTGGTAGAGTGCTCACTGGATCACATGCTACTACACTGCTATTTATTTTCTGTATTACTGTTACCATGGCCCTAAAAAATAACCATACCAAGAAACAAAACGAAATGGTGCCTACCTACAAGGCCTTCTACTCTAGCGGTGAAACACATGACAGTTAAGACTCAATGAAGCCAGACAGGCCATGCTGTGGGAGGAAGGTAGACTCAGCACAGTCCCAGCCTGACTGTTGTCTAATAGATTGTGACAAAAAAAAAAAGAAAAAGAAAAAAAAGCTTTAAGAAGAGAGATGAAGGCAGGTACTGAGGTAGCCTGGGGACTGCTCTCAATTCTCATCACAGAAAAAAACACAAGGCCTTTTTGTAGAAAACTGCACAAAGTCAGGCCGCAGTCAGGGTTAGTTTTGACAATGTTGCTACTATGTTAATAGGTAGGCTTATAAACAAACAAAATACCAGAAAAAAATACACGGTAACCATAAAGATACAGGTCTGTCACAGACTTCTGAGCAAAATTCTTTTCTATTGACAAATGTAACTATTTACAGCAAGAAAATTCTAGAAGAATTAAAGAGTTGAAAAACATCATATTTCAGGTAGAAGACTGGCTTTAAAATGTCTATGATTTAGCACAAAACACAATACAGGGTTTACCCCATAAATACCACCTTAAAGCAAGACTATCAACTTTAAGTGTGGCCAACATTTTAGAAGAAAAAGAAACAGGTTGAAGTAGTTTTATATATAATCCTGACCTTTTCAAAAGTAAGAAGCACTTTTCAAATACTTTTTTTTCCCTCTGATCTTTGAGGCTAGCTCTGTTACAAAGATTTCAGACACTTTGATGTCTCTTTAAAACTCTTCTTAAAACTATTACTGAAACTAAATCCATCCTTGTAAAATTGCCCATTAAAATAGCAATTGTGTCAGAAACCTGGTTTTAGGATTTTATTTCATCCTGCCTTTTAACATATTCCTCTACTTAGAGAATATCAAAATAAATAAGCCTGGAAGACAAAATCTTATCTATAAAACAAGAGAAAGCATAGAAGCTGTTTTTCCTGCTCTGTATTTAAGCAAATCTTGGAAAACGTAGGTAACATTTGTCGTATTTTTTCCTCTTTGGATGATGTTTGGAATGATTTGAAATTGTTGTGGCCAAACCCTGATTTCAACAAGGCCTGATATGAGACGTTGCCTGAGAGAATTTAATACATTAAACGTTAAGACCTCATTACATAGTTACTGCACCCAAAAATAAAAACACACTGCTCATATTCACACAATCCTTTTCCCTTTAGAGGTTTCCTAGCTTGCATGTTTTTTAATTAACTATTATTTCTCAAGAAAACACACCTGTCCTTGTTAATGTTAACATTAAATGTTAATCTCTTTCTAAAAAAATACAAAAAAGCCATTTATAGTACTAGAACTGCAGAAACTGATAAAAAGGGGGGNGGGGGGGGGGGGGGGGGGGGGGCGGCAAACACAGCGGCCCCTGACAGCAGACCAACTGCAACTATTCAAGTATGTGAGTTTCATCTTTTTTAAAATCAAGAAAAATGAGATCTCTCCCAAAAGACGCGCTAGAAGAATCTACCGTCGAGAGTTCAGAGAAAAAAAAAAAAAANAAAAAAAAAAAAAAAAAAAAATTATCCCAAGGGAGATCAAGATACTTGGGAAAAAGGTAAAAGCCCCCGCGGAAAGGCAGCGGGAAGGCGCGGCGCTCCCCCTCCCCCGCGGGACACCCTGCACAGGCCCCGCGGCCCCTCCGCGCCGGGCGGCGAATAATTTTGGGGTGGCTTTTCTTATTTTTTTTTTTTTAAACCAGACACTGGTAGTTCTTCAGCGTCCCGGGACTAAGGCGAAAGCTGATGGGAAATCTGCAGCAGGGAAGCGGCCCGCCTGGCCCCGGCACTCAAACGCCGCCCGCCCCCGGGCAGCAGGCGCAGCGCCGGCAGCCGCCGGAGCCCTATCGCTCGGCGCAGGGAAGGGGGGAGCGGCAGGAAACGCACGGGCGGGAAGAGCCGGGGCAGGAGGGTCTCGCAGGCGGCGCTGGGTGGAGCGCGAACCCCCCCGGCTGCTCCCGGGCGGGCTCGGCCTCTCCCCGCGCCCTCCCGCCGCCTGCCAGACCCCCCTCGCTCGCCCGCATGGGCGCTCCCTCAGCCCGTTACCTGATTAAAGCCACTACTCTCATGTTGCTCACGGGCCCGGGGCGGGAGCGGGGGGGGGTGGGGGGAGGAAGCGGGCGGTAACGCTACCGGGGAGCTGTGTGACAGCTGCGAAACGCAGCGGGGAAAGAGCGCGGCCGTCCCGGCCACCCTGGGCCGCGCACGCCGCCGCCTGCTCCGTTGCTACCGCTACCGTTTGGCCGCCTCCCCTCAGCAGACCCTCCTCCCGGGGCAGGCCGGGAGACTGCCTGAGCAAGGGGGAGGCGCGGCGGGCCGCCGCCTCTCCGTGCCCGGGTAGAGGCACGCTGCCTCCGCCGCGACCCTGCGAGCCGGCCGAGGCGGCGGAGCCCGGGCGCAGCCTGCATGAGGGCGGCAGGGAGGGGAGGGCGCGGCGGCGGAGGCAGCGCGGGGGACGCCTATGCAGGGCAGGGCGGCCGCGCTGGTAGGCCCGGGCGGGCCGCCCGCCCGCTGCCGCGGCTGCCGTGTGAGACAGGCGCCGCAGCGGGCTCGCCCCAGCTGCCCTGCCACCTCCGCCTCCCACCCCGCCCGTTTCCTCCTTGTCTACCGCGAACAGCAAGGGACCTGATCTAAGCGACTGCTGTGTAGGGAATGGGAGCGAGCGAGTGAGGTGGCCGGTCCGCCCGCTTCCCCTCGGGTGGCTGCTGAAGGGGCAGCGGGGCGTCGTCGCGGCCCGGTTTCACCGCGGCCCGGGGGAGGGAGGCCGGGAGGGCTGGCGGTGAGGGGACGAAATGCCGCGGGCCTTCAAAAGTCGCCGCGGGCCAGTCGTAATCGCGGCTGTGGGAGCCGGAGCCTGGCGCGGGCGCTCCCAGACGCCCCGGGAAGCTGCTGGGCGAAGCGGGTGGCGCCAGGTACTCGCCCGGCGGCGAGTGACCCCGCCGGCCGCTTGCGGGGCGGTGGGCGAGAGAGCGGCGCTCCCTCAGCCCCTCGCCTCGTCCCTTTCGGGGGCTGATGAAGGGGACCGCTTCCGAGTCGCCGGAGTGTCCCCCAGCAGCCCGTGTCGAGGGGCCGGAGCGGGGGGGAGCAGGGCCGACGAGGAGAGCAGACCTCCCGGCGGCCTCGCTGAGGGCCTCCGCGGTGGCCTTGCGAGCACAGAATGTCCACCTGTGCCCTCGGGGTCAGCTTCCGCAGACCAAAAATCTAATCGTGGCGTGCGATCCCCGTCTTGGGCTAATTTTCTGAGCGATCCTGCAGTTAACATGTACGACAGACACCACTGGAGGTTTGCAGGCCGAATCGACAAAAAGCTCACCCGGGTGCCCAGTCTCTGAATCCAGACACAATTTTAATTATCCCAAGTCACAGAAGAAACCTGTGGGTTAGTTCTGCCGATGAAACCGTATCACTAGACTACCTTTAAGAGCGTCATACCACCAGATAAAAGCATTGCTGTGGGGTGCTGTGGCCGTGTTTTGAGCAGTGATCTGAGGGACCATGGCTCTCCAGGCTTTGATTCAAAGGGCCTTGTGGGTCCAAAACGAGGAGAAGAAGCCCCTGGTGTGCGCTTGGCTGCTGACCCCAGCTGGAGCCTGGTGTGCAGGGTCAGTGGGGACAAGTGCGGTGCCTCAGGGCAAGCCTTGGCGATGCCCCGGCTCAGTGCCTTCAATCCACTCGGTGTCTTCAATCTGCGGTGCCACCGTTGGTGTTGATGGTCCAACCTGTATGTTGGTGGTGACCAGGGCTCTGATTCATGGTTCCTGTTGAATTTAGTTGCCATGACCAGTGCAGCTAACATAAAAGGCTTTGTTCCTCAGGGCTGGGATGGAGGGTGTGTTTTATGCATTGAAGTGCTAACTTATTGTCCCCCTGTAACGTGGTATGATACAATGGTATATAACAATCTGTACCAATCAGGGTTTGCATAAGCCTCTGAAAAACAAGTTCCTTGCACACAAATTGTTGGGTCTGAACTTCCCAGGAAGAGAAAAGATGAAAGAAAACGGAGAACAAAATATTCTAAGAAAAAGCATTTTGTTTATAGCAATAAATACGCCAAAATAAATGCCTTGTGAGACAAATATATAGGATTTTTTATTTACAGCCCATGAAACAGTTTGAAAGAGCACTTTTTTTTAAGATTATTTGAATCTGCATGTGATTCGTACAGTAAGTCACTGGAACTTGTAAAATAGGAGCAGATAATTATGGGCAGCTATGAAGGTGATGATGCCTTCCTAAATACACTTTTGAAAATTTAAGAAGTGACAATCTGTATAAAACTTACTTGATAAATAGTTGTGAAGAGGTATTAATCACAATATGGATTTTTCTGCATAGGAGTAATTACAAAAAACACGTTTTAAAAAAATAAATCCTCAGTTGATGCTTTGGCCATCACAGGCCAGCAGTTATGAGACAAAATATTTTAATTACAGGACGGTTGGGTTTCCTTCTAGTTTAGTGATGATGGCTTAACGTGTAATTCTTAGAAAGCCATTTCTGCTCTTCAGAACATCTTAGATGATCCGAAAGAGAGTTACTTAAATGTGAAATTCTGATGAAAGGGCAGGGATTTTGGTGCGGGGTTGGGGCTTCTTTTTTTGGCTCAGAAACGTAATGGAGGCCTGTTCTGAATTAAAACTGTAAATCCAGTGTACTCAGAGATTTTAGCAGAGATTACTAAATTGAATGGAGTGCATAGTACCTGAACTGGTAGAAAATAACCACACTTCTGAGGAACTGCAAAAAAGGCAGAACAAAGATACTTGATNTAAAAAAAAAAAAAGGGGGGGGGGAGTATTTTGTCATACATCACCTCTATCTTTTCTGGGTTTGAATGAAATATTTTTAATTTTGATTATCACAAGGAAGTGTAATTCAGCTAGTAGTTGTGAACACTTAATTTACAATACTTAGCAGTGATACATGGAAAGTCTAAAAATCATGTACATAAGTTATTCTGCTGCTTTGGAAAATGGAGAGGCCATAAACTCAGTAGCTTTAATCACACTGCTTTATAACAAATATTCAGAGACTTGTAAAGCACTCTTCTAAGTAGCATTGCTAGAAGATCTGGAAAAGAATAATTCTGAAGTCTCCTATTTTCTCAATAGTCTGTTATTATTAATCTGTTCTGATACAATGTTGCTGTTTTTTCAGCAGATGGTTCTATTGCGTTCAGTTTTACAGCTTTCAAAAAACAAATTTCCACTTACAAGTCAGACTTGTTTGAAGTAGAAGTTACATATGACACGGCAGGACCAAAGTCTGCTTCATTTGCTAGTGAGATTGGAATTTTTGCTTCCATTTGATGAAGGCATCAGTAGTTATTTGCACAAATAAAAAAGTGGGAATTGGCTCCCAGAATTTGTGAAATATGTCAAAACTGAATTAGTAAAGTGGGGTTTCAAAGCAAATCTGTATTTTACCCAAAAAGATGCTGTTTTCAAATTATTTGGAATATATTCAGTGAGAAAATCTGTTCGCTCTCACTCACCTGATGAAATAACTGGAGTAGTGTCACTGCTCTTAAAAGGTTCTGCCATACGACAGTGGACAAAAAGCAGTGCATCATCTCTCAAGCTGATTGCCCCAAGACATTCTGCTATACTGCTGCAGCAGCTGAAACAATAAAATGCACCAAAGCTGCCTTTCTTCTCGGGGAAGTACTGGCTACTTTGTACAGAAAGCCGGCAATGGCTCAGCGCTTCTTTCTCACCCTTTTCTGCCTAGGAAGTTGAAAATAATTATAATGAATTAATATAACTGGAGGAACCTGTCAGAGGATTAAAAAACGCAATGCAGTATCCTTAACGATCTGGAATAGTTAATTAAGTTCTCTTATAAATGAGTTCCAAAAATAACTTACTTTCAGTAAGTTATTCTGAGAAACAGTCACTTTAGCATACCTGAGCTGCAGTGCCTATTAGAAAAGGGCCAATTATCCAGTGATTGGCAGTTAAAGGTGAACTGCTGAAGTTCTTAATTAAAAGATTTCCTATTATAATCACCAGTAAGTAATGGAATACTGCATATATAAAGCAGATGTAATGTTTGAAGAATATTTCTATTTTGAAACAAAGATTTTGAAAATTGTCTCCTCCTTTGCTTACCATGGTAAGTCCGAAACAGGAATGTTACGGTTTTCATGGGTGTAGCTGGCAATGTGCCGTGATTGCCCCTCGTTAGTGTCCTGCTCTGACTCTCCTGCAGTCAGAGGTGGTTCCCTCATCTAACAGGTGGCAGAACTTTTGCTGCTGGTAATAACCAAAGCTGTTTATGTTGTACAGAAAAAATTATTTGAGATTCTACAGGAGGATACTTCTGTCTTTTTAACTGAGAAACTGGCTGTGGAGCTCCTTTAGCTGCCTGTCATTGACAGCTTCCCCGAATTTTCATTTACTTCACAGTAAACAGGATATTATCAACTCTTCCATGAGATTTACTGGAATTAAATTTTGCGAAAAAAACCTTCTGGTTTGGAAGCATGAGATGTATTGACATACCACTAAAGTCTGAATGAAAGGCATTTCTCAGGAGGTGTATCTCTCCATCCGGGTGTAGAAGGACTCAAGGTCACTCTGTCTACATTTCAAGCTCGCCAGATACAAAGAGCTTTGCTCTGAATGCTGCATAACCATGCTAACAGTGCATTATGCCCAAGATAATACAGCCTACTAAGATTAGCTCGAACACCTCGTCACACTGTTCACCTCTTTTTAGACAGAAAGGAGCATGCAGTGACTTCAGGTCTGTCTCCAGCCACTGACACAGATATGGCCCTGGTGATCAGTGCTGTACACGAAGGATGACTTACCAGGCCTGTGGGCTTCTTGCTTTTAAGTGCTCTGTACAAACACTACTAAAAATATATACAGCTAATCCTGTAGTTCCTAGTTCTGATAAGACAAGGCTAGTCATTTTCATAGGTGATTTGACTTGTTTCTGCAGAACCATGAAATAGAAGACTTTCCGACCTGTATTTATGAACCACTGCAACAGAAACAGAATTTAGCCTAAGAGAGCATTGTATAAATTCTCGACTGATAGGTAATGGCCCTTATGTGATGCCAGTTTTTCTAAGCTTTGGATGAACTTAGTTTTCACTGATCAATCTACCAATCTTCAGTGAGTCAAAAGTATAAAATTAACCTTATAAGGTCGTGCCTCCATCAAAATGACCAGTCTGTTTCCATTTCCAGGAGGCCCTAGCGCAAGCTAAAATTAATATTCACTGGCAGCTGAACTGTTTTTTCACTTGACTAGATCTGTTTTCAGTGTTTGAAATTTTTACTTTATTAGTAAAAGCACTAACAGTAATTACCACCGACAGAAACTGTCAAGTTTGACTGGCAAAATCCTTCATTTACCTTTTTTCTGTTCAGCTTAATCCATGGGATTTTAATGTATTTTTCCCCATATGAAGTCCTTCTGCACTTTCAGGGGGAAAAAAAAAAAGTCTGAGCGCCTCCAGCTCACCAGAAAGCCTGTAGTACCAAAGGAGTTTCTAGTCTACCTACATCTATTTTGATTGCAATGGAAAAGTTAAGCATGGATGTTGGAGTTACAGGTTAAAGAACTTTTATAGCCTCCTGTCTTTTTCTCACTTCTAAAGAAAAAAAAATGGATTTTTTAGACATAACCATTTCAATTTTTTAATTTGCAGAAGTTTTAAATACAAAACAAATGTGAGACATATTCTAATGTTACTTTGAAACAAATGTAGATCAGAGATGGGTTTATTGTAAAGTACATGTACAAGGTTCAAAACCAAGTCCCTGTTATCTAACATGACACATTTTTTGTGAAGCTATAATATAGCTTCACAGTTAATAGCTTCTGATGAAGACTGAAGATGGAAATTTTGGAGCTTTTCTGTATGTTAGAGACTCTGAGCTCCTATTAACCGTTCTAGAGAAGAAAAAGATCTTTTAGACTCAATAATCCCTATAATGTGTTCATCATGCAACAACTTAGTCAAACACTATAGGCTTAATGTATTGGGAGTTAGCCATCTATTTGATGGCTGCAAAACACTCAGGAAAAATGTGGTGATGGATAATCACCCATGAGAACAGAGAGAAATTAGCTATCTAGTTAATGAGGTTAAGCTACAGTATCTTCTCCATCATCATAAGCTAAACCGCTGGGATCTTGTAGGCAGAAATGACTGGGATATTTTTACAGAGACGCAGAAATTTAGAGAAAGCTTTCAAAGGAAAGAGTCAGAAAATGTAACTGGTGCAATGAAAATCTAAAAATGAACTATAGTATCTTACTGTGGTGGTATATAATTTGGGGCCATTACTCATTTACTAAATGGTTCTGCGGTTCGTCACTGATTAAGAACATTCAAGTAGGTTAAAGCTGCTGAAGTTTCAGGGGAATAAGCAAACAGCAGCTTTTTTGGCCCATTTGTTTCACTGCAGAAATCTTCCTGTATCATAAAATATTTATAACATAGCTTTAAGTAATAAAAAGGACTATTTTCTCTCTACTCCATTGTTCCTATTCTGTTCAATTTTGTCAGGACAAATAATGTTAATAACTAGCAATCAAAACAGTTTTTAACTTTGTCATATTTAATACTCTTTTCATCTCACAGATTTTTCAAGAGAGAATTAATCTAGTAAGTATGGAGCTGTTTTGACCTAATTAGCAGAGTAGCGAGCTTAATTTTGAGTGATACAGATAAAGCATTTTATCACTGCAAAAAAGCAACAAATCAATTGTAACTTTCGGTGTCCCGTTGAACTTTATTACATCATGTGTAGTATAAACCACTGACATAATCCGCCTCTGATTTTGAGACCTCAAGGAAGGGTGGCTGTGACAGTGCCCTTTGAAATAACACTGAAGCATCAGCTCCCATGTCAACATCATGCTCTAATCAGTGCAGTCTTTTTTGTTGCAGGGTCTTCCACCTTATAATTGACCCTGACATATGCTATTCACTTTACCCCTTGGCTTTGGACATATAATTCCTGTCATGGTCAATTATTAGGTGATAGAGCCTGCAACCACAGGGACCATTGCTTAAAATCATCCTACACAGTAAGCCCTAAAGTGACCAAATTCAAATCTAACTGGAGGGGGAGAGGGGATCTAGTCTTTGATAAAACTAATATTCTTTTCTCTTCTATATAGAAAAATGTCAATTTCCATCATCCTATACATTACTGAGACAAATGGTGACAGTGCTATTTCTGAAACAGGTTAAGGAAAAGTACAAAAGCCTGTACCAAACTCGACATACTCTGAAATGTGGAAATTGTCTGTACGAGCATACAGTATGCATAAAAATTAGATTACGCTACATTTGAAAGGCAGATGAGAGTTTAAGAGTGACAAGTGGGCAAGTGCTAAAAATAAGGGCATGTTACTTCCTTTCCAACACTGCTTTGTCTGTATGCTTTCTTTAATGTTGTTTAAGCTTTGAAGTAAAGAAATACTTCTCAAGAGTCTGAAAACCACTTCCGATTACTATTTTGATAAGAACCGGTTTGGAACAAAAAGATCTCTTCTAGTTGTCCCATTGGTTCTATAATGCCTGAGAAATTGGGCAAAGACAAAACCCAGGACACCTGGTCTCTGGTCTTAGTGTAAACATTATGATTTTAAAAAGCATACAGTTTTGCAGTCATTCTATTACTGCAATAACATTACAGAATTGTTACAACTTCAGGAATAAGAGCTGAGACGAGCAGAAGCGTACCATCCATCTGCAGAGATTTACTTGAAAGGCCAGGTTGTGAACCATGGGTTCGTTTCACAGATTCTCTGGCTGTAATCACCTATGCCCTTAACCCAGAGGGACAGCTGTCCCTGTTTTTTGCTGCGTGGATATTAATTTCAGTTTGCTTGTTGCCATTGCCCGGTTTGGGTTGTTTATTTGGTTGGTTGGTTGGTTGGGTTTTTTTTTTTNGGGTTTTTTTTTTTTTGTAAAAGCTGAAGGGAATTTTAATAATCTATAGTCTTTTCAGTCACAAATTATTATCTACAGGAATCTTCCTCTGATTTGTTTCACTGTTGACAATTTACTTAGTTCTCTTGTGCCTAAGCAACCCAGCTCAGAAATAATCCTTAAAAGACCTTTGCAAATCTGCTGAGTTTTACCGGTAATGCAAGCTATAATATTCTTAAAAATGTGATTTGGTGATATCTTTATTACATATCTCAGCCTGAATAGACAAAGCTCTAATTAACATTCATAAAATTATCTAAGTCTTTTAAAATCCCATCTGTACAGTTTGTCTTAATGATGTATACATAGCATAGCAATCCCAATAAATACCAAGCACATACAATGCAAGTGCTTTTAATTTAAACCGTACCGCTGATTAATGGTGGAGTATTCTGAAACTGGTGTACATGTTCTGTATTTCAATTGTACGGTTCTCTTAAGACTTGAACACCTTCCTGCTGAAGTACACAGTCCTGCATATATCTGGGAGCTGTTACGCCAGCAACTGCTGTTACTGTGTGCAGTATCCAAACAAGTCAACTTTGGAAAACAGTGATTTAGCTACATATGGGTGACTTTACCAGAATGTGTAACCCAGCTCAGGTGTTTGCAAGACAAAACCTTCAAGTTATTGAACCTATTAAGATATGCAAATACCAAATTTCCACACCTGCAGAATTAAAAAAGTGCCATTCCTAACATACATGCTTTTTATCTACCCTGCGCTAATCACATGACATCCTAAACATTATTTCATAGAAGAGTTAATTCAGCTTTCAGCAGTCTGCAGTCTGTGAAGCAAGGAGAATAACTCCTGGCTGGTTTATGGTTTAAAGCATGATTGAATATACTAACAGGGCTCCATGAAGTATTCATTTCAATATATATAATGTATTTTTTAAATATTTCATCTCTCTACAGGTCTCATCCTCTAAATAAGCGGAGCATCTCTACTGCGCTTAAGAAGCAGAGGCAATAGAGCCCAAAAATACTGGGTCAGCACCAGTGATCTGAATCTTGGAATTTTATTCTCTGGTCAATAACTTGTTGATCATTGCACAATCGTTCATGCAACTTCAGCTGCTCTTTGTTTCTGTTCCTCTGTCTGTAAAGTGGGCATAGTTATACCTTGCAGAGTATTTTGAGATTTATAGGGGTTTACAACTGGTTAAGTTACAAAACATCATTGAAATAAGCATAAAAAAAGAGTCTTTTCAGAAACCTTTTAACTCAGTTGTTCCAAAGATCAGTCCCTAACATTTAGGCAATTAAGGTAAATACTTTGTGTCTCATGAATAAGATTGTGTATAAGATTAGCTTATTTTTAATATTTATATGCAGGTTCTTTTGGGGAAGTGTGCAGGGACATCACAAGCGGTGTTTAAATCTCACCACGGCAACTGATTTTTCTGCGCTCTATCAATAACATATTTGCAGAACTGCCAGATGGGGAGAGAAACTGCAGTGAGAAAATAATGGTCAGGTTTGTAGTACAACAAGAAAAAAGGATCAGACATTAGATACATAATTTTAAAATCGTATTTGGACTAACTTTAAACATTTAACAAACTTCTTAAATAAAAGCTTTGCATTGATCTGTCTGCAAGAATGACAAAAGAAAAGGGTGAAAAAAAATTCTGTCGCTAAAGCTGACACAAATCCTAACCAAATACAATTAATACGGAATATAAAAATAGTAAATATTTGGATGATAAAGCTTGTGGCAGTATGGGAGTCAGAAGGTTACTATGAGCTTTGCGGTAAAGATTTCTAATAGGGTCTATCTAGTTTCTCCTTCTTCCATTATGGAGAAGATTGGTGAAAAAGCAGAGCTTTGAAAAATCTGATTCTCCCAGGCTCCTCTGTATGAAACAGCATTAAAAACAAACATTTAAAGACAGCAAACTTGCAAAACCTCAGTGCATTTTTTAACCCATTTTCAGGCGGCATTAGATCAACAACAGAAATAATTGCTGTCAGTTTGTACTTTTTGACCAATAATTCTCTGTATTTCCTGCAAGAAACTTGAGTGATGCAAATGACCTTATTTTTACAGCATGCTTTTATTAAATAGTTTATTATTTTGGCAGACTAATAAAGATTTTGGTATTTGCTTTTATTTGCAATAATATTACCACCACATAAAAAAGGATTTTATGTTCTTTTTGAGGAACAAGGAGGATAAAAGTGTTGATGGATAGTGCAACTAAGGCATCAGCAATGAGCTGGAAATGAGACACATAAATATGAAAGCAGAGCTAAGAAAATAGAACTGCACCCTTGGCCTTTCTTAAAAGAACACGCACATGCCCTAGTTCATTCATACAGTTGCAGAAACTCCTTTTGTTTTCAGTGAGTCAGTGAAAATATGCAAAGACTAAAATATTACTAAGATTCTCAGTTGTTTGGCATATTTCTGTAGTTAATGTGGTCGTGAAATGTTTCTAAACATTCAGAGAAATGACTGGTGATAATGATGATGATTTTTTAGAAGATGTATATTTTATTTGAAGTATAAATTTGTCCCTCTTTCTAGCTATATCTTAGCCAAAGGTAGTGAAACAATGTTGGTTTTCAGTTTTCCTTTTTTGACCCCCAAACAGACCTAATTCTTCAAAGACCAAAGAGCAGAGACCTAGTAGCCAGGTTAGACAATCACACACGAATTTTAAAACCAAAATTATTAGTCCTGTAATCAAAAAAGCCCAGATAGCATGTAACGGCATTAAACTCACTTTGTTTTGAATGGGGGTTTTCATTTCAGGTGGAAAAAATTGTGACTACAGTATTCATCCTGCAATAATCTGAGCTCCTCGACAACTGGTGATCGTGTGGGGGTATTCGGCAGTGCGTAAGAGTTGCTCAGCATCTATTGTAATCTGAACCTTAATTTCTTCAGGTAAGGAACATATTTATTCAAACAAATAATTGCATATGCCTTAGAAATAATGACATTCACTTGATCGAGAGTACTTAAGATCTGAATTTTACGTATAGCCACCCCTCGAAAAGGCAGCCCATGCAGAAAAGTACGAACGGAGCAAATATCATATGAAAAAAGGTAAACAGGCAAACAAAACCTTGCCTCACTGGAAATTTGTATGTTCCATTTGCCTTTTCTAAAAGGCAGTCAGTAAGTAGGAATCATGAAGTATGAGTTTCATAGAAGAATAAATCTAACAATTAATTATATGTCAAGACTTAAGAATCAAAAAACTGCTTATGCCCATTGCCAGTCATTCACTCCCTGTCAGTAGTAGTTCACATCTTTCCTGGGATGGCATCCAACCACAGTGGCATCTAAAATATAGCAGGCTATATTGTTACAGTTGGAGGTGAAATCGAAAGTTGCACCAAACAGAAGTGACAAATTCACATTGCTCAGTGTTGCCTAGCAATAAGAGATGAGTTTATTATGAACACTGACTCTATCCATCGCAAAGGGGCTTTGTATTCACACCAAAATGCCACTACTCTTACAGGCAAAAGGGGCAAAAATAGAGTGGGCAGAAGGAGGAAACAGTCGTAGTAGTTGTAAGCACTTTCTGAATGTCAAGATTCCTCTCTGTCTCTTGGGAACTGCTCAGGAAGGAAAAGGCAGAAGAGCCTGCCTCAAGCTGAACCCTTGAGATTGGCCAGGTAGCTTGTTACCGATCTTAATTGTCATTTTGAATGCCCTTAGTAGTGCCGTTTCATTAGTAATGAGCTTGTAGCTTAGAAACTTTGAATACATAAAACCTTTACAGAATGTTCTCAAGAGCTGCTTAGTAGTTGTTTTCATTGTGCAGAGCTTTCCATTTGCTTCAGCCTTTTTTTTTTTTTGACCTTTTTTTTTTTTTTAGGGAAAAGGACCAGACTTCAGGGAGGTTTTCCCTCCTCAGACACCTTGCTGTTTTCCTTTTTAACCACTGTTTATATGGGAGAACATTTATTTCTATCTCAGACATTGGACTATGTCTCTCAAGGTATTAATTACCTAACTGTTCACATAAACAGGATTTTCAAGAAGTATTTAGATATCCTTGAAGACCTTACTGGCTACCCACCCACATTTTAGGCACCTAACAAATTTTTAAAATCCACACAATAGCTCCTATTAAAAAAAAAAAAAAACCTCCAAAATCTGATCTGTTTCTGTGCTTTTATGCCATCTGCATTTTTGACAACTGAATATTTTTGACAGCATGGTCCATTGTGCCCAAGTTCACATCAGTTTTTTTCCTCTCTTTTTTTTTTAAACGTCACATGACTACATATATGATAAGAAAATGGGTTATATCGCGCGTTTTGCTTTACAGATTGGGGTTCAAAGTGGATTTTTTGAAGTGACAAAAAATATACAAGAAGTATTTCTATTATAAGAATGCATTTATATTATAAAAATAATAGATTCATCAAGTGCTATGTAAGTAAAGTACATGGAAGTAAAGTTACAAAACAGTTGTGATTTTAAGAAGCTTTAGAAACAAATACAAAGATAAGGATGCAGTGTAGAGATGATACGGTTTCGATAAAATAGGATGAAGTCTAGATAAAAATTGCTCTCCTTTATATTTATGAAATGGTTAATTAAAAATGCTAATGGAGAATTATCTCCTTAGCTTACATGTTCACCTCGCCAAATTAACTGAACATGTAAAAAACTGAGAGTTTAATTTTTATATTTTGTGTGCAAATGGAGCTATTGTCCCAAATTCTCATTTATGCAGTAAGCTTTGCAGGTACAAAACCTAGGTACTTACGTTTTGTAAATGTTTTTGTAGAACCTTTAGTAACTTTGGTCCTTTCTTTATTTCAGATTCAACGTGTTACAAACAAACATATTCCACCTGTTACAACAATCTGGCATATTACTTTCTTGATACGTGATGATACAATACCTCTCAGGTTTGCTGAGTAGCAAAGAGAAATGTAAGCAAATGAAAAGGTTTTCCACTTTCACAGTTTTTTTCTGCTTGGGGTTCTGTTTGTCTGAGAACTGTATGAATAGAAGCCATATTTTATAGTATTTCTTTAACCTCTGCCATCTGGTGTAGGTTAGTTTTTCCACTGCCAACATATCCTAGAGGCCCCAGTACCAAAATGTTTAATTTCTAAGCAAACATTTGGACTTTATAAATCCAGTTTAAAAAAATAGAGCATTATTTTTTTAAACTATATATTGCATTTGCCACTAGGGATGACATTAATAAACACACAGACAAGTATGTAGGTTTACAGACTTCTGGCCGCGACTTTATTTTCTGTAGCAGAGCTCCAGAGATGTCGGGTCACCCGACATCTTTAATCACTGAGTCATGCTCAATTATCATGAAGGAACTTGAATATCCCCTACTGACCTAAAGGCTGAAGTTCTGTCAAGGGATTTGCACCACCATAGCCAAAACCTTCCAAATCAAGCGTGGTTTCAGGCAGATAATACTCATTATTAGCCAAAGCTTTAGCTGCTCTATTTTTTTTTTAATACAAACTAAAGTTACTTCATTGCAACAAGAGAGGATTGTTGCTACAAAAGAATTTGGGTGAGTAGCTAATGACTTAAAAAAACAAGGAATGCAATAACCATATCTCCAGCAACTTCCTTATGTTATATCGAGGAAAAAAGACCCACAAAAACTGTGTGTCAGAATTCTACTACCAAGAGGAGACAGTCCTTTCTAAATTTACAAAAGCATAATGTTACATTTTGTCCTAGCCAGCAAATTCTCAAATCTCAATATGAAAACATGCAGTAGTGTTGATTGTCCCGAGCTGATCTTTAATTAGAGTGAAAAATTGTAAAAAACTTGCTTCTGCTGAGAATGGGCAGTCATACACAGTTCATCTTAATCAGTATTCTTCAGAGGCAGACAGTCACCAGGGAAAAGACACATAGATGGATATTATCTATGGATGCATAGATAATAAAGGAGGACATTTAAAGCTGTGTATAAGCAAGATCTGAAGGGTATAGAAAAGGAAAATAAGTGTCTCGTTACTTAATTCTGATTTAGGAAAAGGTCTGAAATAAACCCCTTAGGAACTCCCACTTCTTTCCATGTCCACCTGGTTAAATTTTTGTCTGTGTGTGTTTATCCCTGAATTCTAAAATATCAGTGATAGCTTAGTTTACCACCTTCTCCTGAAGTCTTTCCTACCCCTGAAGAGTATTCAGAAACATGTTTTTGGCACACACTGGTTCCTTTAATGAAAATTCACAAAAGGTCTTTACTTCTTACTGTTTATTCAGTTTCAAATTAAACAAGTGTTAATAAAAACAAAGAACAGTAAATACTCTAATTAACAAGTGGTTCTTTTCTGAGGACTGAGCTGTAGTGCAAAAGTTATGCCCATTTAATTGAATTCATTTAGAATTTGACTGGTTTAATCAGTGCAATCTGGTAATGAAGATTCATGATATTTGTTGAATTTAAATGATAATTTTCCTGGGGCATCTGCTGAGCAGTATGGATGAAGAGGTGACGTATCACCTTTCAGCCAATCTGGGATATGAAATTCTGTATTACTTTGCAAGACCACTAATTGCACTTATTTTAATATGCTTAGTTATAAACAGCAGCATCTGGGGAATGAACATCCTGTCTCTGCCATGGGGATAGTGACTTCTCCTGCCTGGATGGACAACTGGTTATATTGCCCCAGTATGAGTCATCAGAACTGATAAATCAGTGCCCACGCTGCAGTCTGTTTAGTCATCAGTGAAACTTGTTTGGTTTAATTTAGTCATTTTCTGATAGTAGCTTACTTTGAGTCCATTCACGTTTTTTCACCGTGCTCCTTAAACCTTCTTGTGTTGAGGTGACAGCTTAGAAATGCCCTGAAATATTTACCTCAGTATTTCTTAGTAGCCATTGATTAGGAAGCCTGGGGAACCTATGCTCAGATTTGTGTTGCGCCTAGACTTTCCCTCTCTTCTCAGCACCTCTTACCAGTCAGCTCACTCTCTGATTCGCTTCTGATTCTCAGTGCACTCCAGCCTGGATGTCCTGTGTCCAGCTAGGCATTTTAACTATTCGCATAGAGTGGGTTTAGCTTTAAGGAACCAGGCGCGCGCGCTACCAGTCCATCTTTTTATCTGCCCTCTTCTGCCACAGTTTTTCCTGTAAAAATTTGGGCAGTGTAACTGAATTTTTCAAAGGACTGAAGATCACAACATTCCTGCAGGTTTTGTGAACATAAATACCTGTGTGAGAAGAAAAGAAACAAAAGTCAGAGCTCCAGCAAGGAAAAGACTAGAGTTAGTAGTTACATACTTGGCCATCCATTAAACATGTGGTGCAGGGCCTGCCACAACACTGTGCTGCTGTTTGCCGCATCAGTAGTAAAAGGACATAGGAAGAATCTCGGAGTAATTTTCATGAAATTACATCTTTTGTCATTCCTCTCTTAAAGCTGGGTGCTAAATCAGTCCTCCCCCAGAAGAGATTGGAGGGGAGAAACCTCAGACTAAACTCTAGCGTACAGACTGAACTGATAGACCTAACTCCATTTGAGGGACAGGTTCTGGGCTCTGACTTTCTTCTCTGTATTTCTTACTTAACAGCAACCTTCTCTGTTTTTCACTAACATAAATGCTGTTCAGATTTGTCTGCAGCCCGTCTGCCTGCCAAGCGTGGCTAGGGGTTTCACTTGGCAGCAGAGGAGTGCCACGTTAAGTGCTTGGCTTTGTCGTGCCCTTGTGAGGCCTTAGGTGTTTCCAAAAGCATCGTTGCGGTTCTCATATGCACTGTAATCAGTCCAATAAGAACGAAACTCTATCTTTAAAGTCTATATATAAGTCACTTTACCTACAGATTCAAAGTGGTATTGAAGTAAGTGGATTTATATCAGGAGTAAACTGGTTCCATGATTTAGATTGTTACATTTGCTGAGTACCCAAATGCTTACCTAATAATTACTGGTTTTTTATAAATGTGATAAGCATATAGGGGACACGTGATCCCATATCGTGTATATGTTGCCTGTTTTTATTAGGTGACTTATGCATGGAGAACAATAAGAGCTACCCTAAAGGTCATACCTAACATATATCTATATATCTAGGGACAGTGAATAATAGTCTCTGGAGCTTGGCAGAAGTTTCATTCAAGGGTGATCATGCACTTTGCATAGTTTTGTTTATTGTATAATAAGTAGTCAAATAAATTTTTCAGACATTGAAAGTGTGTTTTTCTATAATACAATTTTTTAAGCAGGTTTCTTGGCATGCGTTTTGTTTGTACTGTGCTTGAGGTTGTTTATGGCATTAGTGGTTTGTGTGTTTGTGCATGTTTGCATTCTGTCTGTTTATGAAGTATTTCACTGGTAGCCTTACACAGCATGTGGTCGGTCGAAGATTATTTTTGATAGCGTGTGTAGTCATCATGCATTTTGCTGAAAGGCTTTTAAACTAAGGTAGGTTAAACACTGCTTATCTGCAGTTATGTAAAGGCAGACTTGAAGGTTGTACTCCTCTTCACAGAAGTTAGATACAAAAAATACCTGCACCGTTTTAAAGATGAAGGTGTGAGTTGGTGCCAGTTTTTCCAACAATCATGGCAGTTTGGTATATTTGATTTTCATAAAGATAGGCCAATTCTATTAGTAACTGGAACATTAGTATATTTTTATTATCCTAGATGTCAAAAATAATTAACAGATGACTCATTATATTATAATAATACCATGTGTGTAAATAATTTTTGAAATTTGAACTAAAGAAGCAAAAACAAAGCTCTAACAAGGATGATTTAAATCACTTCAGTCTGTAATTGACAGCTAAGTATAGGCAATACTTTCAGGACCTGCAGCCAGGACTGTGAAATTAATCTCTGAATTACACTGGGCTTAGAGTGTTAGTGGATGCTTTTCCTGGTATTTTGAAAGTATAGGTTGTTCAGCATGTGTCTAACAAGACATTACAGGAATACTGTTTGCAAAAAATGTAGATGCTGAGCACCTCTAGATGCTTACAGGCATCAGTTCAGCAAAGATTTTGTGAACGCTACGTAATAAAATATTGTTACTTTATTTAGATGCCTAACTGCCACTTTAAGAACATAATTCTCCCCACGAATCTTGCCCTACAGTTCAAGAAACTGCTTCTGCAGGAATTACTGAGAACATGCATGAAACTTAAAAGAAACAGAGCTGACCAATAATAAATGCTTATGAAAATGCTACTTGTAAGTATTAAAGTTCTTCACAGGTAATAAACTCCATGTATTAGCTCAGATTTTCTTGAGAATATTTTCATACAAGTATATGTTTTTTCTTCCTATCAGAATAATATTAGACACCTTTCAAATACTTCTTTTGCATTGCTCAAGTGTGCGTTTATGAGACTTAAAATACATTTCAAGATTATCTGTCTTTGAATATGAGAATAAAATTAATGAATATCAGTGAAAACATTTCATTTATGTCGTGCACAGTTCTTCATCTACTTTCTGAATGTAAAAGATTATACTGCTGTATCATTTGTAACATCATGCTGTGCTGCACAACTATAGTTGCTTTTTATGTATAATGCTGTAACGTACAGTGAGACCTTTGCTTAAGAATAATTATTTAAGTGACTTTAAGTGAATTAGAAAGAAGGTAGCTAAAGGTGGAATTGAGACCCTCTAGCTACTCTTTCTGCTTGTAACATGCCATACCTATGTAATTCCTGAGAAACCTAAATTCAATCCACAGAAAATAACATTTCTGTGCCTCAAGACACAGGAGCCATTCATACAGAAATGAGAAGCAAAATGTGTACAGAAATAAACTTCACATCTTGTGACAGTAGCAGCAGGTTCATAGTGTCAGGAAGAAAAAAAATGATGAAAGGAAGCCAAGCCTGACAAACTGAATTGTGGCTCATCTGAATGTTGTTGAACTTCATTTCACTAACAAAGCAGTGGTATTTTTTTTTCATGAAATAATAACTTACAGATAAAAAAGGGAAAATTATAAAAGTTCCTTCCTATCACCATAATATACTAGTTTTAAAATAAATGTGCATGCACTATATAAATTCATACATCTTGGCAACTATATAGGTATTCTTCAATATTTTAAAATGGGAGCAGAGAAGAGGATTTTAGTAAAAACTAAATGATGATACAAAGGACTGAATTTTGCAATAATTTGCATGGAAATGTGTATCCATTCTGAATCGATGTAAAAATCCCAGTAATCACTACATGTGGACTACTATATTTCTATGTATTAATATGCAATAGTTTATAGAATGTAGAATATGTATTCTACATTATTATTATATAAATAGAGCATACTAAAGATACACACATAATATATATACATAAAAATATATTTCCATATCCTGTCTATACATCTTCCAGTTCTTTTTTTTGTATGAATCAGGAGCGATTCTGATAAAGCCAATACTTAAAATGTTGTAAGAGGTTATCATCAAGTCCATTATATACAGTAAACACATATTAACATTTTAGAGGTGAGCCAAGACAATACTTAACTACTCATTTTGGGCTGTGTCCAAACACTGGCTCATATGCTAACTACTCACAAGTATAGTATTTTGATAATATTCTTCAGCAGACATTTTTTTTATGTTGTAAAGAAGACCTGCGTAGCTTGGGTATTCTTGAAAGTAGAACTTAACTTTTATGTTATTTAGGTGTTTTCAACATTTTAGCCTTGATATCTTCTATTTTGTGCTTCCAGTGAAGTGAGAATACTGCTGGAACAACAATTTAACTTCCAGGAAAGTTCAGCAGATCTTTTGGGACTTAGAGCATGTGAGAAGTCTGGCGCTGTTCAAGTGAGCATGGTATTCACAGCCCCCTAGAAAGCATTTTTAAACCCTGAGAAAGTATTTTTGATTTTGCAAACAATATTACAATTATTGTCTAAAATTTTGCTTTTAGTATATGAAAACATCCCAAGGGATTGAAAATATGTTCCGCTTCATTATATGTATTGGCTTCAGACATCATTACCCACTAAAAGTCACTTCAGTTCCAGGTGTGACTATTTCCTATATAAGAAATCAAGCAGCTAGTTAATTATCCACTTTAAAAATAAAATTCTGTCCTTAAGAAAAAAGGAGAAGGACACTTTTCATGACATTTCCAATGAACTGGAACTTCTTACTTCAAATGATATTCCAAAAACTTGCTTTTTCTCTTGGAACTGGGTCAGAGTTTTTCTAGCCTTGATAGAATTGGCATCCTTTCTCCAAATCTAAATATGCCAGCCGTAGTACTTTTTCAGTAATATAGTTATCATGCAGAAAATCTTTGATAAGGCCACATATGCAACATTTGTGTTATAGACATCCATGAACCTGCAAGGTTACGTGACTGTGAGTAACCCCTTCTGCCATTTGATGTTACTAAGACTTCAAAAAGCTTGACCGTGAGACAGACTTCTTTTTCCCCCAAAGGCTCAACATTCTTTTTGTGCTACAATTTTCGGAAGAACTCTTTGTTTGAAGAAGCTGGGCAGGGTAAAGCTGGCAGACTGGAACACTGCCCTGATGTGTTGTGACAGACATGTAATCTGCCATTTGACCACTGGTTCACACATCAGTGTTAATGTGAATGTGACACCTCTCAGCATACTGTTAATCATGCATTACTCTTCTGTCTGAAATGTGGAGATGTGGAGTAGACTTTTATTCTTTTTAGAAGACTACACAAAAAAATCGAGTGAAATGAAAATTTACAGCCATAAAGGCAAACTGATTGACAGCTGCAAATCATAGTCACAGCAACATTGATATATACATATTTATAGATCCCTAGATTTCGAAACTAAAAAGGATCATTAGAACATGCTGCTTAATCTAACGCGTTCCTATTCCAAATGTGCAAGGAGTCAAACACGTAGTCCCATGTCGAGTGTGAGGAAACCTAGAAGACGGCCTTCCATAGTCCAGAAACGAGATCAATTCAGCTTTCGTTTCTTCACTAACACTTTTTTGTCTCTTGGGTTTTGTTTCCTTTTCTCCTGGTGTTTCATCACCAAAGTGCCCAGGAGTTCATCTGCTTTCATTCAACTGAAATGCATGTACCAGATGGTGCAAGTAGCCCAGTATATTTCAATCCTGTATCCATGTCAAAAAACAGGCAGACTGCTGCAATTCTTGGTTGCTGCACCTCATGGTATCAAAGGCTGGCTAAGAAGAGTGACACCGCTTGACAATGAATAAGATTTTTCAGGTCTGGCAGGGAACTTGCTTTGGAAGCTAAAATCCTGCGTCTACTCTGTAGGAGTTGCTTTTCATGATTAATTAATTGTGTTTACGCTAATCTACAAAGGATGTAAAGAAATACAAAAATAGAGTTACAGAAATGTGTCTAGTTAGGATACCTTGTAGTAACCATTTCATCACCTGTATTTTAAGTATATTACCTACTTGCTTGCTAGAATTATAACAGAAGTTGACCTACAATAGAAAGTTCTATATTGTACTTTTCAGCATACTTTTAAAGGAGGACCACTTTTGCTTTTGCTGCGTGACCAGCCCAGACCACTGTTCTCCTTAGGTCAATGAACTTTAAAAGTATCTCGAGGGCTAGGGAGTATAGTGAAGGTCACTCGCTGCTTTCATCTCGTAACAGCTGCTTAGAATTCAACCACAAGGCTTTCAAAATATCTCCGTAGGAAAACCTTACACTTGCAAAAGACATAGCTCTAGAAAAATGATGATATGAGGTTTAGAAGAGTGGAGAGTGAAGTTTGTCTTGGAAAATAGAAACTAGAGGTAGTAGTTGAAAGCTGTTTGTGGCAAGGGTTGACATCCTCTCTGTTGGTTTTCTGACTCCTAGGTACTATAGCGATGACACAGAGAACAAGAGTTATACCTTCCTATTCACTCTGGCAGGTTACTAAACCAAAAATAACAGAAGACCCAGGTGTGATACCTTCGGACAGCAATGCAGTGCTTTCTCACCCTGTCCTCTGTCACATCTGCAAGAGTCCCTTTAAGACCCAGGCAAAGTATTCCCCTGCCTGTTTCAGGGTTACCTGTGCATTTTTTCATCTTCCACCAGTTTACTAGCTCGGATATGAGAAATGTAAAAGCTGCTGGAGCATTCTGGTTTGACTAATTTTAGTGGTCTGTGGGACGATTTATAAGTGGTCCAGGAAGGGACATACAGCACTCCTTTTACCTCTTTAACCACTCTGTCAAGCTTTAAAGCTTTTCTGCGTATTTTTTATTTTATTGAAAATTCATCAGTGTTCTGAATCCCCAAACAAAACTTTTGCCACTGAAGAGACTGAGACCTGATTTGGAAAGCTGTCTTCCTTCCTGAACAAAGAATTTCAGGACAGATCAGAGTACCACAGAAACATTCATATAGCTGAAAGAGCTGTCTTACAAGGACTTATAATAGAGTTAGCTGCACATTAATTTTGCACTGCTGTAAGTGTACCACATGTATGGATATTCTTGTTCACAAATGTATTTATGTGTATTTGTATATATATTCAGAAGCTCCAGTTTGCCTGAAGTTGTGGTGTGGGTGATTCTTCTCATGTGCGTTACAGTTACAGAGGTATAATTTTAAGCAGAGATGATACAGAAAAAAAATTGGTCTTTTAGCTAAAGGCAACTAATAGGTAGGTCAGAATCATCAAACAGGCCGTGGCAGCAATTTATATTTGCTGGAAAGGTGTACAAAATAAGGCAGGAGAGAAATGTTATTTAATATGATAGATGGCAGTGCCATTAAGACTAGTGGGACGAATGTAATAAAACAAAGTTTAGACTGACTACCCGAAAAAATCTGGAGAGCAAACTAGTTGCACTAAGTGACTGTATAATCTCTATGGGGAAGCATTAACAGTCCAATCGCTTGAGATTTTTGAGAGGCCAAAGGAACAGCAAAATACATGGTGGGGAAGAAGCTTGAATTGGCAGGTAGATGGATTAGCTGACCTATTAGTTCTTTTCTATTGCAAACTTCTATGATTTTATGTGGGGAAAATTCCTTTTCAACCCACGCTGGCAATCTGTTTATGTTCTGAAGTATGATGATTGACATCCCTTTTAACTTTTAACCTAGAGAATGTCTCTGCAAGTGTTATTCCTACATATAAATGTCTAATGCTTTTAATAAAAAAAAAAAAAAGTATCTCAATTAGGGGACTGTATCCATGTGCAAATGCAGAATGGAGATCACAACAGAGTCTGAGGTGTTATAGCGGCATGGGCAGCACTCCCACTCAGGAAGGATGGGGCGTTGAGAAGGAAAAGGGAGCATTTGGGGCTTAAAGACTAGAGAGAGAGTGGAGGCAAACAAGAGAAAAGTGGATAAAAACAGTCAGAAAGAAGGGTAAAATTTTTGTGGAAAGGGGGAATAGGAAAGAATAGAGAGAAGTGGCAAGGTGGAACGGTAAAAGAACAGAGAAGCAAGACAGGAGGGGAGAACTAATTTATGGAGTAGAAGAACAAGAAGAACAAATAATGATGTACTTCTGTTATTATGGTGCCAGAGTACTTCCTACTTGTGTTTACCCTTAGTGCATCCACATGCAGCCTTAAAATTTTTTTCATTTCAAACAGTGTAATACTTTGTAAGCATCGCTGAAGTACAGTGCGTGGGGTTTTGTAACAAATAGTGTATTTCACAATTAAAACTCAGCATATCCACCTTTCCTGTGAAAGTAAAGCCCGCTGAAAGATAGAGCACGTATAAAAACATAGCACCCTAGTAGAAAGTGCACTCTTTCCTGCATATTGCCCTGAACTGGGGGACTGGAGATGGATTTATAAGCGGGAAACATCACAAAATAAATATTTAAGAAATGCTAAGCTAGCGAAACTGAACATATTTAAATAGTATTACCAAAAATGTTCTTCAGATTTTATGGCATGAAACTAAAGCCCAGAGTATAAAAAGACAAAATTATTACAGAGAGTTCCAGTTACTCAAAAATATCTTTGCAATGTTACTTGTTCTGACTTAAAGAAGTTTGCTGAAGCATCAACTTCATTTCTGTCGAGGGCTGTAAAAAAGATTGAAGCCGGGGCCTGGAATATGAACAAACAATGCATCTAAGTTAGTGCCCCACAGAATATTTTAAAATTATTTAACACAAATCATCTCAGTGTCAACAACTCATCACAGATAAACTATCTAATTAACAGAAGCCATCATAGTATTTGAGAACTCAGTCTTGGCTCAGTTGATATACCAGAAGGGCACTCCTTGATAAGCAAAAATTATAAAGGAAGGTTTAAAAAATGTTACTGCCTAAAGTAGATTCTTCTTAGTTTTAAATTAACCCTCTGCTAGGTTGGGATTTTTGGTTGTTTGGGGTTTTTTAATCTCTATGAGATAACAAGCACAGGTTGACCTCATGTTCTTATGTATGCTAAGATTCTGTAACACAGTCTATTTTATGATGCAATATTTTTTCAGTGAGTCTGCCATGGACTTGATACCGTGCCAAAATGACAGCTCAGTTAACAAAAGTGTCCCCAGCTTTCGTAACTACTCCTGAGATAGTTTTATCCCCCTTCTTTAAAATTGCAAAGGTTGTCAAAATCTTGAGGATATAAAACTTTACTTCAAAACGCTTTTGGGCATCAATACATTAACTGGTTGTTGCAGCACCAAACCTGCCACTTATTGGAATCCAGGTGCTTCGTTTCCCAGCATGAAGTCTGTGGGGTGAGAAAGCTGACAATGGGATCCATAAAAACATAACATAGATCAAAAGTTACCTAAAACAGCTCATGGGAAATACTGAAAAGAGAGATTTCTCATAAGTCTCTGAGGGGTGATATTTACACGTCTAGGTTGCAGGGAGACAACCTAGGACAAAAAGATTCATTACCCTAAAACTGCTCCTGAAAGTCATCTTTTTCACAGAGGAAATGGGAAATAACACTAGGTAGGAGTGAAGGACCATCTTGTTTCCATCCCATTCCAGGTAGATTACTTGCTACAACATTCGCTGAGGGTATGGCACATGTGGGTCTAATCGCCCGTTCTGCCTAATGGCTATTTGAACATGTTTCTTCCAGATAAATGCTGTGGCTGCTCAGCTGTAGGACAATCTGGAGCAGTCCCTCACGTTTCCCCGTAAAACAGTACTCCTGGTATGGAGCGATTAAACTCATTATGCCCGAGAGAAATGCGGAGACATCATGTCTTGAAAATGCTGGTGATTAAATGCCAGTGAACAAAGAGCAGTGCAAGACCATTCCATTTGCATCAGATATAAGCTGTTATTTGTTAGGCTTTGAATGGTGCATATACCTTTGCTGGTCTTTTTACTCCGTGAAACACTGAAAGAGAACCAGCCTGTGTCTCAGGGTAATCATTTTAGTTTCTTCACAAATGTCACACCGTTCCTCCAGTGAGTAATTTGTATTTAAATTTCCCTCCCACTTGGCTATGATCTTACCCCACAGTCCGTATTATCCAGGAAGAACTGATATAAAAGCGAAACTCTTTTTCAGCTGGTTCCATAACTATCAGGTGACAGTCTCACAGGTTGGATTTTGGTTCTTCCAGGGAACTGCAGGACAACTGCAAAAGGGGGAGTCTGAGTAACATGATAAGAAACATTAATATCTAACACTCTGGTAAATATAGAAATTATATTTCATATCTGAGCAAGAAAGGCTACCGGTATGAGCTCTATATGAAGATGAAGATGACAAATAAGGGTAACTAGACTGAAGGGTTTTCCTGAGTAATATTGAAGAATTAATATTTTTTTCTGAGCTGAGGCAGATCACGCTGCTGACATTGTCTTACAAGAGAACAATGTATCCTTAGTCATTATACCATCCCCAGAGCATTCCCAGGTTTGAACAAAGCATAGTAGCCACCATCTTAGCAAATAGAGATGCTGAGTTTCCCAAAGTCTTTTAAAAAAGAATAAAAAAAACAGCAATGAAAATAGAATAATCTACAGATGTTATTTCTGATATATTATTCTGCAGCAGAAAACAGGTTTTAAACCTTGATCTGACTGAGATTTATTGTCACATGTATGGAGATATTTAGGCACCTAACTCAACTACCTACCTTTGCAAATTTGAGCTCTAGCTTTAAAAATAAATGAACAGGAAAGTAAACAGGAATATACATATGCATACTACTACAATTACTACTACTGCTATTAAAATGTATCTCAATTTTTTCAGCAAAATACTTTATAATCCAAAATTTTCAGTGCAGTAATGGGAAAATCGGTTAATTTTAATCTGAAAAAGCTTGAAAATAAATGTTCCAATCTTTCTTTGGAAATTTTGAATGCTATGAACTTTGAAAAGATTTCTTACAGTCAATTAATTAAAAATTATTGCTCAGTTTCAGGTCTGTCTAACTTGCCGGAGCTATTGAGGGAGACTCCGATAAGGAAAACAGTAAGTCATAATGATCATTTTAATGGTGTCAACATGTCAAACAATGAATCAAATGTAGAGAAATTCACTTATTTATCTTGGCTTTCACCTGACACTACAGTAGAGGTGATATTATTCTAGGAAAGTTCTGATAAAGAACGTAGGAGTACTGACTAGAAGGAATCTGCAGAGATTATTGAGCTTTAAATCTAATTGATACGGAATACATGCCAGTGTAACCCTATCACCTCTAGTACAGTAGGCTGAAAAAATCACAACTGCTGAAGGAATATAGCTGGCAAGACCAAGACAACTGACAATGTGTTTGGTCTGCTCCATATCTGAAGTTTGTTATACATTTATCATTATATAGATTTATACAATTTGATGTATAGTTTAGTTAATGTTATTAGAGGACTATTTAACTCAATAACACTCCAGAGAGACTTCTTCATGTATTGCATTCACCACATACAGAGAAGGAGCGTAATTGAATATGGGTGTATTACCCAAGTCTCTTCTGAGTGGAGAGGCACCCCATCCTCAGTGCTTTTGTTCATATTTAATGAGTTAATGTTCTATTGAAATTAGCAGCAGTGATGATGATGATGACATTCTTGTACATTCCTCAAAAGATACAGAGTATCTCAGATAAGGGTTGTGGAAATAACTCATTTTTCAATTTCCTGGCAGTTCTAGATAATGATTTCAGATCAATTCAAATTAATGGCAGCTCTTGGACTATTTTCAATGTTTAACATGCACACATATTGTTTCAACAGACATAGATATGCACAAACTTGACGTTTTCAGAGGTCTTCTCCAAGTCTGGGTAAGCTACTACATATATATTCTGCTGTCTTGAAGAGTTCAGGCAAGACATAACAACCCTCAGCACTTCACAACAATATAATAATTATTAATAAATACTAACTGACCTCAGTGAATTTGTTTCTCTAAAAGGAATGGCAAAATCCTCATAAAAGGTCTAATAACTCCCCGCCACCACCCTCAAGCCCCAAAAACCTCAGGTTCCCCCCTAGCCCCCCTTTGCAAGAAAATGCAACAAACTAGGGATACCCAGAAGTTTAAGTGGAAAGACTAATTTCAGAGAAAGATTCTTCATTAAAAATGGAAATTACATTATTTCTCAAGTGTTGATTTGGATTTACACATACTTTTCATCCACAATGAGTATGCACACAACAGACTGACTGGAGTCCAAAAACGTCTCTATACCGTCATTGTATTTTCCTGAATCTGAGACTGGCAGCATGCTGAAGCAGTCTCTCATAAATGTTAAAAAATGTGTTGGTTTGCATCTGACAAATGTTAGAAAAAGGACTAGTTTTCTGGGGATGGTTCTACCAAATTGGGATTAACATTTTCCACTTAGTCCCTTATGCTTCTGGAGAGGCTGACATAATTTAGTGACTATGAAAGTAACACCTTTGTCATTTTCATTGTACTTCATTTCACCTTCTCATTTGTGTCTTTTTAAAATAAGATGTCTAACTGAATACAGTAATCAATGTGCCATCGATTTATATAATGGAATTGTAATCTTCTCTTTTCTATTCTCTATTCCCTTCTTAACACAATTTAACATCTTATTTGCTTTTTTAATCACCACCGAACAAGTCTCTTCATTGAGCTGTCTACAGTAATGCCTCGATCTTTTTTTTCCTGAGAGGTTACAACTAATTCAGGAGACATCATTATGTATAAATACTTTAGACTGTTTCCACTAATGTGTTTTAGGGAGGTCTTAGCTGTGCTGAGGCTTATCTGCTACTAAGTTGTTCAACCACTTATTTTTGTAAAATTCACCTAAAGCTCTTCTTCATAGTCCCTTAATTTAAATGATTCAAATGAGTTTACAATTTCAGCTGCTTTTCCACATTTAGTCTTTAGCCTGTTTTCGATTTCAACATACAGAATGAACAGTACTTTTGCCAAAACTGCTTTTATGTAGTTAACTCTGTGTTCATCATGCTGGAAACAAGAATTTTGTTGCTGTTCCTTTAGCCTATGATGATATAGTCACAATACAAACAACCACCAAATAGGATAAACACCTAAGAAATGCCTAAAAGACACCTACTGTAAAACTCTGTAAACCTGACATACATAGCAGTCTAGCCATAGCTGCATGTCACAGCATTGATTTATCCTCCTAAAAATTAGTCTTAATCCTGGGACGCTTGACTACTGTCATTATGCCTGTATTTCTGTATTATCAAATTTTTAATAGTTAAGGCTCCTTCAGTAATCTACTGACTTTTGCTTTACTATAAAGATTTCTGCTGGTGCCCATGTGAATTAGTTTACAACTAAGTCACCCATGTCAAAACTACACTGTAGCCACTAAAATCGTGCTGGCAGTGCAGAATATATTGAAAGGGTTTTGTTATTTTTGGCAAGCAATGTTTTGCCTCATTGTCTACTTGCAAAGAACTGCTTGAACATCACTGTAAAATTTAAAATACTTGGAAAGATTTACAAAATTATGTTACGTGATATCTCTTCTTAAAACAAAAAGCTTGAAATAATACTGCAGGAGAGCATTCTAATTTCTGCCATTGTCACTGCCTTTTTTTTCTGTATTTGTCTAGAGCGTGTACAGAGGAGCCCTAATCCGTGAGCCTGTCTCTTCGGTGCAATCACAATACAATTAGTAGGCAATAAACACAAGAGATGTATCTCTTATTACACCGCTTTTAGCTTGCATTATATTTCTCTGTTTAAGAGTGTTAACTGTTACTGCAAGGCAGCTCACTGTTAAATGATTTTCAGGACAACCCAACTACTTGTTAATACGTGTAGCAATAAGTTCAATTATTTTAATTTTCTGTTTCTACAGAATTTGGAGACAGGTGTAGTTACATCTACACATGTAACTACATTACATTGCTGGATTTCCTAGAATTTCCTTCATTAAGTATTATTTTTTTTCATTAAATCTGTCCATTCAGCCTTTGTATAATAGCTAAGGGTAAAGAATCTTCAGCCTTTTCAAAAGACGAATTTTCTGCTATAAACAGCATGCCATTACAACTCAACCGATTGCAAAGAATTTGGATTGCAGTGTGATTCAAGTCTTTCATTGAACTGATATCATCCACTCAACCTCAGCAATACCTTAGAGAAATACAAAGCAGAGTAACTGTCTTTTATATTGTACTCTCTCAGTACAAGAATAATAGAGATGCCATGATCATTGCAGAGGTGTCACATTAGCTGCTCTGTGCTAGAGCTGAACTAAATAGTTTAAAGGAGAGGGAACTTATTGTTAATTTTTTTACAAGGATGGAATAGATGAACACTGCTTACAAATGAGCCTTATTTAGTTTTAAACACATTTCCCGAAGTAAATAGTATATTTCCCTAATTTTCATGTCTTTTGGTATGCTTCCAAAAAACTTGGAAGTGAATTAGTGTGCAATTTGCATCCAAATCTCAGCCAAGGGGATGTGGTTTATTATAATACATGGCCCTCCTAATTATTGAACAGCCCGAGAAAACTAGGCACAGTGTGCATCTGTTATTGCTTGACCACACTGCCAAACATAATTTGGCAAGCACAGAAATGTACATTGAGCAGACCTACAGTCTAATTTGCATTAGTTTGTAGTAATTATATGAAAGCTATAACTGAACCAAGCTTGTCCTCTCTTTTTAGATCACATCATTCTTTTTGAAAAGAAAGGAAATCTCAAGCAAAAATCCAAAACAATTAAATAGCACACACATACACAACCCTGAGAAATTCCTTGTTTGCACAGTAGACTTTCTCAGTATTATTTAATCATTATCCAAATGTTATTTCTGCGTATTCTGTAAAATATCAAAGAAAACAGCTTTTTTT